>CM062244.1:32056954-32589952 GCA_031216285.1 Syzygium syzygioides | reverse complement strand
TGGTTGATACCATTATGATTTTTGTTATCTTTGGAGCGATTATACATATCCGCAAGATTTTAAAAATCACCTAAGTTAGTTAATTTTTTTTAACTTGACAACATGCTTAGACAACAATCCGATTTCTAACTATATGAGATACAATACTTGACATCATGGAAAATCTTCCATCCTGTCCTTGACTATTTGGTTACAATCGTTGATTTTATCCCGTTTCCAAATTTAAACGAGAAGCCTTCCATCAATATCCATAATCACTTGAATATGATTGTTGTAGATAAGGTAAATCTGGCGAATTTCGTGGATCGATTCGTTGGTGGTACGTATCTACTGTTTAATTTGTTTCTCCAAAAAAGAAAATAATTGCTTTTTTTGGTGATAATGTTGCATGTTTAGAGCATATCTAGATAACTTTCTTTCAATAGAATAGAACAATATAATTTGCTAGAAGGATAGGATAGTTTTCTAATTTGAATTAGGATTTAACGTAAATTACTTCCTAGTTTAAGTTAGATATTATCTTAATCTTGATAGTTTATTTAGGGTAATTTTTAATTCCAAATTTCCACAAAAAATACGAAAAAGAAATCACTTTAGGATAGGTTAAATTGCATGTTTAATTTAGGCTTTTATTTATTCCGAATTTTACAAAAAAAATCTAAAAAACATTGCTTTAGAATAGGGGTGAGCAACTTGGACCGCCCAAACCGGAACCGGACCGGACCAATGGGTTTGGTCCGGTTCTCGGGACTATCGGTCCGATTCTCGGTTCCTAAAAACAAAACCGATTTACGGGCAGTCCGGTTCCCAGTTCCAAGGAGGAACCGGACCGGACCGGACCGACTATTTAATATGTATTTTTGTTATTTTTTTCTTTAAAAAAATTAATAAAATGTGAACTAAACTCTAAGTGAACTTCATTATCATAAATTCATTGATAAAAATTAATATAATGTGAATTAAACCCTAAGTGAACTTTAGTGACATAAATTCATTGACAAAAATTAGTAAAATGTGAACCAAACCTTAAGGCTGCGTTTAGTCGTCCGGATTTCTAGACAGGATAAGACTGGATAGGATAGGATAGGATAAGAAATTCTAGGATTTCTTCATATCCTGTCCACTGTTTGGTGGACTACGAATTTAAAGTCAGATAGCATAATTTTTATTTTATTTTTTTGCTATTCACGGGTCCGGAGGAGTCGGTGAAGGAAAAAAAGCCGAGAAATTTTTTTGGTGAAAGCGCACAAGGTGTGGAGATGAAGATGACGGCGAGTGGAGCATAAGATTTCTAGAAAAATAGGCATTAGAAATCCTATCCGGATCTATCCTACCCCTCCCCCCCGGATTTTTTTATTCGGTCTATATCCGACCTTATCCTATCCTCGACCACCACCAGACACAGGATATGATAAAACATATCTTATCCTGGCTTTTATACGGTCGACCAAACGCAGTTTAAGTGTTTAACAAAAAAAAATTAACTCTAAGTGACCGGTTCCATTGGATCGGACTGGAACCGGACAGGACCATCGGTCCGGTCTGATTTCCTATCCTAGAATCAATTGGTCTCGTCCGCGGTTCCCAAAATTGAGAACCGATTCTCTCGGTCCGATTTTCGGTTCCACCTTGAAACCGGACCGGGAACTGATCACCCCTACTTTTAGAATAGGATAATATGCTTCCTTAATTTAAAATTGCATGTTTAGATAATAGACATTTTCAATTGCGAATTCTAATAAAAAAAAATACAAAAAAAACATCATGTACCCATCATCATAGTTAGGCCATTTGATTGCATATCATATAGCTTGCATGTTAGGTTTATTTGATCGCATGTCATGTTTTATATGTCATTACATATAGGTTAGTTTTTATATAATCAAGTGAAAACCCAAAAATTACATTGAGTGGAATTGCTTAGTGATTAGAAATCATATTAGGGTTGATGATGGGATTTTCTAGCTAACATTATAGAAGCTTACGTTGCTTCGAGGTAAGTAAACTCTCCCTGTCTTGCAATTTATTTAATGCTTTGATTATCAAGTGTTACTTTAGTGGTTTGCGTACTGGCATGAGCAACTCAGATGTTAGGATTTCATGAAAATAAAAAGTACCAAAATGGCATTAGAGTAATCTAGCGTAATCAAGTTCCTGTACTCATAATCTCTAGTTTGTTGAAATAGAGTATATCTCCCAATACTTTATTTGAGTTTCTAATCGACCCATTATAAACTGATCAGTGACGACTCCTAATTGAAAATCATTTGCATTTTAAAAACTTGAATTATAAGTTGCAAATTGATATGGGCTTGGAAGAGCCCGAGTTAAGTCTAGGCTTAATAATTCATTAGCCGAACCCCTAGGTGATGCACCTCGAGGTAAGGTCGTGACCTGTGCTAAAGCTAGCTTGTAACTTGTTGTCCCATTTGTAAAATATCATCTGATCAAAATTGTCAAGCTAATTTTTTCTCATTTCATCCTGAGTTTCAGGACTTGACCTCAAGGAGGACGATTGGTAATGCTAAAGAAAGTGGAGGACTCTATTTCTTTGAAGATGGAACAAGTTCAAGTAGACAAGTTCAAGGTAGCTATTTTGAATGTGTTATCGTTCATAAGGATGATGATATTATGTTATGGCATTATAGGATAGGTCATTCGAATTTTCAATATTTAAAGTTCTCATTCCCATAGATGTTTTTTTTTTTTAATAAAGGTCCATCTTCATTTTAGTATGAATTTTGTGTATTAGCTAAACATCGTCGAACCAATTTTCCCTCACAAACCTGCAAGATGTCAAAACCATTCTCCATAATTCCTAGTGATATTTGGGGCCCATCTAGAATTCCTACACTCTTAGAAAATAAATGGTTTGTTACATTTACTAATGGTCATATGAGGGTGAGTTGGGCATACTTGTTACAAGAGAAATTTGGGGTGGAGACTATTTTCAAAAAATTTTACACCATGATATAAACACAATTCCAAGCGCAAATCCAAATTTTTAGGAGTGATACTGGGAAAGAATATTTCAATAAAATTTTGTGATAGTAATTCTTGGAAAAGAGAATTGTGCATAAAAATTCTTGCCCTTACACCCCTTAACAAAATAGGGTGGCAAAGAGGAAGAATAAACACCTTTTAGAAGTAACTATACCTCTACTCTTCATAACCAGCGGGTGAGAATGCTTATCTTAGACTTCTTGACTTTATCGGTTCCTTTATAAGGCCTAATTTCTTTAAAAAAAAAAACCTCCAATTTTAGGTCTAATCCTAATTCTTTCCTGAACTTTTTTTTTTTGATAACCCAGGGAACCCCCATATGACCGACAGCCGGGGAGTAAACCCTGGGGGCGACACATGCTAGCCACCACATACGTGCCACCGGTTAAGTCACCCTGCGGCGCCTGAACTTTTTTTCATCTAGAAAAAAACCCCAAACTTTAGGTCTAGTCCAAATTTGCCCCAAACTTTCTCTATCTAAAAAAACCTCCAACTTTACGTCCAATCCCAAATCTACCTTGAACTTTTTCTTTTTTCAAGAGATAAATCACCGATTTTTACTTCAGTCCCAAATCTGCCTCCATTAGCTCTCTGTTGAAAAATGGCCCTCAGTCATCCCTGATTTTCATATTCTAGAGCGGTTTCATTTTCGAGATAATTTCCCATGTCACCTCACTGATGTGGATTTATTTTCAACACAGAAATGCCGTGTCAAGTTAGGACTAGACCATGCCCAGGGGGGTAGAATTGAAAATAGATTGACAATTGGTGATTGTTATTAGACAACAAAATCCGGGACATATTTGAGACTTAACCTAAAGTTTGAGATTTTTTCTAAAATATAAAAAGTTCGGGACAGAGTTGGGACTGGACCCAATATTAAGGGTTTTTAGGGAATTAGGCCCCCTTTATAAGTTACTTCTAACTTCTCAGTATTCATCAGCGTCAAAAGCACAACAAAGCAAGTTCACAGCTTTATCATTGATTTGGACTTGGTCATCATCATTTACATTCCACTCAATTTCACTTTTTTGGTACCATTTCTTCATCTACGTTCTCAGTGGGCACATGGGTGCCAGTTGTAATAACACGCCACAAATCATATAATCCTGCGATTTAATAAGGGGTTCTCATCCTCGCTTCCCAATGATTATAATTCACACCCTAAAACAAAGGGGGTCTAACAATCGATTGTCTTTTGCCCACGGCGGTACCAACAACATTCTAAGCCATGATCCAATCAATCACAAGAGAAACACCCACGAAATTTTCAAGCACTAGCTCTAACATTAATTATTTGATGCCTAGATAATCCAATAAATAAATCAAATTATTCAACAAGTAAGCACAAAGAATGAGTAACCAATTTATCGATGACTTGGTATGCGTACAATTAAAGAGTTAAAAGAGATAGAGAAAGGTTAAGCTGATTTCTAGTGTTTCGGCTCCCATCTACTCTACTTGCCGAATTCACTTGGGGGGGTTTCCCCAAAATCCACTAATCGGATCTAAGTACAAAGGTGGGTTATTCCAGAGCCAACTCTCCAAAATACAATCTCGATCTCAAGTCTCAAATAGGGGGGAGTAAAAGGAACCGCCTAGATTGGACCGGACTAGCCAATTTTGGGTGGTTCTTGGTGTCACTGGTATGGTTCCCGGTTCCACAGAATTGGAACCGGCTAATTTCGGTCTAGTTCTTGGTTCCAAAGGTAGAATCGCCCAGCTAGACTGATTATTTTTTAAGTTACTTACAAATATGTATAATATTAAAAAGTAAAAACTAGACCTAACCTAATCACTCGAGTCTCAAGCTTACTCTTCACAGATCTTCACGCCTCTCATAGATCCTCTTGCTTGGCTCGCTCTCCTGAGTCGCTCATGTCCCTCTCGCTCAAAGCCTGCCTATCGCGTCCTATCGCGTCACTCTCACTCTGGTTTTGGTTGATCAATCGCATCTCATCTCATCGAGGTAAATATCCAATGCTTTGTTTTTTTCTTCCATTCTAGTGAAAGATGGTTTTGGGGGACTCGGGGTTTTGCGTCTGTATTGATGGTAGAGTAGTTGATGATGTGTTTTAGAGCACTGATTTGCGGGAGCATTGGAGCTGGTATTCAATTCACTCTTGGCTTCTCTGCGGTGAACAACGATAATTGCGGCTATTGTGATTTTCTCAAGTGGTTGGTCCGGTGGGTTTTTGGATGGTTTCTTTGTTTTATGATTTTTCAGGCGGCTACATAACAAAGCTCTCTTTGATTTTATTTGAAAAAGTTCTCGTATTACTTCCCAAAATTAGGCTGTTAAGAATGCAATTAACTTACGAAGAGAATTATGGCTGATCAAGAATGACAATGTTGTTGCCACCGGTTCTATTTACCCACCCAGGAATCAAATTGGACTGGTCACTCTAATCCGGTTCTTGATTCTTGGGTGGGAACCGGTCTGGCCAATCCGATTCCTGTCACACCGCGCTTTTTGGGCACGCTAAAGAGGTACTTCCATTTGTTATGAATGGGAAAACTGTCCCCGAATGAACTATTAGGGTCTGATACGGATATTTTGCTCAAACATCCCATAGACATCCCATCACTAGACAAATGGGGGCCTCTCCCAAATCATACCTCACGTGACAGTGGGTTATGATTTTTTTATCTTTCTATTTGATCTATGTTTTCGATTTGGAGTCGCCACCATTCATTATTGATATGTTGATTAGAAACCTAATTAGGGTACGGGAGAAATACCACGATTCTGCACATCAGAGATTCTGAATACAGGGACTTTGTTATGCTAATAATCCTGAATCAAGATCCTTAATGCCTTTTCGGTACCTAAAACGATATAATGTGTCTAACGTGTCACACGAGTTTTCAAGGTCTATCTACTAATTCTAACCATTCTAATCGTGGAAACTCAATCAATCAATATAAGCAGCACAATCAATTGCAATCAAACAAAATAATCCTAATTTGGGTCTCTAAAATGAAAACTAAATCAAAACACCCAAACCCTAATAAAGCCCTAAAGGCTTATTTATTCAATGATATATGTTGTTTTAGGGTTTATGTTTTTTAGGAGTAAAAACCTATAAACTAAGGATTTTCTAAAAATGCTGTTTAGGCATCTCTATAAATTCTAATTTCACTTGCAAAGGTTGGCCACAATGTTTTTGGGTCATTTTGTGAATTTTTGAAATTTTTGATTTTTTTTGAAAATCTATTTTCCTGAGAGCTATTTTTTTACTTTTTTTTTGTTTTTTTGGAATTTCCAAATTTTTAATATTTTATGGTTTTTCTAGAATTTTCAAAATTTTATCAATTTTCTGAAATTTTTATGATTTTTTAAATTTTTTTGAATTTTTTGAATTTTCTATTTTTTTATGAATTTTCCTAACTTTTCTAATTTTTTTAATGAATTTTCTCAATTTTTGTTATTTTTTTTGTTTTTCTATAATTTTTCTAATTTTTTTTATGAATTTTATGAATTTTCTATTTTTTTTTATGTTTTTCTAGAACTTTTATATGATTTTTGGGTTTTTCTTATTTTTTAAATTTTTCCTAATTTTTTATTTTTAAAATTTTCCTGCCAATGAGATCGAACCGAGTTGAGCTGGTTCAAACCGGTCTGGCCAAGTCGAATCGGCCAGCATCGGTGCCAATCACCTTTCCTGGTGGGTATGGTGGCAAAACGGCACCGTTTTGCCCCTTTACTCTCTGCGGCATTGCGTTGAACAGGTGGTGGGCACGATTCTGTGTTTGGGTTCTTAAGACCGTCGGTTTGAGCTCGCAGTTGACGAGCCTTCGGTGACCGTTTTACCATTTCGATTAGTTCAATATATAGTTCATATCACCTCCTATTAGCCTTAGCATACTGATTCGTCGCCGAACCAATATTGGCCGGCTAAAAACTGATCCGAATATCCTGAACCATCACTGCCTAAACAAATTGATCATTTGCTCAGATTAACCTATAGAACGTCCTAGCCGTCTAAACCGATTCAAATAACCATCAGAGCATGAAATAAGGTCAGAAATGTCCAACTTGGATGGCCTAGGACCACAGGACCGCTCTGGCGAGGCAAGGGCTGCTCTGGCAATGGGGTTCAATGGACGGCTGACTCGGTTTAGGGAGGTTCTTCGATCGAAAATGCAATCAAACGATGGAAAACTTGGGATCAAAATCAGCTTTTGAACATCCAAAAACTCAAAATCAAAAAGAAATTCGCATGATAAAGCATACTGAAGCCTAAACATATATTCTGAATTTTCGCTAGACCGTGTGTAGGATTGAACTTTACCTTCTTTTACGAAGCACAAACTAGAAATTCCAAGCTTGATGAAGGCTTTAGGATGATTCTTCGAGACTTATTCTTTAGGGTGACGACCACTGTTTCGTCAGGAAAGCTCGAGATTCTCCGACCGAGACTTGTTTTCAAAGGTTATTGATCATCTGAGGAGGAGGTCCTCCTTAAACGATCGATTCGCCGACATCGTTCCGTCCATTGGCACTGGACAATCGATCAATGAACCTCAACTCCCTATTCTCTATCTGTTTCTCTCTCTAACTCTCTCTCTTCTCTCTGGAATTCTCTCGAGTAGTTCGTCTGCCTTTGATAATGTTTTTTCTCCTTTTTGTAACTTGATTTCCCGCCCAAAGTTGGTTATCATCAACCTCCGAATCGGTCGTAATAAATCTCGGACACCAGCTGGAGGTTCTCCAACTGGAATCGGACTTTAACACGTGCTATATTGATCGGATTCAATCAATGAAGTGAAGGGGCTGGAGATATTTTTCAAGGTTTTATCATGTTCTGGGTGAGTCAGGTAAGGAAGGAGACCAACCTGGGTCGGGTCAGGTTGACCCGGCTGACCCCGCAAACCCGGGTTGGTCTAAAATCGCAAATTAAGCTCGATTTTGACCCAATTTTTACATATTTAACCTCAAAATTGAATTCCTTAGCACATTTTGCATCAAAATATGAGATTTATCCTAATTTTTGTTACATTTAAATAAAACATTTCCAAATTATAAAATCCGGGTCACTAGGGTTTTATTCAATCCAATAACTAAATGACCTGATTGAGAAAAATTAATGCCAAAATTGGATTAACCATGACTAATTAACTCTAGAAATGATGGTTTCAAAGTTCAACAATTTCAAATTGAACATAATTTCCAATTTGGGCTAAAAATCCTTAATTTTCAATTGAATTTTGGAGCTTTTTGATTTATTTGGTAAATTGTGCAATTAGACCTACCATTATGTAATTCAAGGTTCCAGAATCATTTGTTGTGAAGACACTATAGCCTAGAAATGACTAGAAATGATTCGATTGAATTTTTTATTCGATTTGGGCTTGTTTATACCCAATTTTGGGAAAAGCACATTCCCAGTTAAAATTATATAAAATTGATGCTGTATTAATGAAATTGGATTTAAAATAAGACTAATGAATAATTTTATGGAATTTTTAGACTCCATTTGCTATTTTCCTTGATTTGCTCTATTATTTTGACTAAAAGAAATTAAGGAAAAATTCAGGAAAATTCAAAAAAAATTATTTTTGGTTTAGAAATAAGTTCCTAAGCTTGACCAAGGTTCCTAATCCTAATTTTTTAAATTTTTGAAAAAATTTAAAAAATAAGCTAAAAATTAGGTGTTAATAATTCATAGTTTTTGGGTGGGAATTGATCACCCCTAGCCTCAAAGGCTTTTCATTTCACATTCACTTGTGATTCACAATAGTAAATGTGAGTACGAGAGATTTCTCACACCTAGATACGTAATACAATGCTTAATTTAAACCCCTAAAGACCCTAGAGGAAGTCCACTTCGCAACCTGAACGAGCAACAATTGATTTATAGTCATAATCACGGCTAAAACATCTCTAGAATCGTAACAGAGGAAGAGGTCGAAGTTGTGGCCAAGGAGGAGGAACAACAACATTGGAACTGAAAAGTTGTCAGAGAAGATCGATGCGTGGCGACGGAATCAAAGACCAAAGTGATCAGTGGTGGAACAGTCGGAGGAAGAGGCGCAGCGGTGGAGGATCAGTACTGGACATGAGAAGAGAAATCCAAATAGAGTTTGTTCTTAATCTTTTGTGTTTTTATTCATGATTTCTTATTTGTTATTTATTTATTTTCTCTAATTATCATTTTATTTGTTCTTTTATTATTTCTCTTTACAAAAAAATAAATACTTGACTTGCGACAAGAATTAGGTGTTGCATACTTCCCATTAGTCAAGTGTAAAATGAAATCTCTCGTCATCTTATAAAAAATATAAACTGCGATTTCATGTGAAAGAAGGGACAATTTGATCTTGAAAGAATAAAAAAAATTAATTAAGAAATAATGTCCCCTTAATTAACTTTTTTTTTCGGTCGGTAACGTCCCCTTAACTAAGATAAAAGAGCAGAATTCTTTTTATAATAAGATAATTGACCTAAAATCATATTATTCTCATTGCACATCTCCAAAAGCTGCACCTAACACAGGATGGGATGTCGCACGAGGTTTACATATATTTTCATAATAAGACATGAATTCGGAGCGTTTAATATTAGAAACGATATTTCGACCAAAAAAAAACATATTAGACACCCATACGTGTTCTCATTGGTCCAACCCCATCTTTTACCAATTTGTTTTCCCTCATTCTGCTTTTTTCGCTTTCATCATCCTCCACTAACTTGCAAGAGTGTTCTGTCACAGTCGCTCGCTTGTTTGGGGCTCCTCCAGAGCCCTCTTCTCTTGCTCCTCTTCTTCCTCCTCCACCGCCACCCCGTTCAGCCCGCACTCCTCCCTCAGCCCTCCGTACTTCTCGTTCCTCTCCGCTCTCGCCTGCAACACCTCCAGCAACTCGCTCACCGCTTTCTCCTTGTTCCTCCGGTTCTTGATCAGGACTTCGCTTATGTCTGCCGGCGTCATCTTGGCCTTCTCGACCGCCTCCCGGAGCTCGCTCGCTGCCGCCTTGCCGAGGTCTTCGCCCTTGCTGCCCAGGTAGTTCCGGAGCAGGATCTTGAGCGCTGGGTACGAGCAGTAGCTCATGTAGATGTGCATGTCCATCCGGCCGCTCCGGAGCAATGCTGGGTCGAGCTTGTCCATGTGGTTGGTGGTGAACACGAAGATCCTCTCGCTCCCGCAGCACGACCACAGGCCGTCGGTGAAGTTGAGCAGCCCTGAGAGGGTGATCGTGTTGTTATTCCCGTCCTTGCCGCCGCACGCAGCATCAGGTGAACCAGGGTCGTAGTAGCTCCGAGGCTCGGCGGCTTTGGGCTCCTTCGACCTGTTCAACAAATTGACCGAGCAGTCAATATCCTCAATGACGATGATGGACTTGGAGCTGGTCTTCATGAGGAGCTTCCGAAGCTCGGAGTTGGAGGGCACCTCGGTCAGCTCGAGGTCGTAGATGTCATAGTGGAGGAAATTGGCCATGGCGGCGATCATGCTGGATTTTCCAGTCCCGGGCGGACCGTAGAGCAGGTAGCCCCGCTTCCAGGCACGGCCCGTCTGCTGGTAGAAGGCCTGCCCGACTGCGAAGTCACGGAGGTCCTCCATGATGTCCCTCTTCCTCTCCGGATCCATGGCCAACGTGTCAAAGGTGCTCGGGTGTTTGAACGGTACGGATTCCCAAGGGCGGCTCCGACAATTGAGCACGGAATTAGTATAAATGAGGCGTTCTTGGTTGTTTCGGCGGATGTCGTTGGACTTGTCCGTGATGTAGTCCAGGTAGGAGTCGAGGATGAGGTCCTTGTCGCGCTTGCTGATCCGAAGCGTGAAGCTGCGCTGCTCGTCGGGGAGGGACCGCCACGAGGTCTGGGACTGGCGCTGCGTCACCACGTGCTCCCACTGGACGGCAACGCCGTCAAAGACGTCGTTGATGCAGTCGTTGTGGGAGAGGCCGAAGGTGGTGGCGCAGGAGTTGCGGGGGCGGGTGAGGGAGAGGCGGCTGCAGGAGGCGGAGACGAAGGAGCTGAGGTAGAGTTGGACGGAGTTGTAGAGCTCGTTGGTGTTGTCTCTGTCCATCTCGGTGATGTCGAAGTAGCAGTAGGAGGAGCAGCAGCCGAGGGCCCGGTTGAGGAACTTGAGGGAGGCAAACCGGAGCTCCGGCGGGAACACCACCTGGAGGAGGGTCTGGCAGAAGGCCAGGATGCCCAGGAAGGAGGCCAGAGATGTCCAAGACTCCTTCATTTCTGCCATTCTGTGTGTGAGTGTCAAAGTTGAGATGTTTTTCTGCAGATGTCTGGTTGTAGGAGGAGGAGACGATGAAGGAGAGAGGGAAGTGGACGGTGAGGGAGAGATTGGGGGTTTGGGTTTTCGGGAAGTGAGTTTGTCTGAGGAGGAACATGGGACAAATGGGTGTTAGATAATTTATAGAGAGAAGAAAGCAGAAACAGTCTTAAGAAAACATGACAGAGAAATAGAGAGAAAGAATGGTTGGTTCAGGGTTTTGGGGATAAGAGGAATGGGCACAGGCTAAAATAATGTTTCCTTTTTAAGTAGAAGGCAAAAAACAGGACAGCTGGTGAAGATAAACAACAAGAAAAGATACGGGTTTCGGAGTACTGAGATTTTAGATAGACAGAGAGATTTGGGGACCGGTTGGGTATTGGGTTTCGAGTTTTGCAGGAACCCTTTTGCCTGTTGTATTCTATTATGGGATTGAGTGAGTTTGTCCGAGGAAGGAAGATTCGGATTGTGGACTCTGACGTTTAGATACCTGAAAATATTAGGTGGTCCGGTCCCTTCCCGGCACCATGGCCCGGATCATTCGATAAACGACACGTGGCGCCACGTATTTTGGATCCCACTTTCTCTTTTTTCATAAAAACTTCCAAGAAAATATTAGGTACCACGACGATGCCATGTGGGATGTGCACTCGTATATTCACCGATGGGCACGTGTCGTGAGCCCACATTTCAGAAAATTTCAGATTTCTTCTCTCAGATTTCAGAAAATAAGACACGAATCTGGAGGGTTTGAAAAGAAAAGGCCAAATCAGTTTGCCCTCTCATTTCGCCTTCTTCTCATCATCATCCTCCACTTTCTTGCAAGAGTCGTCCTCACTGTCGCTCCCTTCTTTGGGGCTCTCCAGTGCCCTCTTCTCTTGCTCCTCTTCTTCAACCCCGTTCGACTCGCACTCCTCTCTCAACCCTCCGTACTTCTCGTTCCTCTCTGCTCTCGCCTTCAACTCCTCCAGCAACTCGCTCACTGCTTTGTCTTTATTCCTCCCTTTCTTGATCAGTACTTCGCTTATGTCTGCCGGCGTCATCTTGGCCCTCTCGACCACCTCTCGGAGCTCCCTCGCCGCTGCCTCGCCGGGGTCCTTGGCCTCGCAACCCAGGTAGTTCCGAAGCAGGATCTCGAGCGCCGGGTACGAGCAGTAGCTCATGGGGATGTGCCTGTCCATCCGGCCGCTCCGGCACAATGCCGGGTCGAGCTTGTCGATGTGGTTAGTGGTGAACACAAAGATCCTCTCGCTCCCGCAGCACGACCACAGGCCGTCCGTGAAGTTGAGCAGTCCCGATAGGGTGATCGTGTTGTTGTTTCCTTCCTTGCCGCCGGACTCAGCGTCAGGGGCACCAGGGTCCGAGTAGCTCCGAGGCGCGGGGGCTTTGGGCGCCTTCAACCTGTTTGAAAGATTGACTGAGCAGTCGATGTCCTCGATGACGATGATGGACTTGGAGCTGGTCTTCATGAGGAGCTTCCGGAGCTCGGAGTTGGAGGGCACCTCGGTCAGCTCGAGGTCGTAGATGTCATAGCCGAGGAAATTGGCCATCGCGGCGATCATGCTGGATTTTCCTGTCCCAGGTGGGCCGTAAAGCAGGTAGCCCCGCTTCCAGGCCGGGCCGGTCCGCTGGTAGAAGGCCTGCCCTGCCGCAAAGTCGCGGAGGTCCTCCATGATGTCCCTCTTCTTCTCCGGGTCCATGGCCAACGTGTCGAAGGTGCTTGGGTGTTTGAACGGCACCGATTCCCAAGGGCGGCCCCGGGAATCGTTGCGTGGATTAGTATAAATGAGGCGTTCTTGGTTGTTGCGGCGGATGTCGTTGGCCTTGCTCATGATATAGTCCAGGTAGGAGTTGAGGATGAGGTCCTTGTCGCGTTTCCTAATCTGGAGCTTCGGGGTACTGAGATTTTAGATAGAGAGAGAGATTTGGGGACCGTTTGTATCCTATTATGGGATTGAGTGAGTTTGTCCGAGGAAGGAAGATTCGGGTTGCGGACTCTGACGTTTAGATACCTGAAAATATAAGGTGGTCCGGTCCCTTCCCGGCACCATGGCCCGGATCATTCAATAAACGACACGTGGCGCAACATATTTTGGATCCCACTTTCTCTTTTTTCATAAAAACTTCCAAGAAAATATTAGGTACCACGACGATGCCATGTGGGATGTGCACTAGTATATTCAACGATGGGCCCACATTTCAGAAAATTTCAGATTTCTTCTCCCTGCTCTCTTTCTCTCTCTTTTCAGATTCGTCCCCCCTCTCTCCTCTCTCTCTCTTTCTGTTTAGCACTCACTTTTTTTTCTTTCCTCTTGCGTCCACCATGGCCTGAGCTCGAGCCCAAGGCTCATGGCTGCTTTGGTCACGGAGCTCGACCTCAAACCCGGAGCTTGGGTCGCCTTGGCCGCTCGAGCTCGTGGCCATGGTTACCTGAAGTCTTGAGCGAAGATGCCATTGCCACGAGAGCAGGTGTTGTCGAAGGCCTTCACTTTTGAAATCGAGGAGGTGAGATCGAGCGGGAGGTTGAGATTGAGCGGGAACGATGGAGAGTTGCAGGGCCGAATGCGAGTTGGGAGGGAGAGAGAGAGAGTTATGGAGAGTTGTAGAGCTGAATTGCAAGTCGGGCGGGAGGGACAAAGAGTTGAAGAGCTTCGTCGCGAGTCCGGGCAGGAGGGATGGAGAGTTGCAGAGCTGAATGGGACTCGAGAAGGAGGGAGAGAAAGGGAAGAGAGCGCGTCGCTTTTCTCAGACCAGGGAGGGAGAGAGATGCCGTGAAGGAGAGAGAGAGAGAGAGAGAGAGAGAGAGACGCACGCAAAGAGTTTGAAAAATTTTCTGGCAGTGGGGACGCTACGACGCGTGTCCACCGCTGAATGGACTAGTGTACATCCGACATGGCATCACTGTGGTACATAATATTTTCTCCGAACTTCTGGGTCCTCTCTCTTCATTGAAGGCGCACTCTCTCTGCCTTTATATTTTTTTTCAAAATTCACTTTGCGTCCTCTCTCCCTTCGTTGAAGATATACTCTCTGTTCCTTTTTTTCCAAAATTTGCCCCTCTCTCTCTCCCTTCCAAACTCAATCTGCCTCCGGCACGTCGCCTCCGGGAGCCCCATTGGTGGCTACGACTCTCCCGAGAGCCCGTGCCGGTCGCGGGGGATTAGAGGAACTTGTTAATGAATTTTTAGAAGTTGAGAGCAAGGTGTCAATTCTTCATATCTTTCCTATTTTGACTTCACAAGCTTTGTTCTGGTTGATTTTTTGGCTGGTTGTCTCTCGTTCTCATTTTAGGCTGCAGAAGGCCCAAGAAGCACTCGAAAAGGAATCGTTTGCCAGATTGGAAGGGTGAAGTTAGAGCAGAGCTGGCTCAAACTTATGATGGGGATGATTTGAGTCTTTGTTCTTATATTGTGCACTCAAGCTCTTCGTCTGCGTAGTTTGTCTTGGCAACTACTTGAACTCTTCTTCTCCTTTAACAGTCGGAGAAGGCTGTTGCAGATGTATAGGGAAGAGTGGCAAGCTCAACCTGATGAGCTTGGAGACCGAGAGTGCTCACTTATTGGTATCACACCCTTTGGCAATTGAAGAAGTTTTCATCCTTGCTCCGTTTCACAGCTGCTAGCCTTTCTTCTAGATGATTGTTATTATACATTGTATAGAGCAGAATTGCAGATGCATTCACCTTAGTAGAATAGAGCCCTTTATTGTTTGTCAGGTATCGATAAACAATGCAGTTTTTTATGTCGTTGACCTCAGTCTAGTCTCCGTTGATGGTTATTCTATCCTGGCTCTGAAGAATTGTCCAACTTTTTGATATGCTTTTCCGTCTCCCACAAATCCCTGTCCTTGATTTGTCTTCTCAAAATTTTAATATGAAATTGTTGACATGTTGACCCACCTTTATTGCTTCGGATGTTTAATTTGGCCTATGATGTTTCTACCTTCGTAGATTTTATTGTTTCCATTCATGTCTTGTGCTGTTTTCTAGGTTCCATTTTTGGTCATTTTGCACTAAATTCAACAGGCCTCCTGTTCAATTTCTTGTATTGTCTAGATACATACTGTTCCGGTTATTTGACATGGGGACTCATGGTGTGGTTCCTGCCATTAATTTGTGTAGATGGACATGAAACCTCTTTTTCATCGAAGATATCTTGATTTGCAGATTAAGAAAATGCTCGCCTCCGCCTCCGCCTCCAAAGCCCCATCGGTGGCTTTTCCTCTAGGAGCCCCGCTGTCATGGCGTTTGTGCTTGCGAAGGCTGAGCAAGAAGGTTAGTCCTCGATTAGGCCGTGCCCTCAATTGCTGGTGCTCCATTGCTCCATCTCGTGGAGTCTGTCCTCGATTCAACTACAAAAACTCTGGCTAACAAAGGTTCGCTCGTGGTTGGTTAGTTAGTTACTTCGCCTGTATAAGGTTATCCGAGGGCTAAATAAGTAATCCTAAACTTATACTGTGGGAAAGATACTTGCTTTCTCTAGAAATGGATGATATATTATTTTGCTTGTAAAGCATTACGTTAATTACTTTTTGTTCTTTGCTTGCATTATGAAATTGCCCATCTAGCACATGTAATCCGTTATTTAGAAAAAGATTTTGAATTTACAGTAGGAATGAGTTTTGCAAGTGAACTTGAAGCATATCATAAACATTAGTCTATGCAATAGGCAACAAATTTGGAGTGAGGAAGGCTTAGATTAGAAAAAACAACAAAGAAGTAATAACTCGATGGACTTTTGTGTGTAATTTTGAGAGGTATTCTGCAAACTCATATGATCAAGAAAAAAATATGAAAGACTTAAAGTTAGAGGTGGTTATCCTGCTTTTGTCATATTTAAGTTTGAGAATGACATTCATAGAGTATGTTCCCAATTATAAATTTCTATGGGAACATCAAAAGCACTTGATAAAATATGGAATAATGATTTCTAATACTTAGGGGGTGGGGGGTGGGGGTGTTGCTATGGAATATAAGTTCTTCGCAAACAAAGCAGTAGAAAACCAAAACTTGGATTTCATCATGCACGATTGTCAAAATTTTTTGTAGACTAAAAGATCAAATAATATAAGTGTGGGAGATTGTTAGAGTCTTTAGAATCATTTTTAATGCATGCAAATGCAAAATCTAATGTTTTTTTATACTGTAGAAGTAGATCAAAATGGTAGATTGACAAATCTATTTTTGAGAAATAGTTTGTCCAAATTTGATTGGAAATGTTTCAATGATGTGATGATTTTTGATACCACGTATCATACTAACAACTATAACATGATACATGCATCTTTTGTTGGGGTTAATCACAATTGGAATAATACTCTGTTTGGCTGTGCATATGTTGAATGAGATTGCAAATTCATTTACTTGGTTATTTGCTGTGTTTTTGAAGGAAGAGATAAAGCCTTTACGTTGCACATTGTGTTCCTGGAATTGCTTTTCTCGCTCTTAAATTTTAGTTTACTTTTTCAGCATTTATAATTTGACTTTGGTTTAATTTCGAACACCTTGATATTGAAATACAGAAAATATCAACGAATACAGTGGTTACAATTATCGAAAGCCCATCTTTTTTTTTTCGCTTTCCCGTGAAAACCTAACTGTTATTCAAATTTCGGTCAATCATAAGAATACATATAATATGTGAATTTATGTGTCAATATTTGAATACTATGAAAATTTCATCAATTTGCCACTTAAAGAGTCAAAATGCACGAACCCGTAAAATTTTAATCAAAAAAAAGATCAAAAGCAAAAGTTAATTTATTTAGTCTGCCAATGTGGGTAGGCTCAATTGGTAAGATTCGATCTCTTATGCCTAGTTTCGAATTCCGCTACCAGCAGTCCCTTTTAGTAGCTAATGTGTAAATCCACTATAAAACCTTTTAAACTAGTGGTATGCCCTAGCCTTCGTATGGGGTAACCTCCCTCCTAAATTGATCTTCACCCAAAAAAAAAATTCTTTTAGTCTTGTAATTTTTAATATTAAAAAAATCAACAAGGTGCATTTCCATTATATTAGACATGTTATATGATGCATTTATTAAAAGGGAAAATTCCAAAAAGGAACTCGAAGTGGAGTTATTTTCTCAAATAAGGACATGAAGTGGACCTTATCTTAAATATGGGCTTGAAGTGCCCTCATTTTCTCAAATAAGGCCTGAAGTGAATCTTATCTCAAAAATGGGCATGAAGTGGCCACATTAGTCTCAAATAAGAACCTGACCTCACCGGCCAAAGGGTATTTTCATCTGTTAATTTTTTAAAATTTTTTTCCTTTTTCCTTTTTTTCTTTTTCTTTTCCTTTTCTTTATTTTTTTTCCTCTCTACCCTCTCAGTCTTTACTGCATCTGGCCAGTGACTTCCGCCGCCCTCAGGCGAGGCCGCCCTCGCCCGACGTCGAAAAGTGCGAGGCTAGCCCAAGCAAGTAGACCGTCGCCCAACGTAGGCAAGGGCAACCCTTGCCCTTGACTGAGCTGGCAAGGCTAGGCTAGGGCGAGGGTCGCCCTTGCCCGCTCGGCCCAGGCAAGGCAACCCTCGCAAAACGTCGGCAGGGGCAACCCTTGCTAGCCCAAGCAAGGGCAACCCTCACCCACGTTACGTTGGGCAGCCTCGCCTAAAGTCGGCGGAGATCGCTGGCCAGGAGTAGTAAAGGCTAGGAGGGAAGAAGAAAAAAGAAAAAAAAAAGAAAAAGAAAAAGAAAAGAAAGTAAAAAATTAAAAAATATACTTATAATTTTTTTGACTAAATTACCCCTTCTCCGACGACGGAATAGTTACCAGCCGGCCAAAGGTCTTTTTTTGAAACAATTTGATCACTTCATGCTCTTATTTAATATAATTTAGTCACTTTAAGTTCTTATTTGAGATAGTATTCACTCCAGGCCCTTATTTAAGATAATGACTATACTTTGGGCTTCTTTTTAGAATTTTTTTCTTTATTAATATGCTAGAAAATAGAGAACTGATAAAATACGAGTCACGATATTCCCTGTCCCTTTCTCTCTGGTGTGGTGAGAGGTGGAGGAAGAAGGAGAGAAAAAGGCGAAAAGGGATAGATAGGGTACAACGTTAGGTACAACGTTATGGGTCCACTCGTTTTGTTTATTAATTCGAAAATAAACAAAAAGAAATTCAAGGAGAAAGGGAAATTCTTCATGGTGCAAAACTAGAAGGGGCAAAAGGCCTAAAGGTTGGGGTTCTGCGAAACAAGTCAATGCCCGCATAATTGGGGCTAAACTATCAATGTTCATGGGCTGCCATGATTTGGGGTCTAGGGCTCTTGTCGCGATAGTTCAGCCACGTATTGAGCCGGAAGTGACAGTTCAATCGCGAATCGAGCTCCTCTTGCTGGAGCAATGGAGATTCCAACAAATTCAGTATGAACCCTCGACTTCAGATGTTGCGGAAGGAAGTGATCAAACAATAAATTTGACAAAATAAGAAAATAAATCAGATATTATATTTACGTGATTCAGTAATAGTAATCTACGTCTACGAAGAGAGAAGTACGGAATTCTCTTATAGATCAAGCGATACAACGAATGTTACAACCACACTTGAGTCACTTTAAGTATTTTTCAAGCCCTAATTACACTCAATAACTCACTCAATAGTTAGCTTAAATTTCTTACGAAATAATCTCTTAATCTAACGAAGGAATTATACATAAATTCTTATCATAAGAATTTGATTGGTTTTAATACTTGAATTCTTGATATAATTTCACGAGCAAAATCTTCCTGGCTCGTAGACCTACTGCCAAGTCCCCAGCACCTATGGATGTCACTCGGGAATTTGGCACCCACGGCACTTAGAGAAAACGGCGCTTTAATAGGAATTCTCTGTTCAAAGCCTCCCCTGACCATGAGTATATAATATATGTGGTCAACGAAGTCAACCACGTAAGGTAAAAAAGTTAACCCCCGTCCAGCATCCAAAAGATTTGGTCAGCAAGTCAAACTTGATGAACTTTCCTCTTCAGATAGAGAAACTTTGGCCGTGACTTCCACGGGAAATTATTCTTTCTGCTTTCCTTTTCCAACTTGAATTCCAACAAGATATATCAACCAAGAAGGAATAATTATTATTTTAAATTCCAAATTCCGAAATTCATAATTTCACTTTGCTCGATTTTGAACGTTTGCAAAATATCCAATTCGGAATATTTAGGTCACAAATAATAATCAATCTCAGATCAGGTTTTGTCTATCGAACTCAAACTCGAGACATATTTTAACACCAAATCATGACACTAGAGGAATGAGAAAGAGATGAAGAGCACAGCACAGTTTTGTTAATATCCAAGGGAGTCTTTTGTTTAATCCACATGAGTGCAAGGCTAGCGCCATTTGCATTTCGTTGTGCTAATGTAGGATTTTTAATAGTGCTCATTTAACGGAAGATAAATGTGTCATATAGATAATTTGAGATTTTTTATGATACAAAAAAAATAGGATAAATGTGTTGTGATAGGCATAATTTTAGGTTTTTTGGGGGGTTTTTCTCAAAAAGAATTTCCAAGAAGTCCACAATTGTGGCGATAGATAGGTTGGCTGCATGTCGGACTTCCTTTTCAACATCAATAATTGAACGAATAATCAAAATGATTTGCATTCTATACAAGATTGTCGTTTGGTATTACGATGTTTTGACAGTCACATCTTCCGTGTGATAAAAAAGAAAGAAAAATGGGAACAATGTTTGACCACATGCGCAAAAATTAATAATTGATTGAGGATGAGCAGTGCGAAATCGATCTATCACACCATAGTGATAGTTCAATTATTGAAGATTGTGCTACTTTTATCTTCCTTTATATAAAATAAAAGAGCGGGAGAGGTTGCTCTCGAAAGTCACAGGCGAGGACCAGCCTCACCTGGGCGACCTGCGCTGGCTACAAGCAAGGTTGGCTATTACCAGATCTAGGGGAGGGTCGCCTTACTCACTGCTAGTGAGGACTTGGACAAGGTGACCCTTGCCAATGGCTAGCGAGGGCTTGCAGGCCCTGGTCAAGGACTTCATTTTGTAAAAATCGAGTAATTCCGCTAACTCCATCCAATTTGACTAACAGAATTGCTGACATGATTGTTTTTTGAAATATTTTATCTCTCTCACATAGTGTCTTGCGTCGAGTTAAGGTTAACTAAAGTTATAAGCGACATTGTTTTTTTATCTGAATCCGAATTTTTACACAAAATCTTAATTAAATTAGTTTAAAAAATCTAAAAAAATTCATAAAAAAGATAAACTCAAAAAAGAAGAAAAAAGCTAAAACTTTAAAAAAAGAAAAGAAAATGCGCACAAGAAAAAAAACCTCGCCTGTATTTGTTTTTTCCTTTTAAGATGTAGTTTTCTTAATTTTAAAGCTAATTTAACTAAAATTTAGGTAAAATTGTCTTTGAATGAAAATACCCTTCATGAACCGAAATATTTAGCCGACTGACGAGGTCAGACTTTTATTTGAAACTGCTATGGTCACTTCAGGCTCTTTTTTTAAAACAAGATTCATTTCATGCTCTTATTTGACAAAATGAGAGCATTTCATGCTTTTAATTGAAATTTTTCCTAATTTAGCGTTTTTGGTTGTTTTTTTCCTATAAATTTTCCGAAAACGACAAAAGAAGAAGCCGAAGATTGTGGTGATAGATAGGTTGGCTACATGTTGGACTTCCTTTTCAACATCAATAATTGAACAAAAAATCAAAATAATTTGCATTCTATACGCTATTGTCGTTTGATATTACGATGGTTTGATGGTCACATCTTTCGAGTAATAAAAAGAGGAAGAAAAATGGCAACAAGGTTTGACCGAACGCGAAAATTAATAATTGATTGAGTATGAATGGTGCGAAATCGGTCTATCACACCGTAATGATAGTTCAATTATTGAGGATTGTGCTACTTTTATTACTTTTATTGTCCTTTTTATAAAATAAAAGAGTTGGGAGACGGGACCAACTTAAACAATGCCCTTTGAATGATGTCAAAAAGGCACGGAAGCCCGAGAGGTCCAGAAACTTATTGATCGGCATGATAATCGCGCATTACTACTGCGAGCGGGGTTCGACCTCCTAAGCTTGTGAGTTGGAAAATATAGTCATGAATCACTAGGCTGCTAACATCTTGGATGAAATTTTTATGATATTAGGTGGAGGGAGTCTATTGAATTTCGCATTTTTAGTGACGTGGCATAAATAAATAATAAATAAGGTTAATATAACGAAAAATCTAAACTTGTACACTTATGATAATTTTATCCCGAACTAATTTTTTAACCACCGAAAATCTCAAATTGTTACACATATGATAATTTTACCCCGAATTAATTTTTTGATCACAAAAAATTCAAAACTGGTACACATTATAAATTTACCCCGACCTAATTTTTTTTCCTACCAAAATTCTCAAACTGATACACTTGTGACAAATTTACAATCCGTTAAATTGGATTAATATCACGAAAAACAAAAAAATTCATAAACTTGTGATAAACAGAGGAGTAAAATCCCAAATTGGTACACCCGTCAACTATCATGTGCCATCAAACTCAACAAATTTGACAGTAAAATTTAACGGAAATTAATAGAGGGTAAATTTATCATATGTGTACTAGTTTGAGATTTTTTGTGGTCAAAAAATTAGTTCAGAATAAAATTATCACATTTATACCAGTTTGGATTTTTCGTAATAAAAAAATTCGTTTGAGATAAATTTGTCATAAATATATCAGTTTGAGATTTTTTGTGATATTACTCCCAATAAATATGGGGAGAGAGCGCGCCTCGATTTTGCAATATTTAGATTTTATTATCATTAAGGAAAGTTCAATCACAACATCGTCACCTGCACGCTGACAAGCTCTCCCAACCCCACTCGAGGCCCGCAATTGTAGGAAAAGTTCAATCAATTAGCAATACGGACCCAATTTTCTCCACCCACCTATTTCCCTCTATATAAAATAAGTCTCATTTTTGCATCTAATTAGAAGTTTGATTTGAAATTATCTAATCGAAAGTATTTCTTCTGCAAAAGGTGAAACCACTCTTACTAGATAAAACCGCTAAAAAAGATAAGTATATGAAGCCAATTTGTAAATAATTAATTTCTTTAGAATGTACATAAGTTTGTTATTTGAGGGACGATTACCAAAAAAGTCATAAATCTATTACATTTGTGCCAATTCAGTCATAAACATTTCAATTGTGCCAATTAATTCTTAAATATTTTCACATTTTGCCAATTGAGTCAATCCAGCTAATTTTGATCAGAAATCGTTAATAATGTGAAAATGTTTATGACTCAACTGGCACAATTAAAATGTTTAGAACTGAATTAGCACAGATGCAATAGGTTTAGAACTTTTTTGGTAATTTCCCCGTTTATCTAATAAGTTGAAAAATTGTCACAACTTATTATCCATGTGTAAAACTCAAAGAAATAAAAATTAAAAGAAGGCATAAAGATTCAAAGCTTTCCAAGCCCTTAAAGGTCTGGGTGTCTTCTTGATCATGGTTATGTTTGGATATAACACAAATATGTTTTTTATAGCCGCCTGGAAAGTAACGATGTTCATCCAGATGTTGGTCCATCTACATCTAAGAATACAAGTTGATGTTGGAAATACTGGACTAAGTGCAGGCCAAGTTCTTATGAGTGATGTGTTAGGACTTGGCTTACGAGTCTACAAATGCTTCTCCACACACAATGAAGACAGAAGCATTGGATTGCATATGTTGTTGAGAGAGTGTTTTAGGACATGGAAAGCCGGATTTTTAGCCTTCACTTATTTCGCGAAAAATAAATTATTTGAAAGTATTTTTCTAAAAATAATTACTTATATTGCTTGAAATAATTAGTCAATGAAAAATATTTTCATTATCCATAATAATTTATGTCTAAACATTTTCATACACAAAAAAAATTTGTTCATCCATTTTTTATAAGTAATACAAGACATCATTTTTTGAAAAATGTTTTCCAAATCGTCCATTTTCGTTGAGCTCCGTTTATTTTGCAAAAAATGAATGATTTGAAAAAAATTTTCCAAAAAATGGTGGGTTGTATTGCTTGAAATAATTAGTTAATAAAAAATATTTCATCATTGATAGCAATTTATATCTTAAAATTTTCTTAAACAATAAAAATATTTTTCGTTTGAGTATGGTTAAACACGAAGAATGAATACTACTTCCGACTTCTAATGAGAAAACAATATACAATTTCCTAATGCAAAATATGGCATGAGATTTTTTATGATTTAAAAATGTAAATAAAACATGCAAAATACAATGCTATGCCATGAACGTGCCTGAAGATGTTTTTACCGCAAGCAAGACAAGTTCCTATACAAAGACTGTTACGTAGAACTTTCTTTTTGCTTGTGTAATTTTCGTACTGCGCTCACTTGAATGCTATAAATTTTTTTCGATCACTTAAATGTCTATGTTTTTTTAAAAAGGTTCATTTTAGTGCCATAAATTTTATAAAAAGTTTACCACGAGTGCCGAAAATTCAACGAGACATGACACTTGTTTGGCAAAAGACGTTTTTCAATTATTCCTTTAAAGTAATTGAATTTTTCTTTTTTTTCTCCTATATATATTCTTCTCTTCGCGGGTCATGAGGACCCTGGCAATGGCCAGCAACCTTCGCCAATCACAGGCGAGGGTAGCGGCCTTTGCCCAAATCTAGCCAAGCGAGGGCTACGATGCCTTGCCCAGATCAAGCGAGGGCTATGGCCCTTTTAATGGTACGTGAAGCAATTTGACTAACACATTGTGTTACTTTCACTTGTACTTTTCCATACAGCAGAATTCTTCTATTGACAAGATAATTCACTCAAAATCACATTATGAACATTGCAACTTCTCCAAAAGGTGCGCCTAACACGAGATGGGACGTGGCCGGCCATCCAAATGAACAAAACAACACATAACCACAGAAGTGGATAAAGTCAATGTGTCGTATGAGCTTTATTCCTATTTTTTTTTACAATTTTGCTGAGTCATACGAGCTTTAATCCATATAATAAGACACGAATCTGGAGGGTTTGAAAAGAAAAGGCCAAATTAGTTTTCCCTCTCATTTGGCCTTCTTCTCATCATCATCCTCCACTTTCTTGCAAGGGTCGTCCTCACTGTCGCTCCCTTCTTTGGGGTTCTCCAGAGCCCTCTTCTCTTGCTCCTCTTCTTCAACCCCGTTCGACTGGCACTCCTCTCTCAACCCTCCGTACTTCTCGTTCCTCTCTGCTCTCGCCTTCAACTCCTTCAGCAACTCGCTGACTGCTTTGTCTTTATTCCTCCCTTTCTTGATCAGCACTTCGCTTATGTCTGCCGGCGTCATCTTGGCCTTCTCGACCACCTCTCGGAGCTCCCTCGCTGCCGCCTCGCCGAGGTCCTTGGCCTCGCAACCCAGGTAGTTCTGAAGCAGGATCTCGAGCGCCGGGTACGAGCAGTAGCTCATGTAGATGTGCATGTCCATCCGGCCGCTCCTGAGCAACGCTGGGTCGAGCTTGTCGATGTGGTTGGTGGTGAACACAAAGATCCTCTCGCTCCCGCAGCACGACCACAGGCCGTCCGTGAAGTTGAGCAGTCCCGATAGGGTGATCGTGTTGTTGTTTCCTTCCTTGCCGCCGGACTCAGCGTCAGGGGCACCAGGGTCCGAGTAGCTCCGAGGCGCGGGGGCTTTGGGCGCCTTCAGCCTGTTTGAAAGATTGACAGAGCAGTCGATGTCCTCGATGACGATGATGGACTTGGAGCTGGTCTTCATGAGGAGCTTCCGGAGCTCGGAGTTGGAGGGCACCTCGGTCAGCTCGAGGTTGTAGATGTCATAGCCGAGGAAATTGGCCATCGCGGCGATCATGCTGGATTTCCCTGTCCCAGGTGGGCCGTAGAGCAGGTAGCCCCGCTTCCAGGCCCGGCCGGTCCGCTGGTAGAAGGCCTGCCCTGCCACAAAGTCGCGGAGGTCCTCCATTATGTCCCTCTTCTTCTCCGGGTCCATGGCCAACGTGTCGAAGGTGCTTGGGTGTTTGAACGGCACCGATTCCCAAGGGCGGCCCCGGGGATCGTTGCGCGAATTAGTATAAATGAGGCGTTCTTGGTTGTTGCGGCGGATGTCGTTGGCCTTGCTCATGATATAGTCCAGGTAGGAGTTGAGGATGAGGTCCTTGTTGCGTTTCCTGATCTGGAGCTTGAAGCTACGTTTCTCGTCGGGGAGGGGCCGCCACGAGGGTGTCTGGGACTGGCGCTGCGTCACCACGTGCTCCCACTGGACGGCAACACCGTCAAAGACGTCGGCGATGCAGTCGTTGTTGGAGAGGCCGAAGGTGGTGACGCTGGAGTTGCGGGCGCGGGTGAGGGAGAGGCGGCTGGCAGAGCCGGAGCCAGAGACCAAGGAGCTGAGGTAGAGCTGGACGGCGTTGTAGAGCTCGTTGGTGTTGACGCCGTCCATCTCGTCGATGTCGAAGTAGCAGTTGGAGGAGAAGCAGCGGAGGGCCCGGTTGAGGAACTTGAGGGAGGCGAGCCGGAGCTCCGTCGGGAGCACCACCTGGACGTGGTTCTGGCAGAAGGCCAGGATGCCCAGAAGGGAGGCCAGAGATGTCCACGACTCCTTCATTTCTGCCGTTCCGTTTGATCCGTGTCTGTTTGATCTCTGGATGTAGCAGGTGGAGATAATGAAGAAGAGTTGGGTGGGGGCGTGGAGGTGAGCAAGAATAGGGAGTTACATTTAATGAGGAAAGGAAGATATTTATAGAGGGGAGCGATCGCGGTTTGTGATGTTTCAATGAAAGAAAAATGTGTGGCTCACAGACTCGCACGCGGTAGTCTTCGGCTTTAATTAATGGAATAACATGAATTTTCATATAATTTAAAAATAAAATTAAATATGTATCAAAAATTTAAAAATTATATTAAATAAATTTAAAATTCAGAAAATCACATTCCGTGTTTGGTCAAAGTTCGAAAATCATTCATGGCAATTGCCTGCAAAGAAAATAAGATGGAGGAGGCATGAGGGCAAAGAAGATGGAGGGGTGAGGGTAGAAAAAGAAAATGAAAAAAACCGAGAGAAAGAAGAAAGAGACCAAAAGATCGGACAATGCACGATGACGAAAATTTCACGTCAGCAAGAGACGCGGACTTATTGCTAACCTGCAATTGCGACAATGAAAGTTCGAATGCAAAGGAAGTGGATTTGAAACATCGAATGAAAATTAATAGTTTTTTTAGATAAACGAAAGTTCTGAATAAAATTGAGACTTATTTTTTATAGCTGAATTTCTTTTAGAGAATTATTAGGCTTTAAGAAATCGTACTTCTATGCTGATTCTTAGTAATTTGTCGCAACGGCTATTGTACTGCACCCAACCTGCACAGACATCGCAGGAAGTTAAGCTCCCACTCGGAAGAACTATTCAATAGTAAAAGGCCAAAGATTGTTTTTTTTTGGTTAATCCTTAATCTTTTGTTTTTGTAAGTTAACACAAAATAAGGGTTAATACTACGAAAAATATCAAACTGATACATATATGATAAATTTACCAAAAATTAATTTTTTGATTATAAAAAACCCCAAACTGATACATTTGCGACAAATTTACCATAAGCTAATTTTTTTGACCACCAAAAACTCAAAATCAGTACATTTGTGACATATTTACCCTCTATTAAATTGAATTAATACTACAAAAAATCACAAGCCGGTACACCTGTGATAAATGGAAAGTAAAAATCCAAACCGGTACATTCATTAGCTGCCATGTGTTATCCAACTAAAAAATTTGAATGTCAAATTTAACGAAAACTAACAGAGTGTAAAATTGTCACAGGCGTACCAATTTGGGATTTTTTGTGGTAAAAAAATATTAATTTGAGTAAATTTATCACGAGTGTATCAGTTTAGGGTTTTCATGATATTAGCCCTAGAAATAAATCATAAGAGTTTATTTCCTTTTTATGCTGATATGAAAATGCCATAAGACAATGAGAGGAGAAAAAGAGAGTCTAATATATAAAGAGGAAGACGTTAAAAAGAAAATCATCAACGCTATCATGTCGACACTAGAATTACGCTATCATGTCGACACTTGCATTTTTTATAAAATGCAAAGGTCGGCAGAGGCGTCCAACGTAACAATGCCCTCCGAATGTTATCAAAAAGGCCATGTCGACACTTGAATTACGCCGGTGAGCCCAAACATGTATTTTCTAAGAAAATCATTTAAAGAATCGAATTCGCCAATGACGTCAAGATTCGACCCCTAATTAGAAGAAAAAACGCTATCATTTCGATATCCCGATGTTTCGTATTCATGTCTTTTCCTATCAAATTTCTTCTGGACATATAAGCTAGAGGCAGCAAAGTTTAATGACCTTGGACCCGGCAATTAAAAGTTCGACAAATGAAGGCTCGGGAGCCGACCTACCAAATGCTAGACCCCCTTTGGTTCGGGTTTCGACGGCCAGGTCATGGTGCTTTCAGTTTCAGTGGGGAGCGGTTGAAACACTTCGGATGGTGTCCCGTGGTGACCTTAAGCAGTCTCGATGGTTCTGGGGCGGCCTCATTACATGTTTGTATTAATTTAAGCCATATCCACACGATTGCATCGCATTTGAATTGATTTTAGCATAGCATTGAGGTTATGACATTCCGATATGCAATCAGGATAATTAGGCTTTAAACCATTTTTACCATGAATAGAAAAAAGAAAAATAAAATGATAATAAAATGAAATTTGCATTTAGTTTAGAGTTGTATGTTACAGCTTCGATTGATTCATGTTTCGTCATACTATGTTTTTTACTAGTGTTTCCATCATCGTCTTTAAGTTAGGAAGTTTGCATCATTTAGATTAGAGATAGTTGCGTGCTTAGATTAGAGCTTACTTCACGGGGTCCTGCCTGAGGCTCAATATCGCGGCAGTGTATATTTTTTATCCAACACTATATAGGATTTTACTTTTTGCGTTTTCCATTACGTCTTTTATTACCGTACATCTTAATATCATGTCGTTGTGTGATTGATGAATGTTCTTGTGCAAGTTGCCATGCATGGATGTGCGTAGGGATTAAAAATGGACAAAATTACATTACCAATGTTTTTTTTCAAAATAACGAGAAAAGGTACCAAATTTGGATGCTAATAGACTATAGCATAATCAAGTCCTCACTCCCCGATATTTTCGGCCAGTGTTTTACTTGGCTTCTTCTAACCGGCCTCAAATAGGTTAGTGGGGAGTTGGGGTTGGGAGATCCACAATTTTGCAATATGTATTCGATATCATCAAGCAAAGTTCAATCACAACATCGTCACCTGCATGCTGACAAGCTCTCCCAACCCCACATAAGCCCCGCATTCGCAGGAAAAGTTCAATCAATAAGCAAAAGGGACCCAATTTTCTCCGCTCACCCATTTCTCTCTATATAAAACAAGTCTCACTTTTGCTTTTAAATAGAATTTATGGGTAGTTGCTGGATGGAGTAGCGGTGAATGTATGTCAAACTTGCATGCTAATCTTGTTTGTTAAGTTTAAAGATAAAATGTAACAAAGTACCCCATCAACACCTCTAGAATCTATACAAGGGGTGAACAAAAGGAATTGCCCAAATCAAACTGAATTTCTGATTCAATAAAATTGGAATCGGTGAAAATCGATCCAGTTCCTGGTTCTCGCTGTGGACCCACCCACCCGGACCGGATTGGTTTTTTTTTTTTCAATATATTCTTACAAACCCTAATTAGATAGATTTTCCCTTTATCATTCACAAACTCATGCCTCTTGTTCACAACTTCACAAACTCTAATAGATAGATTTTTCCTCTCATTCACAAACTCTCTCGGTCACGCAGTGCCTCTCTTAGTCACGGTTGGCGTGAGTTGTCAATTAAGAGTAATTAGAGAAATTATAGGTCTGATTAGTTGCTAAAACTGTATTGTGTAATGTCTTTATTTTGAGGATCAACTATATTATTAACCTAAGATAGTGCATAGCCTAGAATAGTTTTTATGGTAGTTTTTTTTTCCATACAACTATATATGTTTTTTATATTCATTCAGAAAAAAAATAGAGAGAAAAACTTCTCCGTTCATCATGGTATAAGAGTAAAGATCCTAGGGTTTTCTGCTATGATCATACCACGATCCAAAAATTAGAAAAGGGAGGAACCAGACCTGATCAGAAACTATGGCAGAAACAATTGATTTAGTGGGGCACCAACAACAAGGCGATGGTCCTTCAACAATTGCCATCCTTGATGACTTAGAGACCCAAATGACATAAGTCTTGACCTAGAATCAGACTCAAACCCAGGCATCAAACAATGATTCTTTCGCTGCACATATTGGCATTAAGTTGGATGGCACCAACTCTGTCTTATGGTCCCAAGTTGCTGAGATGTATATCTCTAGCAAAGACAAATTCGGATATATCAACAAGGACTGTTCGCAACCTCAACCAACATATCCAACCTTTTAGAAATGGAGAACTGAAATGGCAATTGTGAAATGATGGTTGATTAATTCCATGGACCAGGCCCTGCTAAGCAATTTTATTCATTTTCCAACCGAAAAAATGGTACGCGATTCAATTGCTACAACTTTTTTTTTTATATGGAACGACACCTCTCAGGTGTATGATTTGAAAAGACGTGTGACTAGAATGGGACAAGCCGGAGGGTCCATTGACACATATTATGATAGTCTTCAAGGTTTATGGAGAGAAATTGATTTCTGTCGCCCTAACCTGATGGAATGTCCTACTAATATAGAGAGGTATAACTTGGCTCTACGGGAAGATAAGAGTCCATTTTTCTTGATGGGTTAGATGATTGTCTGGATAAAATACAGGCTGGTGTGCTTCAGATTCGACCATTCCCTACGATTGAACAAGCTTATGCTCATGTCTGAAAGGAGGATGTAAGACAAGCAATTATGATGTCGGGCACGGAACTTACACATACCGCTGCCATGGCCTCTAAAGGAGTCAAGACGGAACCTCAACGACTACCGATGCTCCAAATGTTCAAAACTGATTTTTCCCCTTTAGGAGGTGGAAAGATAAATACAACCTTCGAGGCCAAGGCACAATCGAAAGGAGGATGTACACATTGTGGGAACATGAAGCATACTTGTGAAGCTTGCTTTAAGTTACATGGGTACCCAGAATGTTGGAAAGAACTCAAGGCACGGAAAGATGGTAATAACGGGTTGGGACGAGCTTCTTTGGTAAATGCAAAACCTCACTTATCTTTGATTCCACAAGTAGAACCGTCAAGTGATTCAACTACTCTCAATGATCAAGGTAATCATGACCATGCACTACTTAGTTCCAATCAGGATAATTACATCGGTTGGATTGTTGGCTTGGGGGCAACTGACCACATGACTTTCAGTTCAAATGAATTTGTCAAGATTACTGAACCAAGACAAAGTAGTATCGCCAATGCTAAAGGGGTCGTATACCTTATTACAGGATCTGAGATTGTCGCTCTCTCACCCTCTTTCTCCTTATCTAACACTTTGATGGTTCTATCTCTCTCAAATAAATTGATATATGTAGGCCAAGCCACTAAAAAGCTAAATTGTGTTGCTCTAATATATCCTACTTTTTGTCTTTTTCATGATAATTTCACAAAGGAGATCATTGGACATGATACTAAAAGAGAGGGGGTTGTAGTATATGGATGATTTTAGTCCTGGTAAAGCAAACAACATGCAACACTCAACTAGTATCAAGGAGAGCCAGATTTGGCTATGGCATTGTCGTTTAGGACATCCGTCATTCAGTTATATGAAGCACTTATTTCCTGATTTATTTTCCAGCTTACAGAATTTGGCTTTTAAATGTGAAACTTGCATTATGGCTAAAAGTCATCTTGTACCTTGCCCAATAAGCTTGCATAAAAGTGACATTCCCTTTGTGTTAATACATTTTGATATTTAGGGACCTTCTCCAATTACTACTGTTTCCGGAATTTGTTGGTTTGAGACATTTGTTGATGATTGTACTCGAATGACTTAGTTATACTTGCTGAAACACAAAGATGAAGTTGGGCGTGTTCCGAACTTTTCATGTTATGATTCAGACTCGGTTTTTCAGCTAAAACTCGAATTCTTCGTTTTGACAATGGTGGAGAGTATTTTAATAAGAAATTTCAAATTTACTTCAAGAATCATGGTCTTATTCATGAAACCTCCTACACTCAAACACCACAGCAAAATGTAGTACTGCACGGAAAAATAGATATAACTTAAAAATTGCCCGTACATTATTGATTGGTGCACATGTACCGAATGGATACTTGGATGATGTTGTGGCCACAGCAGTACATCTATTGAAACGTATGCCTTCAAAGGTGTTGAATTTTAAGACTCCATTACAAGTCCTTTCCAACCATGTTTTGCTACCCTCTATTTTGTTGATTCCTCCTCAAGTTTTCGGATGTGTTGCTTTTGTTCATCTCCATAAAAATCAACGTACTAAGCTTGACCCTTGCATAGTTCATTGTATTTTTTTGGGCTATGGCACAAAAAAAAAGAGATATCGATGTTACAATCCTGTTACCAAGCGTACGTATGTCACCATGGATGTAACCTTCATGGAATCAGAAATTTTTTTCTCATTAACAGCGTCCAATTCTTCATTTCAGGGGGAGATACTAGTTGAAAGGAAGAATTGGTGGGATTGTGTTATATCCGAAGACACTCTAGTACAAACTGAAATTGGACAACCTGGCAGTCTAGTGAGTGAAAAAAATAAAGCAGTGGTTACTGAGGAAAATAAAATTGATATTGTGCTGGACACTGAGCATAAAGTTGGGGAAATAGTATGAATTAACAATGATACTACATAGATTGCTAAACTCCTTACTCTTCAGTACTCAACGACATCTCTCCTGAGAATATTCCTGAGGTAAGCTCTCCTACTACACCTTCTTCTCTTGATGACTCAGATACCTCTGTTAGGGCTCGTTTGGTTCAAGTTTGCAAATGAGCCTTGGAAGAATGCCAATATCTTTAGGTTAAAGCCCCTTAGGAAAATGCAAATTGCGTTTAGTAAAAAAATCCTTTGTGAAGCTACTTTAACCCAAGTAGTGTTTGGCAAATCTTTATTTGAAAAGGGCTTTAGGATATTTTTTTAATAAAAAATACTACCCTTCCCTGGAGCCAGCAAAGGGCTATGGTCGTCGGTGAGCCAGATATGGCGCTGGCGGCCATTGCCTGAGGTCGGGCGACCCCCGGCGAGGGTTGACCAACCTCAAGCGGCCTTCACTCGAGTCATGCGACCTCGCCGGCCCTTTGTTGTTCTAATTTGGCATCGTCGGCTCTAGCTGGCTGCCCTCGCACAAAGAAGATGAACAGTAACAACGAGGGGCAAAATCGAAATAATGAAGAATTAGTGAGGGTAGTTTGGGAAGAAAAAAATTGGTTTCAACATTTGGCAAATGCTGAAAGCTCAAATTGATCCGGATCAGCTTTGAGCTTTGAGCCCATTGAGAATGCTTGCCAAACACCATATCATTTCCCCAAGGGGCTTTTGGTCTTGAAAGCCCCTTGAAAATGCTAAACCAAATGGGGTCTTAATTATCACTTACCTTTTAGGTATAATCGTGGAAAGCCCCCAAATCGATACTCATCGAATTTTTAGGAAAGGAGATCAAAATTTCCTATTCCAAACCATGTATCAACTTGGAGATTATTGGAATCTCTCAAGGCATTTGTATGCAACATGTCTTCAGTTCATGTTCCCAATGGAATACCGGAAGCCTTAGCATATTTGAAGTGGATTCAATCGATAAAAGAAGAAATGTAGGTGCTCTAGAAAAATAGAAACATGGAATCTTGTTCCACTACTAGAAGGAAAAAAAGCAGGGGTTGTATGTAAGTTGCAACGTTCATTGTATGGTCTAAAACAATCACCCTGCGCATGGTTTAGATGATTCAGCTTGGCTATGAAGAAGTATGATTTCTACCAGAGTAATTCAGATCATACTATATTCTTGATACGACAATAGGGAAAGGTAACAGCTTTAATATTCTATGTGAAAGACATGATTATCATAGGCGATGATGTGAAGGAGATCTCTAGACTCCAGAGAGACTGGCAATCGAGTTTGAAATGAAGAATCTTGGGGGTCTCAAGTATTTCTTAGGGAATGAAGTAGCTAGATCAAAAAAGGGTATATCTCTTTCTCAAAGGAAATATGTGCTAGATTTATTGTCTGAAGTGGGATTGTTAAATTGTAAGCTTGCTGATACTCCGATTCTTAAAAATCACAAGCTTGGAAAGTATCCAGATCATATCCCAACTAATAAGGAGAGGTATCAAAGATTAGTGGGCAAGTTAATCTATTTATCCCATGCTTGTCCAGATATCGCTTATGCCATGTCACGCCCCGTACCCCACGAAGCATGAACATCCGCGTATAGGTCGAAATAAGATGCGACGCTCCCAGGTTACATCACCGACCCGAAAACCCAAATCGGAGAAAACATGCTACATGCGGAAACGACGTATACATAATATATATATACACCTAGACAATTTAAAAGCAACCATGAATAGCAATGAACAACAATATATAAATGATTAAAACGATATATACATTAATTAAAACCAGAGATATAACAAAAGGGCCACGAGTACAAAAAGGGATCGGTGGCCTAGGGGGATCGGCTGATCACTAGAGACTACAGTAAAAAAGGGGTTGGCCTCTACTCCTAACACTGAGATCTAATCTAAAGCTCACAGTCTGGATTAGATGACTCTGACGACTCCGTGGAAAAGTCCTCCTGACCCTCAGACTCCTCTGAACTCCTCCTTAGATTCTGTCTCGGGCTCGAGGTCTTGCTCCTCGGCCTGAAAATTCATGGCTAGGGATCTGAAATGTTTTGGTTTTACCACAACCGTGAGAAATCTCAGCAAGTACAAACCATTAAGCCTAAACTAGGCTAATGTGCATCTCAAGAAAGTAATTAAAACGCATCAAAACATGAACCAGTAATACAACATTAATTCACCCAAGCTCACAGCCCAATATAATGTCTCATAGCCTTGCAGGTTAGGCATTTGACGTCACTATAACTCAAGTGCAATTATACCAGCCTGAAGGTCTACAATTAAATATAACGACATGTAGGCCCGACCCGAAGGTCACAATTGAATATAACAACCCGTAGGCCTGACCCGAAGGCCACAATTGATAAAACGACTCGTAGGCTCGACCCGAAGGCCAACAGTTGATAAATCGACCCGTAAGCCCGACCCGAAGGTCATAAGTGATTATAACAACCCGTAGGCTTGACCCGAAGGCCACAATTGACTATAACGACCCGTAGACCCGATCCGAAGGCCAACAGTTGATAAATCGACCAGTAGGCCCGACTCGAATGTCACAAGTGATTATAACGACCCGTAGGCCCGACTCGAAGGCCACAATTAACTATAACGACCCGTAGGCCCGACCCGAAGGCCAACATCTGATAAAATTTAGACATGTACATTAAGCACCCAATTTCGGTCATACCATAACGTACTTTTGTAAACCACATGCCCGGGAATTTAAAGTTAATTATCGATGTCAAAACACCAAGCATAACCATGCTCAAATTAGACATATTCCTCTCATTCTTGGCATACCCAAGCATTTTCGTTCTAATCCAATCAATTCCAAGTTCATTCCGCGCATTCATTACACAATTCAATCTAATGCGCCTAAAGCCCGCCTTGGGCTAATTAATCTTGCACTCATGGGGTTATTCAATAGGGTTTATTCAAGTACCAATCAACCCCCAAGAATATCCAAACTCAAACCATAGTCAAACAACCATTTAAATCTCCATTTGAACCAAAAAGTACAATTCGGTTCTGGTAAACAGTACCAGAACCGAATTTCACATATGCACTAAACCCACTTTAAACAAATCCATTAAACCTTAATCAAATACTATAATCACCCAAACATCAAATATACATAATTAAGCCTCAAATAAGCTTAATTAATCCCTATAATGACCAATCAAGGTCACTTACACAAATTCGGTGCCCCATGAACAGTACTAGGAAAAATTAATATTTAGGCACTAATCCACCTTTAAACTAACTCATTAGGGCCTAATCACTTACCATAATCATCCAACCATCAAATATATATAATTAAGCCTCAAATGAGCCTAATTAACACTTGAATTATCTAATTCCAAGCCTTGAATCATTGAATTCAATTAGTACAAAACTTAGACAAAATTGCACATTTTTTGCACTTTGTGAACATTACCAGGTTTTTGCACCAATTAGGCCTTAAATCATATTTAAACCATCTCATAAAGCCCCAATCACAACTACTAATCACCAAACAACCAAATACACTTAATTAAGCTTCAAATAAGCCTAATTAGCCCCTAAAATATCCAATTCAAAGTCATTAGCACTTGAACTTAATTAGTACAAAACTTAGACAAAATGCACAATTTCGGTACTCAATGAATAGTACCAGAATAGGGGCTATGTTGGGCCTTAATCCACCATTAAACTATCTCATTAGGTCCTAATGACCTATACAAAACAGTCCACACACAATTAAGCCTATTTAAACCTCAATTAGGCCTAATTAACCCCTAAAAATGCATAATTAAACTAATTAAAAGTTTAGGGGTTTATACTTGCCTATTAACGACTCGGGATGATGGGAACGGGCGGTCGATCACCGACGTGCGGTAAGGATTGACGGCGGTGTTCCGAGTGTAAGTCGGCGGTCCGCGGCGACACTGGCGAAGGCGATTTGCTGCTGTTTTTCTTCTGTTTAGGCTGAAACAGAGGCTGATGGTGGCTGCTCTTGGGTGAAACTAGCTACTGGTGATATTGGTTCGACGGGGGCAACTCCGGCTGGTACTGTTCCGGCGTGAACAGTACCAGAAAATGCAGAACGCGTATTGCAGAACCAGAAACGTGAAGAAGAAGAGGAAAATTCTGGGGAAAAAAATGACCGAATGGTTCTATATGTGAGAGAGAGAGAGAGAGAGAGAGAGAGAGAGAGAGAGAGAGAGATATGTCTAGTCAAATAGGTCAAAGGTAGATTAGTGGAACACATGTGTCAAAATCTAGGCCAATTGGACAATTTTGCCTTTGATCAAAGGGCTAGGATTCAATCTAATCCAATTATGCAAGGGCTAAATGGTAATTTGCCATTAACCCAAGGCTGACCAGACTTGGTTATCCCCAACCAACCTTGGTTAACCCCAAAAATTTAATCCAATTTTCGGAATTAATTAAAAATGGCCTAGGGGCATTTTCGTAATTTTCTGATCCCGAACCGAAATTTCAATTTTCGCACATACGCGTTTCATATGTGTGTGGCCAATATAATATGGTGTCGGATTCACAAAATTCACTTTTTAAGTCCTCGAAAATCGACTGCAAAGTTTCGAGAATAAAATAATATTATTTTTTCAATTTTTGTCAAAATTTCAAATTTTGACCAAAACCACTCTAAATGTGCGTGGCCACCCCAAAATGATCTTGGCCGCGAAAAATACCCTCAAACGGCCTCCGAATCCAGTCTCGGTGCTCACAGGGGCAAAACCGTAATTTTCCTCAATTTTCGTTGAAATTTCAATTTCTGGTCAAATTAGCCCCAAATATGCGTGGCCACACCAAAACGATGTTGGTCATGCAAAATAATCGTAAACGTCCACAAAATTTCGACGTCGAAGTTCGGGTCCAATCTCGCGATCAAATTTGCTCATTTTAAAATTGTAGAGCCTCTCACTAACAAGCGGCTGTTTAGGTATTACGCGTATCGACCTAAGGTTGTCCGAATTGTAATGGCCTTGATTTTCAAGAGAGCGCGAGATATTATCACTAGTACCGGAGGTTTCGGTTATTTAGATTAGTTCGGGAATCGTTCGCCCTATGTACTCTCGGTCATGCGGAATTACCCGTAATCCGATCGTACATCATTGGCCGAATCGAATTCGTCACCTTCCTAAGATCGGTTTACGTTGATCCAAAATATTCCCTCGGCGTTTTTCGAAGTCCGTGCCCAACTTACGATCGGGTCCCTGGTTCATGTACCTATTCCTATTTAGCGTTTCCCATAAGGTTAATATCCTGTAATTGATCAAGTCCGGGCGAGACTTACTAAAATTAAATGAGAAATAATTTACACTTTATTAATCCCGAAAATGGGTCGAAATTCAGGATGTTACATGCTATAAGGTAGTTAGTCAGTTGATGCATTCACCTAGTAAAGATCATATAGATACGGTAGTTCAAATTCTTCGTTTCTTGAAGTCTACTCCAAGGAAAGGATTTTTTTCTCAAAGAGTGATCATATTAATATTGAGGGTTATATAGACGCAGACTAGGCACGAAGTATTTCTGATAGGAAGTCTACATCGGGCTACTTCACCTTCGTAGGAGGCAATCTTGTCACATGAAGGAGCAAGAAGTAGAAGGTAGTGGCATTATCCAGTGTTGAGGCCCAATTCAGAGGAATGGCCAAAGGACTTTGTGAACTTCTTTGGCTTAAGAGATTACTAACTAAGATTGTTTCTACTCCCAATTTCGAGATGAGCTTATTTGATAGCAATAAGGCAGTCATTGATATTTCTCATAATCCAATCTAGCATTATTGTACTAAACACATCGAGGTAGACTGACATTTCATCAAAAACCTTGATGCCAAGATAGTTTGATTCCCATTTATTAAATCTGAAGACCAACTAGCGGATATACTCATGAAGGCAGTCTCTAGCAAGATCTTCTACAACTCATTTGACAAGTTAGGCATTAGTGTTATTTATGCACCAACTTAAGGAGGAATGTTGGCGTGAATTGTCAATTAAGTGATTAGTTGCTAAAATTATATTGTGTAATGTCTTTATTTTGAGGATCAACTAGATTCCTAACCTAAGTTAGTGCAAAGCCTAGAATAGTTTTTCTTGGTAGTTTTTTTCTCTATACAATTATGTATGTTTTTGTATTCATTCAGAAAAAAAAATAGAGAGAAAAACTTCTCTGTTCATCAGTCACAACTCAAACCGTCTCTTGGCCTCGCCTCAACGCCATCCTCTCACCTCTCTCAGTCACGACTCACGCCGTCTCTCGGCCTCGCCTTTACACCACTCTCTCACTTGACCATCAACGCCTCCTCTTGCCTCTCTCAGTCATGACTCATGCCATCTCACGCCATCGCCTTGACGCCACCCTCTCGCTCGACCGTCGATGCCTCCCTTTCTCCTCTCTTACTCATGACTTTGTTTATCTCTCCCGAGAGTCTTTGAATTCATTAATTTCAGTAGCTCAACAAGTAAGCATGTTGTTTCACTTTTCATCACAAATGGGATATGTAGAGTTGAAATTGCCATGCTGTTTCCGAGTTAGCTAATTATAACATGCACATTGCTTGTTGTAGCTGCAACAAGCAATGCTGTAGTTGTTACTAGGTAGTGGGTAGCTGGTACAACAAGGTATCGCAACCTAAGGTTGTTACTAGGTAGTGAGTACAATGCTTTGGCTTTTGTAGGTCAAGTTTGCTTTCAGAATTCATTAGAAAAAGGAAAAAGATAGAAGGGGCCAGTTCTAGGAACACTTTTGAGAACCGGACCAAACCAATTGATCTAGCTCCACAGCCAAGTGAGCCAGTTCCCAATCCCACAAGCTCGAATTAGCCCACCTTAAAACCGATCAATCCTAGACTATACTGGTGAAGATTGAAGCTCCTAAATGTGAGTCGGATCTCCACTTCGATACCTGAATGAGCAACAACAGATCTATAATCATGATCATGGCTAAAACATCTCTAGAATCATAACAAAGAGGAAGAGGTTGAACTTGCAGCGAAGGAGGAGGAACGGCAATACTAGAACTAGAGAATTGCCCAGAAGATCGATGCAAGGTGACAGAATCAGAGACCAAGGTGATTGGTGGTGGAATAGTCAGAGGAAAAGGCGCAGTGGTGGAGGATCGATATGGGACATGAGAAGAGAAATCCAAAGAGAATTTGTTCTTTAACTCCCTATTTTTGATGTTCCCCTAGCGTATGTGAATGTCCCTCTGCCGATGGAGGAGACGATGTGCTAAGCTGCTCTAAGCGAGTCTGATTACATCCTTATAGGCCAAGAGAGGAGGCTCCACTCCTCAAAGATGAGTTCAACGGCCAATTCGACCATCTTCTACATGAATTGGACCATCTGTTCGGCGGCCAACTCCGCCAGGGTACACTTGCTGGTCCATGCTCAATTTCTCTGGCTTCGCCATTCCGGTCAATTTATCAATTAGAGAGAATGGGCTTCCAGTAGGGAGGAAAGAGAGGATTTCCTCAGCAGGGAAGATTCATGTAACGAAAATAACACAAATGATTTATGAACTTTGACTCAATATGCAGTGTGGTTTCTGAATTTTTAATTTGTTCAATGTAGTGCATAAACTTTACCTTAATATGCAATGTGGTCCATGAAATTTTTAATTTGTTCATTATGGTCTATGAATTTTTAGTATATATTCAATTTAATCCTTGGGCAATATGAAAATGTTCAGAGTTGTTCATGATATTGAATTAATAAAAAGACAATATTGAATATTTTCATATAATTTCGAGACTACATTTAACACATATTAAAAGCTTAAGGACCACATTGAATAAATTAGAGGTTCAGGGACTATATTGTATATTAGGTTAAAGTTTAGGAATCACATTACACATTAGATTAAAGTTGAGGAACCATTTGTATCATTATACCATTGGTATTTTTTATTCGTGATTTTTTTATTTCTATTTATTTATTTGTTCATTTTTTTGTCTTTTACTGCTATGTTTAATACCTTTACAAAAAAGGTATAAGCTTGTTGGCAAATATTCAGTTGCCAACATATTTCCCATTAGTCATGTGTAATGTAAAATGAAATCTCTCATCATCTTATAAAGAATATGAAATGCGATTTCACGTGAAAGAAGGGACAATTTGATCTTCAAAGAATAAAAAATGAATGAAGATATAACATTCCCTTAATTAAGATAAAATAGTAGAATTCTTTTTTTAATAAAATAATTTACCTAAAATTACCTTATGCACAGTGCGCATCTCCAAAAGGTGCACTCGATACAACATGGGATGTTGCATGAGGTTTCTTGTTTTTAAAATAGAGATTTTGCTATAATCGCACTCGATCGAATTTGGCCGTTATTTAGAGTTCAAACTTTGGTGTCGAATTTCTCGGAGTTTCGGGACGAATTTAATTGGATGGTGTCGATATTATTGTGGCTAGCCTCGAGATTGTCAAGGATAGTGGAAAAGTGAAATTTTGGACCGAGTGCGGATTTGGACTAGTAGACCTCCCTCGTAGTGTGTTTTGATCATTTTGGCCATTTTTCTTATAATATTAGTTGGGATTATTGTGAACCGTCAGATCGATTTTTTGTTTGAACCATGTTCATTGGATCGCACTCGAGTGCGTAGACTTTCTTTTCTGTTTCTCTTTCTCCTCCGTTTTTTCCGACAAGCATCCCCCTGCCCCGTCTATCTTCTCTCTCTCTCTCTCTCTCTCTCTCTCTCTCTCTCTCTCTCTCTCTCTCTCTCTCTCCTCTGCGCACGCGTCTTCCCCCCACCAGCTACGCACATCCCCTCCCCCTGCATGTCAGACCTCACCCCATGCAACTCTCTCTCTCTCTCTCTCTCTCTTCCCTTTTTCTTTTCGTTTCTCCTTTTCCTTTCTTCTTCTTCTTCTTGGGTCGTCTTCATCCTCCCGCAACTGGTTCTGCACCGCTTCGGTCCTGCTCGTCCGATTGTCGCTCGACCGTTGCCGTCCGCCTGGTGCCGTCGCCCCGCCAACCGCCGCACTGTCCCCGTCGAGCCCCCCTCTCCTTCTCCTTTTCGTATTTTTTTCCTTCACTGAGCCGAGCCTACCCATGCCCAGCTCATCTCACCGCCGCGTTCGACGTGGCCAAGCCCCGCTGAGCTGCCGACCAGCACGTCTGGCCTCACCCCGCCGCCGCGCCGTCTGCCCTGCTCGCCGCCTGATCGTCACCCTAGCCGAGCCGCATCGTCACCCCTGTACACCAGCTTGCGACTGTGCCTGCAGCTCGCCAGTGCTATTCAGCCGCTCGCCGGTTGGCCTTGCGTTGCTAGCCGCCGCGCCGTGCGGCCGTCGTCGACCCCCCTCAGCCCCATGTCCCTCTCCCTCTCGCTCTTTCCACCCCAGCTCACCTTTCCCCTTTCCTCTGCACCGTCGTCGTTGCCGCTGGATCACCGTCGCCGGCCATCTAGCCAGTCGGCCAACCAGCCCTAGCCAGTCAGCCGGCCAGCCAGCCTAACTCGCGGCCAAGTCGCCCAGGACCGTGGCCAAGCCGTTGCCCGCACGCCCAGGCCGCGCACCCGGCGCCTTGCCCATTCGGCCTAGGCACCTCGCTTGTCCAACTCGCCTTGCGCCCTCGGGCATGTCGCACGACCACCGTGCCAGCGCTCTAGGCATGCTAATCGGCCATCATACCCGTGTTGGCCGGTCAGAGCGCCTGTTGGCCCACGTCTGCGCCTAATTCGGCATTGTTCACCGGGGCCATTTTAGGCCCGAGCTAACTTTTTCCGGGCCAAAATCTAGCAAGTAACTTCCTAAACGGCAAAAATACACTACAAGTGCCATAACTTGTTTACGGCGATCACTTTGGTGTCATAACTTTTTTTCGGATCACTTTGGTGCCAAGTCGGAGAAAAATAGATCACTTTAGTGACTCCGGCCAAAATTTTGGCCAAAAAGCTGACTTGACATTTATATTAAAAAAAAATAATATGACTTGTACACGTGGAAATTACATGGTTTTTTTTTCGAATTTTTAATTTATAGAAAGAAAAAAAAAACTGCAGCAGCGGCGAGGGCTCCCTCGCCGCTGCTGCCTGCGTCGCCACCACCGCCGAAAAGGGCCGGCGGTGGTGGGCGTAGTGGCCGGCGAGGGTCGCCGGCCCCTGGCCGGGGCCCGGCGACCCTCGCCTCGCCCAGATCCGGCGAGGCGAGACCTCGCCGTCGCCTGGGTCGCGACGGCAACGGTCTCGCCTCGCCGGATCAGCGAAGGCGAGGCCGCGCCTCGCCGTCGCCTGGGTCGCGACGGCGAGGCGCGGCCTCGCCTCGCCGGATCCAGGCGAGGCCGACCTCGCCGTCGCCTGGGTCGCGACGGCAAGGTCTCGCCTCGCCCAGCGAAGGCGAGGCCGCGCCTCGCCGTCGCGACCTAGGCGACGGCGAGGTCGGCCTCGCCTGGATCCGGCGAGGCAAGGCCGACCTCGCCGTCGCTTGGGTCGCGACGGCGAGGAGTGGCCTCGCCGGGCCCCGGCCAGGGGCCGGCGACCCTCGCCGGCCACTGCGCCCACCACCGCCGGCCCTTCCCGGCAGTGGTGGCGACCCAGTCAGCAGCGGCGAGGGAGCCCTCACCGCTTCTGCAGGGTTTTTTTTTTATATATATAATATAATATTTTTAAAAAAATACACGTCAGCAGGCTAAAATGGCGTCGTTTTTAGTTTTTAATGCTGACTGGACCTCTCCGGCAAGCCGTGGATCTCTCCGGCGAGCCGTGTCAGCGCCACATCGGATTTCCGGCGAGCTATGTCAGCATTGGCACTAAAATGATCGTTTTCTAAAAAAGTTGGCACCAAAGTGATCCGAAAAAAAGTTATGGCACTAAAGTGATCGCCGTACACAAGTTATGGCACTTATGGTGTACTTTTGCCCTTCCTAAACCCTACCTAATATTTTAGGTATTTTATAGATTTGTCTCGGGTTTAGAATGGCAAGGACGTGTTTAATTTAATTATATTATATTATAATTGTGCTAATTGGGTTGGATAAAATAATATACATGATTTGGGATGATCGTATGTAGCCGGCTTGAACGTCGGGTTTATGGATTGATGTGGCAAATTGTGAATTGGGTTGAACTGTGATTATGGATTGCTTGGTGGAATTGGTGTGAAATTGATTGAATTGAATGGCATGTACGTGCCTATCGATGTTAAGCCCAGATTGATCGGAGGGTTATAGACTTGGGACGTGTTGACGGCGGTTTGTGTGAAAGCATAAATGGCCGGTGTGCCAAATGGATGCGGGCTTGATACGTGTTGACGGTGGCTCGTTGAAGGTGTATTGGATCGGGACGTGTTTACGTCGGTCATTGGAAATTGAGCCCGGATTGATCGGAGGGCTACGGACTTGCGACGTGTTGACGGCGATCTGTGTGAAGGCATGAATGGCCGGTGTGCCAAATTGATGCGGGCTTGAGACGTGTTGACGGTGGTCCATTGAAGGTGTGTTGGACCAAGACGTGTTTACGTCGGTCATTGGAAATTGAGCCCGAATTGATCGGAGGGCTACGGACTTGGGACGTGTGTGACGGCGGTCCGTGTGAAAGCATGAATGGCCGATGTGCCAAATGGGCCTGAGGCGTAGTGGCGCGGGCAATGACAATGGACCTAAGGCGTAGTGGCGCGGGCAATGACAATGGACCTAAGGCGCCGTGGCGCAGATCGTGAGAAAGATGTTCGGCCATGCATGCGATTTGAGTGTGATTGAATTGATTGTTTAAGCGCATGATTGAATTGGCTGATTGGATGTGTGGTTGAATCAACTGGATTGATTGAGTGCAAGTGTGGTTGGTGTTTGGGCGATTGTGATGTGTTATTAAATTACTATTATTGCATTATCACGTTGTGACTAACATGCAGAGTTAGCATGGGCTTGATGGCAAGGTAAGTATAATGATACGAATTTTATATCTTATGGGGTAAACTGCATGTATGACTTGTCTGGATACGCATTGGCCTACGTGGGGTATAGGGGGTTGCTTATTGAGACTCGTTCTCACGGTTATTATATAATCATTTCAGATCCGCAACCATGAGTGATTGGAGACGCTGCAAGGGTATCTCGGAGATCAAGGACGGGTCAAGTACCCGGCATTTGGTTTTGTTGTTGTGGCCTAACTTGGGGATTGTCTTTTTTTTTGTGAACATCGTATGTATCTGCCAAGTGTAGGAATTACAGTTATCATTTTGTGCTATTGCTACCCCTTGTCTTTATTAATTGTATGGGTTGTTTCGATTTGTTTTCGCGCGTGCCTAATCTCTGATGTTTGGGTTGGGTCGACGATGTGCCTGGAACGTCGCATTCAATGATTGACCATCAAGGGGTGTCGCGAGCTTGTTAGGGTTCGAGGCGTGACATCCCGATGATTTGGTATCAGAATAAGGTCAGCTCAAACCAAGATGGTCGAAACTTGGAGTGATAAGGAGTGTTGACTTTGGGGTAGCCAGTTAGGAGACTTGTGTGCCATGCGTACTCTAAACTGTGTGATTGTGGTTGTTGAGTGATTTTATGCAATAATATGTGAGGTACAGATGCGTCAGGACTTGAGGTAAGTGCACGAACTTTGTTGGTTGTAATTAGGTGTTATTTGTAATTGGCTGCTTGCTTAATGAATTGTGTTGTAATTCATTGTTTAGGGCTTAGACTGGTATAGTTGGCCTAGGTCTTTAATTCTCGAGGGAATTATAGCAGGTAAGTGGGTGGTGTGAACCTTGTGAGTATGAGTAGCCGAGGAAGAGGTCGAAGTCGAGGTCGAGGTCATATAGGTCCGCAAGTTAGAGTTGTGAAGGATCCCAGATTGGATGAGATTTTGAGGGCACTCGAGGAAGTTGGAATTTTAATGGGAAGGCAAACTGAGGAACGAAATGCAACTGTTGCTACTAATGCTGAGACCGCTGCTGTCGCCGCCAATCGAAATAATGGGAATCATGGGCATAATGGAAATGTTGGGGATCAAGATTAAGGGCAAGTTAATGCAATCAGATAGATGTGTTAGCTGGTTGGAAAATAGTTGAAATTGAAACCTTTGAAGTTCGATGGTAAATGTGACCCTAAGGTATTCGAATAGAGGACCCAAAAAAAAGGGGGGCTTTTGAGGTATTTGGGTGCACTGATAAAGAGAAAGTGACCATGGCTATATATCAACTCTAAGGAAACGCAAGTGATTGGTAAGAGGACCCCCCCGAAATAGGATATTTCAGAGGGCATATTTTCAAGCTGGGGTATCGTTATCAAGGCCTTCAATGGGAGATACTTTCAGAGAATACGCGAGGACAAAAAATGACAGAGTTTCTATGGCTTCGCTAAAATTGAATGTCAGTCGATCAGTACGAGGTCAAGTTTGTACGTTTATCTAAGTATACACTAAGGATGGTCAAGGACCTTGTGGATAGGACAAGGAGGTTTTGGGATGGATTGAAACCGAAACTTCGCAGTCAGTTAGTACTCTTGAGTCTTAAGGGATTATAATGAGTTGTATAAGAGAGCTCGATGGTTGACACGGATACGAGTGAAAGAGCTGTCGCTTCTGGATCGTGGTAAGCGCCGGCTAGAAGTAACAGGAACTTTGGAAAGAAACATATGACAGAGAATCAGAGATTTGTCCCTCTAGAAATAAAGAACTTTGGAAAGCTGAACTACTATTCCAACGTTGTCTGTCGGTCTTGTGGAAAGAGATGCGGGAATGGCCCTTACCAAGGTAGAAGTGGAGTATATTATGGATGTGGATAGTAAGGTCACCAGGTGAGAAATTGTTGAACCGACAGGTTAGGTTACTAATACAATCGCAGCGACCGCAGGTAGGATATTAAGCGAGAGCTGCCCTACAAATTAATCAGAATTGGTTATGGATATAGGGAAAGATGTACACTGTGGTGGGGAAAGAATCAGAGGATGTACCGCGAAAGTCTAGAGGTGTTACGTGTTGATATTGGGTGCAATAGGCGATAATTTTGAAGTTGTAACTCTAATGGTCATGTACGACGTATAATTGCCTATAGTGGGTGGGCGCAATCGACTTAAGGATTTCTAAATTACTGACGATATTCTTGGACGAGTTGGGAAGGATGAGTGTTGCTTAGGGATTATAGATTTTGTAAAGAACCGATGTGAGTTGTTTTTTAGAGACTGTTGGATTGAAATTGGATGGATTGAACTTTGCCTTCGAGGTGTAAAAAGATAATTAATTTGTGGCTAATTAGTTGGTTGAGGAATCAAGGCTAAAGGACATAGCCGAGGTGTGTAATCTTTCCGATATCTTTCCTCAGGAATTGCCAGGATTGCCACCTGATAGGAGAGTCGAGGTTGTGGTTGAGTTGGTCCTAGGGACAAAACCGACCTTGGGAGCGCTTTATAAGATGTCACTGTCGGAATTGAAGGAATCGAAAGTCCAAATGTGGGAGTTATTGGATGAAGGTTTTATTCATCTAACTAGGTCTCCATGGGAAGTGCCAGTTTTATTCGTGAGAAAGAAGGACGGATTGTTAAGGTTATTTATTGACTACAGATAGTTGAATTAGGTGATTATTAAGGATAAACACCCATTACCAAGGATAGATGACCTGTTTGACCAGTTACAAGGGGCATTAATATTTTGTAAGATCGACTTGAGGACTGGTTATAACCAATTGAGGATTAGAAGGAAGATGTGCCGAAGTCGGCATTTAGGACGAGGTATGGGCACTATGAGTTTACAGTGATGCCATTTGGACTGACGAACGCCCCTGCAGCCTTTATGGATTTAATGAATCGAGTATTTAAGGAATTTCTAGATCAGTTTATAATCATATTCATAGACGATATCTTGGTATAAACAAAGATTTCCGTCGAGTGTGAGTTACATTTGGAAAAAAGGTTCTACGGACTTCAAAAGAACACGTACTCTACGCTAAGTTTAATAAGTGTGAATTCCAGCTTCATTGAGTGGTGTTCTTAGGACATATGGTATCTGGTGAAGGGATCGTAGTGGATCCAACACAGATTGAAGCTATCATAAATTGGCCAAGACCTACAATGGTAATCGAGGTTCGGAGCTTCTTGGATCTGGCAGGTTAATACAAACGTTTCGTGGAAAGGTTTTTAGCATTAGCGACACCATGGACGCGTTTGCAAAAGAAGGAAACGAAATTTGAATAGACGGATAATTACGAAAGGAGTTTTCAGGATTAAAATAGAGTTTGACGACCACGCTAGTGTTGATGGTTCCGTTAGGTCTAGGAGGATATGAAATCTATAGTGACGCGTCACTAAGAGGACCCGGATGTATGTTGACACAACATGGAAAAGTAGTGACATACGCATCGCGACAAATGAAACCGCATAAACTGAATTATTCAACGCATGATTTGGAATTAACCACGATTATCTTCGTTCTTAAGATTTGGAGACACTACCTGTGTGGGGAAAAATTTCAGATTTATACATATCATTAGAGTTTAAGGTATTTGTTTTCTCAAAAAGAACTTAACATGAGACAGCGTCATTGGATGGAACTCCTTAAGGACTATGACTGCGATATATTATATCACCCTGGAAAGGTTAATAAGGTAGCGGATGCACTGAGTTGGAAATCGAGCATCGCACATATGATGGTCAAAGAATGGACCCTGTTGGAGGGAGTCTATGATTCAGAATTTAAGTTTGAAGTGAGTCAGGTCTCGAGTCTGCTCGCAACATTGAGGATTGAACCGGAAATTCAGACTAAGATTAAGGCTTTACAATTTATGGACCCGGAGATTCGGAAGATTTTGAGTAGAGATACCACAAAAAGGAAATCGGATTTTCAGGTATCCGAGGATGGAATTCTGAAGTTTCGTAAATGGTTATGTGTGCCAAGTGATACAGAACTGAAGGAAGAGATTTTGTCTGAAGCATACCATAGAACGTACAGTATTCACCCGGGGAGTACGAAAATGTATCAGAATTTATGGCAGCATTATTGGTGGAATGGCATGAAAGTGAACGTGGCCAAGCATGTGGCTAAATGTTTAACATGCCAACAAGTGAAGGCACAACATTGCAAGCCGAGTGGAATGTTGCAGCATTGGAAATTCCCGAGTAGAAATAGGAATACATCTCGATGGACTTTGTAATGGGATCATCGAGAAGTCAAATGGGTCATGATTCAAATTGGGTGATAGTTGATTGGTTGACAAAGTCAGCGCATTTTCTGCCAGTGCAAAAGGACTTCGCCTTGGAAAGGTATATTGAGATTTACGTGCAACACATAATCCGCCTGCACGGAGTGCCAGTGACAATCACTTCGGACCATGACCCTAAATTTACTGCCGCCTTTTGGAAATGCCTTTATTTGGCATTAGGAACAAAGTTACAGTTTAGCACGGTCTATCATCCCCAGACGAATGGCCAGTTTGAAAGGACGATTCAGACTTTGGAACACATGCTACGAGCATGTGTTTTGAATTTTAAGGGTGGTTGGGAGGAACAGTTGCATTTGGTTGAATTCACTTACAACAATAGCCACCAGCAGAGTATCAGAATGGCACCGTTTGAAGCATTGTATGGCAGAGCCTGCAGAACATCAGTTTGTTGGGATGAAATTGGTGAGAGGAGCATTATGGGTCCAGAGTTAGTGCAACAGTTGATTGAGACAGTCAAGGTTATCCAGGACAGACTCAAAACCGTATAGAGCCGCCAAAAGAATTATACAAATAAGAGACGTAGGCCTTTGGAGTTTCAAGTAGGGGACCACGTATTCCTCAAGGTGTCGCCGATGAGAGGATTGCCACGGTTTGATAAGAAAGGAAAGTTGAGCACAAGGTACGTGGGCCATTCGAGGTCATAGAGAGAATAAGCACCTTGATTTATCGTCTCGCGCTACACCAAATTTATCTCATGTTCATAATGTGTTCCACGTGTCTATATTGAGGAAGTATGAATCGGACCCAACCCACGTGCTGAACTATGAAGAAATCGACGTGGACGACAGGGGGTCGCACGTGGAAAAGCCAGTTCGGATCGAGAACAGAATAGAAAAAGTATTGCGAAACAAGAAAATTCCGATGGCCGAGGTAATTTGAGAGCACCATGGGATTGAAGGTGCGACGTGGGAAAGTGAAGAGTTGATGCGACACCAGTACCCCCATTTATTTGAATAGTTGGGTTGGATTGCAAATTTCAAGAATGAAATTTTTATAAGGGGGAAATAGTTGTGATATTCCGAATTTTGGCCCATTTTTGGGATTTATAAAACGTGTAATTCATCAATGCGCTTATAATAGAATCTCGCCAGAGAACTGATCACTCTCGGGTTTTTGTTTTTAAAATAGATATTTTGCTAAAATTGCACTAGATCGAATTTGGCCGTTATTTAGAATTCAATCTTTGGTGTCGAATTTCTCGGAGTTCTGGGACGAATTTAATTGGACGGTGTCGATATTATTATGGCCAACTTCGAGATTGCAAAGAATAGTGGAAAAGTGAAATTTTGGATCGGGTGCGGATTTGGACTAGTAAACCTCTCTCGTAGTGTGTTTGGAGTTATTTTATTTTGGCCATTTTTCTTATAATATTAGTTAGGATTATTGTGAACAGTTAGATTAATTTTTAGTGTGAACCGTGTCCATTGGATTGCACTCGAGTACATGGACTTTCTTTTCCCTTTCTCTCTCTTTCTCTCTCTCCTCTTTTTTTTCCCGCTCGCGTCCACCTTGCCCCGTCTGTCTTCTCTCTCTCTCTCTCTCTCTCTCTCTCTCTCTCTCTCTCTCTCTCTCTCTCCTCTGCGTGCGCGTCTTCTCCCCCACCAGCTACACACGTCCCCTCCCCGCTGCATGTCAGACCCCACCCCATGCAACTCTCTCTCTCTTCCCTTTTTCTTTTCTTTTCTCCTTTTCCTTTCTTCTTCTTCTTGGGTCGTCTTCTTCCTCCCGCAATTGGTTCTGCACCGCTTCGGTCCTGCTCGTCCGATCCCCGCTCAACCGTCGCCGTCCTCCTAGCGTCGCCTCCTCGCCAGCCGCCACGCCGTCGTCGCCACCAAGCCCCCCCTCTCCTTCTCCTTTCCCTATTTTTTTCCTTCACTGAGCCGAGCTCGCCCCTACCCATCTCAGCTCACCGCCGCATCTAACGTAGCCAAGCTCCGCCGAGCCGCCAACCAGCTTGTCCGGCCTCGCCCCGCCGCCGCACCGTTTGCCCTGCTCACCGCCCGACCGTTACCCCAGCCGAGCCGCATCGTCGCCCCTGTGCACCAACTTGTGACTGCACCTGCAGCTCGTCGGTGCTGTTCAGTCGCTTGCCGATCGGCCCTGCGTTGCCAGCAGCCGCGCAGCGCCGCCGTTGTCGCCGTCCCCCCTCAGCCCCATGTCCCTCTCCCTCTCGTCCTCTTCGCCCCAACTCATCTTTCCCCTTTCCTCCGCACCATCGCCATCGCCGCTGCATTTCTGTTGCCTGCCAGCTAGCTCGCTGGCCAGCCAACCAGCCCTAGCCAGCCCTACCGGCCAGCCAGCCTAGCTCGTGGCCAAGTCTCCTCGTACTGTGGCCAAGTCATTGCCCGCACGCCCAGGCCGCGTGCCTAGCGCCTTGCCCATTCGGCCTAGACGCCTCACTCGTCCAGCTTGCCATGCGCCTTCGGGCATGCCGCACGGCCACCGTGCCCGCGCTCTAGGCATGCCGATCGGCCATCGTGCCCATGTTGGCCAGCGAGCGCGCCTGTTGGCTTGCGCCCACGCCTAATTCAGCATTGTTCACTCGGGCCATTTTAGGCCCGAGCTAACTTTTTCCGAGCCAAAATCTAGTAAGTAACTTCCTAAACCCTACCTAGTATTTTAGGTATTTAATAGACTTGTCTCGGGTTTAAAACGGCTAGGGCGTGTTTTAATTTAATTATATTATGTTATAATTGTGCTAATTAGGTTGGATAAAATAATATACATGATTTGGGATGATCGTACATGGCCGGCTTGAACGTCGGGTTTATGGATTGATGTGGTGAATTGTGAATTGGGTTGAACTGTGATTATAGATGGCTTGGTGGAATTGGTGTGAAATTGGTTGAATTGAATGGTGTGTGCGTGCCTATCGATGTTAAGCCCGGATTGATCGGAGGGCTACGGACTTGGGACGTGTTGACGGCGGTCCGTGTGAAGGCGTGAATGGCCGGTGTGCCAAATGGATGCGGGCTTGAGACGTGTTGACGGTGGCCCATTGAAGGTGTGTTGGACCGGGACATGTTTATGTCGGTCATTGGAAATTGAGCCCGGATTGATCGGAGGGCTACAGACTTGGGACGTGTTGACGGCGGTCCGTGTGAAGACATGAATGGCCGCTGTGCCAAATGGATGCGGACTTGAGACATGTTGACGGTGGCTCGTTGAAGGTGTGTTGGACTGGGACGTGTTTACATCGATCATTGAAAATTGAGCCCGGATTGATCGGAGGGCTACGGACTTGGGACGTGTTGACGGCGGTCTGTGTGAAAGCATGAATAGCCGGTGTGCCAAATGGGCCTAAGGCGCAGTGGCGCAGGCAGTAACAATGGACCCGAGGCGCCATGTCGCGGATCGTGAGAAAGATGTTCAGTCGTGCATGCGATTTGAGTGCGATTGAATTGACTGTTTGAGCGCGTGATTGAATTGGCTGGTTGGATGTGTGGTTGAGTTAACTGGATTGATTAAGTGCAAGTGCGGTTGGTGTTTGAGCGATTGTGATGTGTTATTGAATTACTATTATTGCATTATCACGTTGTGACTAACGTGCAGAGTTGGCATGGGCTTGATGGCAAGGTAAGTATAATGATACGAATTTTATATCTTATGGGGTAGATTGCATATACAACTTGTCTGGGTGCACATTGGCCTATATGGAGTATAGGGGGTTGCTTATTGAGACTCGTTCTCACGGTTATTATATAACCATTTCAGATCCGCGACCATGAGTGATTGGAGATGCTACAAGAGTATCTCGGAGATCGAGAATAGGTCAAGTACCCGGCATTTTGAGTTTCCCTTTTTGTAGAGGAGTTAAGTTTGCGACTATTATCCCTTTTAAGGAATGTGGTTTTGTTGTTGTGGCCTAACTTGGGGATTGTCTTTTTTGTTTTGTGAACGTCGTATGTATCTGCCAAGTGTAGGAATTACAGTTATCGTTTTGTGCTATTGCTACCCTTTGTCTTTATTAATTGTCTGGGTTGTTTCGATTTGTTTCCGCGCGTGCCTAATTTCTAATGTTTGGATTGGGTCGACGACGTGCCTAGGATGTCGCATTCAATAATTGACCATCGAGAGGTGTCGCGAGCTCGTTAGGATTCGAGGCGTGACAATTTGTGTCATTATACCATTGGTATTTTTTATTCGTGATTTCTTATTTCTTATTTATTTATTTGTTCATTTTTTTGTCTTTTACTGTTATGTTTATTACCTTTGCAAAAAAGGTATAAGCTTGTTGGCAAGTATTTAGTTGCCAACATATTTCCCATTAGTCATGTGTAATGTAAAATGAAATCTCTCATCATCTTATAAAGAATATAAAACGCGATTTCATGTGAAAGAAGGGACAATTTGATATTCAAAGAATAAAAAATTAATGAAGATATAACATTCCCTTAATTAAGATAAAATAGCAGAATTCATTTTTCAATAAAACAATTTACCTAAAATTACCTTATGAACAGTGCGCATCTCCAAAAGGTGCACCTGACACAACATGAGATGTTGCACGAGGTTTATTTATATTTTCATAATAAGACACGAATTCAGAGTAATATTATTATATTAGACACCTATACGAGTTCTCATTTATCCATAAACCCCCAAATTTACCAATTTGCCTTCACAAGTCACAAATCCCCAAAACAAAGCAAAATCCCCATGTGTTTCGTACGGATCAAATTGCTTATTCATTTACATTTTCATTTCTAACACAAAAAAACAAAAGAAAACTGAGAAAATTAACTTATAGAAAAAAAAAAGAACAAGAAAAGGACAAATTAGTTTTCCCTCTCGTTTTGCTTTCTTCGCTTCATCGTCCTCCACTTTCTTGCAAGAGTCGTCTGTCACAGTCGCTCACTTCTTTGGGGCTCCTCCAGAGCCCTCTTCTCTTGCTCCTCTTCTTCCTCCTCCACTGCCAACCCGTTCAGCCCGCACTCCTCCCTCAGCCCTCCGTACTTCTCGTTCCTCTCCGCTCTCGCCTGCAACACCTCTAGCAACTCGCTCACCACTTTCTCCTTGTTCCTCCGGTTCTTGATCAGGACTTCGCTTATGTCCGCCGGCGTCATCTTGGCCTTCTCGACAGCCTCCCGGAGCTCCCTTGCCACTGCCTCGCCAAGGTCCTCGCCCTTACTACCCAGGTAGTGCCGGAGCAGGATCTTGAGCGCCGGGTACGAGCAGTAGCTCATGTAGATGTGCTTGTCCATCCGACCGCTCCGGAGCAATGCTGGGTCGAGCTTCTCTATGTGGTTAGTGGTGAACACAAAGATCCTCTCGCTCCCGCAGCAGGACCACAGGCCGTCGGTGAAGTTAAGCAGCCCCGAGAGGGTGATTGTGTTGTTGTTCCCGTCCTCACCACCGCACGCGGCATCAGGCGCGCCAGGGTCGTGGTAGCTCCGAGGCTCGGCAGCTTGGGGCTCCTTCGACCTGTTTGACAGATTGACAGAGCAGTCGATGTCTTCGATGACAATGATGGACTTGGAGCGGGTCTTCATGAGGAGCTTCCGGAGCTCGGAGTTAGAGTGCACCTCGGTCAGCTCGAGGTCATAGATGTCATAGCTGAGGAGATTGGCCATGGCGGCAATCATGCTCGATTTTCCCGTCCCGGGCGGGCCATAGAGCAGGTAGCCCCGCTTCCAGGCCCGGCCAGTCTGCTGGTAGAAGGCCTGCCCGTCGGCAAAGTCGCGGAGGTCCTCCATGATGTCCCTCTTCCTCTCCGGGTCCATGGCCAACGTATCGAACGTGCTCGGGTGCTTGAACAGCACCGATTCCCACCTGCTGCCCGAATTAGTATAGATGAGGCGTTGTTGGTTGTTGCGGCGGATATGGTTGGCCTTGTCCATGATGTAGTCCAGGTAGGAGTTGAGGATGAGATCCTTGTCACGCTTCCTGATCCGGAGCGAGAAGCAGCGCTTCTCGTCGGGGAGGGACCGCCACGAGGAGGTCTGGGACTGTCGCTGCGTCACCACGTGCTCCCACTGGACGGCAACGCCGTCAACGACATCGGTGATGCAGTCGTTGTTGGAGAGGCCAAAGGTGGTGGCGCTGGAGTTGCGGGGGCGGGTGAGGGAGAGGCGGCTGCAGGAGGCGGAGAGGAAGGAGCTGAGGTAGATTTGGACGGCGTTGTAGAGCTCGTTGGTGTTGTCGCCGTCCATCTCAGGGATGTCGAAGTAGCAGTATGAGGAGAAGCAGTTGAGCGCCCATTTCAGGAACTTGAGGGAGGCGAGCCGGAGCTCCGGCGGGAACACCACCTGGAGGAGGGTCTGGCATAAGGCCAGGATGCCCAGGAAGGAGGCCACAGATGCCCAAGACTCCTTCGTTTCTGCCATTCTGTGTGTTGAGGGTCAAAGTCTGAGATTTTTCTCTGGAGATGTCTGGGTGTCGGAGGAGGAGACGATGAAGAAGAGTGGGATGTGGAGGGTGCGGATGGAAGATACGGGTAGGGGAATATTTTATATGGATGGTGACTGTGGAGTTTCCATGTTTCGGTGAAAGCTGAAGACACGTGCGTGGCTCGCAGGTGGCGAAAACCTAGAGGAGGGCCAAGAGCTTGACACTCCCCCCACCCCTCCACAGCTGCACCCTACACGCACAGGCATCACGTGGAGTTGAGTTCCCATTTCGAAGAACCATTCAACAGCAGGTAAAAGTCACAAAAAAATCCTAATCTATACCCGTTTTAATACTTTTGTAATGCCAAAAATTTCAAACCAATACCTGTATGAAACATTTATCCTCCGTAAAGTTCCATTAATGAAAATGGTTAAAATTTTGGTTATATGAACGCTAAAAAGTAAACAATGTTGATATGTGTCTACGTGACTTAATTAAAATAAAAATGACTTTGTTTTGGCTAAAAAAAATTAAATAACTGAACTTTATGAAAGGTAAATGTGTCACATAGGTACAAGTTTAGGTTTTTTATGCCACAAAAAAAAGTTTAAGATAAATAGGTCACAATAGACATAGTTTGAGCACCCGTCCGGGTGGCGCTGCTGGAGCACGCACTCTTCCTCTCGCAAAAGGTTGAGTGTTCGAATCCCGGGCGTCGCAGGGTGACTTAACCGGTGGCACGTGTGTGGTGGCCAGCACGTGTCGTCCCCAGGGTTTACTCCCGGGCTGTCGGCCGTGCGGGGGTTCTCTGGGTTATCAAAAAATAAATAGACATAGTTTGAGATTTTTAATGTCATAGAAAAAAATTTAGAATAAATGTATCAGATATAACTTAAGATTTTTTGTGGTTTTTTCCTTTCTAAGGCAAAGGCCAACGGTTGTTGCTATTTCTTCTTCTTTTTTTCTTAATCCTTCGGATCTTTTCTTTGTAAATTCAAACAAGTTTCGAGGAGATTTTCGGTAGTTGAGATTTATATCCTTCTAGACAAATGGAGCGGCAAATTATTTCCTTTTTGGCACGGAATTATTGTTACTGATATAGTTTCCGCATGTGGGCAAAATACATATACTTTGGTTCAAGAGTGTGTTTGTTTTGCGTAAAATGAATTATTTGAATTTTTATTTTTTTTCTTGAAATGATCTCATTGTATTACTTATAAAAATGAATAAATCAAAGATATTTTCATGGTTCACAAAAATGTTTAGACATAAATAGTTATCGATAATAAAAACATTTTTCGTTGACTTATGATTTCAAGCTATAGAAGCATCATTTTCAATAAAGTATTTTCCAAATCATTCATTTTTCGTGAAACAAATGAAGTTTGTTGGTGGCATTTTAAGGGAACTGTTAGACAGTTAGAGGATGCAATTTGTGTTCCCGGAATTGCTTTTCCTACTCGTAAAGATTTAGTTTATTTTGGGCATTTATGACCGTGATTACAGTCAATAAAAGCCAATTTTTTTTTTGCTTTCCCATGGAAATCTAAAATGTTGTTAAAGTTTCAGCAAATTATAAATATATATGTGTGTGCGCGTGCACAAATCTACCTATCAATATTTAAATTTTAAAAAAATTCAATAGTTTTGGATTTAAAAGAGTTAAAATGCACGAATCATCACATTGTAATTAAATCAAGGGAAAAAAGTCACCAAAAACCCCAAATTATGCTCACTATGACTCTAAACTTTTTTTGTGAACTAAAAAACCCTCAAACTATGCTCACTCTAACACATTTACCCTAAAATTTTTTTCATAATTAAAAAAAATCCTAAAATTGTACTTATGTGATATATTTACCTCCCATCAAGGTTTTGTCAGATGATTTTCTAATCAAAACAAAGTCCTTTTTATTTCACTTAAGACGTATGGGTGCTATATGTCAACATCGTTCATGAAAGTAGATTTTTAACGGTACTCATTGTGTCAGACGGGTATAAGTTTCGGATATTTTGTGTCACGAAAAAATATTTAAGATAAATATATTACAATGAGCATAATTTAAGATTTTTGGTGTTTTTTTCCTTTAAATTAAAGATAAAGAGTTAACGGAGAACAAAGCGCGTGAGTTAAAGAGGTTGAAGAAAAGGTTACTCTCAGCATTTAAAGAGGAACGTATCGAAAAAGGTGTCAGGCGACAAGAATCAAACTCGTTCAATCCCACTGACGTTCTGCCTTTGTTTGTTTCCTTCGGACCAGTGAATGAACAGATATGCGAATATGAATTATTTGATGAATGCATAAATATTTCAATATGGGATTGCGATTGGTCTGGAAGATTGCACAATTTGAGGTCCCATCTTTCACATCTTTCGAGTGAATGCGGAACGAAAAAAATGGGAAAAAAATGTTTAACTCGTGAGCGGGAATTAATGATTAATAGAGGATGAACCTTGCAATATTGGCCTCTAGTATCAACCCAAAAGCTTAGCCGATTAGTAAAGGGAGATCACATTACATGTAAAGAGATGTGGGATGTTCCAACACTACCTTTCACCACGTGCAAGCCTAACGAGGAGTGAACATGGCTCTCATACCAAATCAAAAGCTTAAGCAAATATGTAAAAAGAGATCACTTGTAAATAAAAATCATAAAAACCTTATTGTCAAGTGATGTGAAATGTTTAAACACTCATCTCATGTGAAAGGTGAATTAGGAGTGGCACGTGGAAATTTGACAATTAGAGGCGGACGCATGAGCGAAATGGGTAGGACCTTACCCCTGTATCATATCGATGGCTCACTTATTGAAGACTACGGTACTGCCAACCTAGCAATGCCCTATGAATGTTATCAAAAAGGCTATTTACTCAATATGCAATATTCTCCTACCAAAAAAATAAATATGCAACGTTCAAATGAGTCATTGCGTTTAAGAATTGTCGCAGCATCGCCGTTGCGTTTAAGAATTGTCGCAGCATCACCAAAGCGCTAGAGGTCCAGAAACTTATTCATTGGCACAATAATCGCACATTCCTACCATGAGCGGGTTCGACCTCCTAAGCTTGTGGGTTGGAAAGTACAATCATGCATCACTAGGCTACTGACTTATGGGATGAAAATTTTATAAAATTAGGTGGAGGAGATCTATTGAATGTCGCAATTTTAGCGATGTGGCATATATAAATAATAGATGGGAGGAGAGAGCTCCTCGATTTTGCAATATGTAGATTCTATATCATTAAGCAAAGTTCAATCACAACATCGTCACCTGCATGCTGACAAGCTCTCCCAACCCCACTTAAACCCCGCATTTGTACGAAAAGTTCAATCAATAAGCAAAAGCGACCCAATTTTTCTCCACTCAACTATTTCTCTCTAAATAATACAAGTCTCACTTTTGCTTTTAAACAGGATTTGTGAGTAGTTGCTGGATAGAGTAGTGGGGAATATATGTCAAACTTGCATGATAGTCTTGTTTGTTAAATTGAAAGACAAAATGTAACAACAGTAGTACACGGTTGAGTAGATGCTAACCAATATATTTTACCATTGTTTGGAGACAAACTAAATTACTATATACTCTTATTTAAGGAGTTTGAATGAGCTTCACCCCAATGATTTACAAGTTTAAAAGTAATTTGTTCGTATGACACTTAAAAATGGAGAATTTATAAATGGATTGAATGCGTTGACGAGTTTCCAAGTATTTATTATTATAAATAAAATAGAACAAGGATAAAAAAAAAGGAGAAAGAAAGATAAGAAGACGAACATGTATGAAATGAAATTGCATCGATGGAAAAAAAAAGCGAAAATGTATTGAAGAAGGAAGTATATAAGTCGCGTATCTCTCTCTCCACTCGGTTGTGTTCAGTTGGCTAAGAAATTCTCTCAATTTTTTCTTGGTAAAGATTTGACTAATACCTTCTTGATGCATAGAAATTCATGACTACTAGAAGAGACTGCAACATTCTTGATCTTTTCTCTGGACTCATTACTGTTAGTAATCATATCCTGTGAATCTAGCTCATTGAGGTTTATCTTGTAAGCGCCCATCTGTTTTATGAAAAGTGAATAATTGAGGGCTGAATTTTTTTTAAAAGCAGTTATTAATATTTTTCTTTTAAATTAACAAAATTGGAAAATTCAATATTCTACATTTAAATAAAAGAGCAGATAAATCCCATTTTTTTGAAAAGTGAATAATTGAGTCATGAAACCCATCCGTAACAGTTAGCACACATAGAGAGAGATTCAGACACGGGCACTCCAACTCACACACCCGAGAGAGAGAACGCAAGTAACAAGGGGAGAGAAGCTTCGCAGCACGATCACAGCAACCGAAGAGTTCGCCGACAACTCCGACGGTGATCAGCCAATTAACACTACTAATTTTACCCTTTGAAGCACCACTCTTTTATCACATGAAGAAATCCAATTGATGGAGATGAATGCTCTCAACACCAAATTTAAAGCCAAAAGAAAGTGAAACTTTCAAAACATCTACATGACATTGAGTCTATCGTCGGCACCACTGAAGGTGGAGGCCCCACCTTCCTCTCGGTTGAGCAGCTTCAAGTCACCGTCCTCCGTGAGCAGTGCAAACACTGCGATTGCTTCCGGAGCCCCGATCGCAGTGCAAACACTGTGACCGTTCCCGTTTGACAGCAGCATCACCTCATCGCCGACCCCCAGGCTCTCCTTCCACGCCCGCATCGCGAAGGCGTCGTTCACTGAGATGCCCGCGATGATGTCCACGCCCTGCGCCTCCAACTCTGCCGCCTTCTCTACAAACCCTAAAAGGTGCTTTTGTGAGCGCATCGTGGTGACACCGAATATAGGCGGTGGGGGCAGAGGCGACGCCGCTGAGTTGGGAGAGAAGCTCGTGAGTCCTGATCATCGTGGAATAGTGGAACAAAAGACGGAGACAGGAAAAAAAGTAGAGGTGGGCTAAGACCTATATAATATGGGGTAGAAAGTGGGTTTAACTCAGACCCACTCAAACCCATCTATTTTAGCCTTTTCTTTTTACAACTCATTTTTACTCATATTTCACAATTGAAGTAACCCATTTACAACTTATTACAATAAATATGAGTTAAAATATGGATTTGTGACCCATTTTGGTAACACTACTTATCTCGGACGGCTAAGACAATCTAAAAGAATACTTTCCTACACACACTCCCATCATAGCCAACCTTTGCTCTTCTCAATGGCAGCCACCACATGCATTCCATTCCCTGGAAAGAAAAAAAGAAAAAAAAAGGAAATAAATGAAATTGTTAAAAGAAAAAATAAAGGCATAAAGTACTTTCATTTTTTCAAATAATAGCTTAAAGTAGACCTTACTTCAAATAAGTGCATGAGAGGATCTTATTTTAAATAAAGGTACGGAGTGGCCATATCAATCTCAAAGAAGGGTTTGACCTCACTTGCTTATCAAGGGCATTTTCACCCTTTATTTTTTAAAATTTTTTTCCGTTTTTCTTTCTTTTTCCTTTTTCTATTTTTTGTTTCATTTTCGCCGGTGGTCGGCCTTAGGCAATGACCTACCATCGAAAATACTTGAAGAGGGCCAAGCGAGGCCACCCTCGAAAGCCACAGACAAGGGCTGGCTTTGCCTAGGCAACCCTCGCCAGCAACATGCAAGGCTGGCCTCGCCAGATTTCGGCAAGGATCGCCTCACCTGTGGCCAGCGAGGACTTAGGTGAGGCGACCCTCACTAGCGGCCGACAAGGGCTTGTAGGCCCTTGCCCAAGACTCGATTTTGTTCCGCTAACTTCGTACAATTTGACTCACGGAAAGTGCTAAAATGTTTTTTTTATATATATTATCTCTCCCACATAACGTCCAACATGGCGTTAAGGTTAACTAAATCACTAAAACGATGTCATTTTGATCTGATACCTAATTTTTACACAAAATTTTAATTAAATTAGGTAAAAATTCTAATATTTTTTCTATAAAAAAGACTGTCGCAACCCTCCCGAAGGTGCATCACCTAAGGTTTGGCTACAATAGCTTGTCCTAACATCGATTTCTAGCTGACATAAATGATATCGAACTCTGACAACAAGATTTGCTACCTAGAAATTCGGCTTGAAACAACCGGCTTTTCGAAGAGATACTTGAGCGGGTCCATGCGCGCAAGAAGCAGTACCGGATATTAAAAAAAAAAGACATGATTTGGAAATTTTTCAGAGTCTACTCACCTGAGATTGATAATTCGAATTAGCAATAGAAAGATCTTTTTATTACTAAGTTTAAACCTAACTCAGGCTCTCCCAAGCCCATACCAATCGCAACTTATGGTTCAAGTTATTAACATGCAAATCGATTAGTGGATTCGGGGACTTGATTAGATACCCAAGTAAAACGTGGGAGAATTGTTTTACTTCTACAAATCAGAGATTGTGGATTCGGAGACTTGATTATGCTAGATTACTCAACCGAGAATTTCATATTCGGCCATGTATTACTCCATGTGCTTCTCTTTTACTCCACAGCTCTGATACGCGGACTGCATTGTCTCCGTGTGACGACTCAACTGGAACGTGACAGCGAGGAACAACAACGTTGTCAAAAACCAGAGTTCGTTGGAGAGTTGGCTGACGACTTGCTAGATGTTCTCTTTGAAATGAGAGCAAGATCAGGAGGCGTCGTTGAAACTGGACAGAGCAAGGCGGTGCATCAACGACGGGAGTAACTTCGATCTGAGACGTGACAAGATCAATCTGGAATTCGCCATCTTCTGGTTTTGCACGATGGCGGTGCAATCGTGCGTTCGAGCGAAACAAAGCCACTCTCCTCTCTTTCTATTCTCTGGCCATGTATGTCAGGTGAGTGGCCGTGTATTCAGTCTGCCTCTACTTTTCATTGCCAGAGTCTCCCTTTTATATGTGGGGAAGATGAACTTTCAAGGTAAAAGCAATTCTTTTCTTTCCTCTTGCAGATAAGCAAATATCTTCATTCTCAGCCAAATCATGCCCACACTATTTATTCCTTCAAATGGCTGAGTAAAGAACGAATATTCTAAAGACTATTGCTTATCTCTTCCTATTCTGTCATGGAACCAAAATTGCCTTCCCAAGTTTAATTTAAATAAACCAATTTTCCATGTTGGCGCTCCCAAATTTCGACCACTAATATATTAAGTGAGCTTGGGCCAAACTCACTAAGTTAATTCAATTAAGCGCATAACCTTTCACTTAAGTCCATCCGCCGTCGATCCAATACAAATGCAATTATAAAGGTCTAACTACTAATGCAAATGCTCTTAATCTATATCCAATTTAACTATATCTTTTGTCTAGGAGCCGGGATCGATCCCTAATTTTTTAAACTATGAACGACTAACTAGGTTGCCAAAATTTAGGTATCAATAAAGACAAACTCAAAAAAAAAAGCTAAAACTTTAAAAAAAAAACACACACAAAAAAATAAGCCGGCCCTCCCGCTTGTAGCCGAGCCACCCCATTGCCGATGGGCTATCGTCCATGGTCGGCGGGCTTGCCAGTGCCACCCTCACCCAAACCTAGGTGAGGGCTGCCAATCTGGGAGAGGGATGGTCGCGGCCCTTTCTCGGTTTTGGCAATGGTCGCTAGCCCTTGCCAAGGGTGGCACCGACGACCTCGCCAGCCATGGTTGTCACCCCATTGGCAATAGGGCGGCGACCACAAGCAGGAGGGCCCTGTATTTTTTTTAAAAAAAAAAACTTTTAATTTTCTTAATTTTTAATCTAATTTAATTAAAATTTAGGTTAAAATTGTCTTTGAACAAAAATGCCATTGACCGGCTAGAATATATAACCGGTCGGCGAGATCAAGCTTTATTTGAAACTGTCATAGCCACTTCAGGTTCTTTTTTAAACAAGATCCACTCGGGTCTTTATTTGAGAAAATGATGGCATTTCAAGCTCTTGTTTGGAATTTTTCCATTGTTATATGACGTGTGCCAAAAGGTCTAGTGGGGCCCTGGCATGCCTCTATATGTATGTGTCATGCAAATGCGCCCTGTAGCTTTTTCACTTGCATCCAACTAAAAGTAACAGACCGAATGAGATTGTTTGTGTACATCCCTTGTCTAATCGAGATTTCACTGCCAGGCAATATTAAGAATCATAATTTAGGGTGTGTTTGTTTTGCAAAAAATATAATGCTTTTTGAAAAATATTTTTTTTAAAAATGATCGCTTGTATTGTTCACGAAAATGAAGAAACCAAAAAGATATTTTCCGTTGATGATATACAAAAAATTTTCATTTCAAGCAATAAAAGCAATTTTTTAAAGACTTTTGTTTTTGCTTTATTCTCTCTTTTTTGACTAATTAATTTTCCCATATCAACCCCGTTCCACCATTGCTCAAAACCCTTCCTCCATGGCGGCAGAGGGGAAGAGTTCATCATGCAACCGCAACCGCAACCGCAACCCCAATCCCAACCCCAATACCAAATACCAATGGGCCCCAAGTCTCTCTCTCTCTATAGTCTCAAAAGTGCAAAATGCTTTTTTTCTTTCCTTGTTGTTTTCTCCTTGTAAGTCAAAAGGAAAACCAAGATCGAGAGAGAGGGCACCATGTGTATCGGGGGTTTGCCACGGTCACTATTCCATTTCGTTTGAGAGGGATTAATTGGGTGAGAATGCGCATAATTGGAGTTGACACTTAAGTGGTAAGTTTTATTTTTTGTTTTAAGTGTTACTTAAGTGATTCGACAAAAATTTTGGACACCAAAGTGTGCATAATACGAAAGTTATAACACTTTTAATGTCATTTTCCCTAAGAATTGAGCATAGTAGAGTAAAAAACAATTATTAATAAAATTGGAGAATTGGGAAAATTGGGTCCCTTATGCACTTTTTTTTGTCTCATTTCTTTCTTCTATATACATGTTTGTGTGGTGCTCACAAAGATCGAACCGTGGACCTCCCATGAGATGCTTAAATTATTCTATGCCCTTGGAGCTGATCCAAACTTGAAGCAGGTATTTTTGTCCTCTATTCCAAAAGAGATTGGTCAAATTGCGGAAAGATCTCTTCAGAATAAGTAGCGAAGAATTGATGATATTCCAATTGGTGAATTGCAACAAGAGATACATTTGGCTCTTGATGACCTCCGTATTCGCCGAAAGGCATTCAGAAGTTTTCTTAAAAGCAATAAAGAGCTTGATAGGGGTTGTCATAAGCTTGAATTGAAGATCAAGTGCTCAAAGAAAAATTATTGTGATGATCCTTCCAGCGGAGATCATTGTAAAAAGAAGAGGCATTTCAAATGATTCTCCCTACGAACAGAAAGAAAATGCCATGAGAAAAAGATGCTCTAGACGAGATCAGTCTGGAAGGCGCAAGAAGACTGACAAATGTTATATCAGTAACAAAAACTGCTACTTTGCAAAAAATTGTCAAAAGGCCTGAAGAAGAAATTCCGATTTGATCTAGAAGATTGAAAAGAAAACTAGAATTTCTCTCCAAGATGATAATGCTGAATTAGTTTTCTCCGTAGAAGATGAACCATCCAAGCACACCACATGTGCAATCCAAACATTGTCTCAATCCAGTGATACTGAAGATTCATCTTATGAATTCAAAAAAGGAGTCTACTCATTCTCCTTCGACAATGCAATCTCCTACAATTCAAGACCTTTGTGCATATAATCCTTCCAACTTTTTGTATGTACCTCTTAATATCTATCTTTCTAAATATGCTAAATTTTCGTCATAGCCCTCATCAACACTGAAGCTAGTGTTTCGATTCTTGATGCCAAAATTCTTCTAGAAGAATATTGGACTTCATACACCAAATACTTTAATCCTGCTTCTGAAAATACTTTTGCCACAAAAGTCCAAAGCAAACCCATCACCCTTCAATTCTTCCCACAATATTCAATCACCACCAAAATCCTTGGCTCTAGTTCACCAAACAAAGATATTATCATTGGATGGGACATCCTTACCCAACTTCCTAAACTTAGAATTCTGTCTAACGGACTTTTGTTCAAAGGACAATTCAAAGAGTTTGTGGACATTCATCGCTTCTTTGCCATCCAAATGAACATATTGGATCCCATCATGCAAACCCTTCTAAGTGTATGTACAGAATCTCATTCAAATTTTGTGCTTAAATGCCTAAACCTTTATGGAAAAATCCTAACCTTTTCATCCATTTACCATTAAAAAAAACGAGGATTTTAATCCCACCAAGGAAAGTCTTTCAGGGATGAATCTAGATCATTTGATCTTGGCACAAAAAGAATGCTCTAATTTGCTTCATCAAAGATTGATTGAACCATCTAATTCTCAATGGACGTGTGAAGCATTTTGTGTGAATAAGCGTTTTGAGCAGAACCGGGGGAAAATGAGGCTGGTCATCAATGACCGACCTCTCATTCACTTCCTCCAAGATGATAAATTTTCATTATCCCATCCGAATTCTTTATTCTCCAGTCTGACTCAAGCTAAGGTCTATTCCAAGTTTGACCTTAAAGTTGGATTTTGACAGTTAGGAACTCATTCTGATGACAAGCATAAAACTGGATTTTATATCCCCAATCAGCATTTCTAGTGGGTAGTTCTTCCCTTTGCCCTTAAAAGAGCTCCTTCATTATTCCAGAAAGCCATGTGCAGAATTTTTTGGCCTATTTTGGCCAATGCCCATATTTACATTGATAATATTCTCCTCTACAACCCTAACGATGATTCTCATTGTAAATTGCTAGGCCAATTTGCTAAATTGGTCTAGAAATATGGCATCATGCCATCCCAGAAAAAGATGATTATTGCATAACGAGAAATCTAACTTCTCGGAATGTACCTTAAAGATGGATCATCTTGTCCCGATCCACATATTGTAGAAGAGTTGCAAAAATTTCCTGATAAGAATCTCTCTGTTAGACAAGTTCAACAATTTCTTGGGATAGTCAATTATCTTAGAGACTTTGTTCCAAGAATTACAAAATTGGTGAGCCCACTACAACAAATCCTCAAGAAAGATACTTCCCCATGGAGGCCACAGCAAACTAAATCCGTCAAATCTCTTAAAGAAGCTTTGAAGCATGTTCCTCCCTTACAAATTCCTTCTACTGGGAAAAGAATTCTACATACAGATACTAGTGTTGAATATTAGGCTGCTATTCTTTTTGAAGAAATTAATAGAAAGAGTAAAATCTATGGGCATAAAAGTGGAAGATTTACGTAAAGCGAGATGCATTATCATTCTACTTTTGACCAAGTTTTGGCAGTAAGGTATAGCATCAAGAAGTTTGAATTCCATTTCCTTGAACATCATTTTCTAGCAGAACTGGATATGTCCTCTTTCTCCCAAATGTTAAAGTTCAAACAAAAGCAAATTCCTCATCCTCAACTCCTCATATAGGCAGAATGGTTTTCAAAGTATTCCTTTGAAACCAGGTATATAATAGGAAAGAAGAATGTGTTTGATGATTTCTTATCATAGCCAAAAGAATTGTTGCACCAATTACATCCATAAACATGTATGTGTTGCGATATCCATTCAGTGGATTAAAATCCATCAAGATAAAACCTCCTTGGCCTAAGAGGCAGTACTCGCCGAAAGTTCCTACATACATCCATGACAATACCCTTTTCGAAAATCTGCCATCACTAATGTGGAAATATCAACTGCTTATTTTCAGTAGGTACGTAGATTAAGTTTTAGACCTAGTGGGCTGTATCAAGAATATCCTTTCATTCAACCTATCTCCCTCAATCTTGACGACGAGCTCCCAAAAGAATTCAAGTGATTTTATTGGTATTTGTTCAATCTTTATACCATAGCCATTGAGTTTCCAACAACCAAAATTATTTTTATTATTGGCAGAATTCTCTCAGGAAAAAAGAAGTTTAAGCATTTAAGTGATATGTTTAATTGGTTCAAACCATTAGGAGCATGGAAATGTATATTTCAAGAACAACTTAGGGCCTGTCGACCCAATCCGAAGTTGCATACAATTTAGTCTTGTTTCATAGGACATAGTTTTTTATTCGACGAAATGGAGACGTGAGCAAAACTCCAACTAATGCAGGAGTAACTATATACAAGTCTCAGCCAATTATGAAGAAGTTCTTCAAAACTCTTCCATGCAAAATCTCGGCACTTCATCAAGAATATAGAGAGCTCCACAAACTTTTATGCCAATACAACCAAGTGATATCATTAGAGGTATGACCAACAAGTTTTAACAATGCATTTTAGGATCATCGAGCTGATCACAGGTATCAGGTAGTGATTGATATAGCGTTGGGACAATATTATAAAATAGATATGTAAGCTAATATGAATACTGCTGCCTCATCCTCATCTCAAAAGGCCTCATCCGCATCCCAATCCCCTCAATCACAGGATTCATGGGGAGGATTATTATCGCAAGACCCATATGATTACAGTAAGCTACACCTTGCACTCAATTTAAGTCTTGACAAAAACAGTCTGTCACTGCAGTTAGGGAAGTTTCCTCAGCTAGGTATTCCATCATGTTCTGCTGATGTTGGCTCAAGTTCTACGGATGTTCTATCCAATTATGAGTCTCTACAAAAAAGAAAAAAAGTCAAAACTTCATGAAGATGTAGTCCTGAAAATTATGGAAGTTGAACGGATCCTTAGAGAATACAAAAGACAAAAGGACGAAGATAGTTTTGACAATTCTGACGATGATAATGAAGCGTCCATTCATAAGTACGACCTCTGAAGGCGTACCAAGCGTGTTTGAAAAAAATGACTCATTGTCGGGAAATTACTATAGCACAATACTGTAGCAATGTACTGTTCATCATTGTAGCAATCACTGTGCGACATTGTAGCAGTGTACTATAGCAGCTATAGCAAGAAGGAAAACTGTCATCCAAGAGCGTATTATGAGTCTGTCAATCACCTGTCAGTTGTAAAAGTCTTTGTAGTCAGTCGAAAAGTGTCAAATTATTAGTGACTTCAAGAACTTCACCAATAATTAACTGTTTATCTAGTTTTGTGTCTATATAAGGCAATGCTTGTAAGGTTTGGAGGTAAGACTTGCTACTTAGGAAAGCCTTGAAAAATAAAACTTGTGTGCATTATGAGTCCCTAAATCTTCATTTATACCTTATTGCCATGTATAATTCTTTGAACAAATGTATGTGTGCTGATTAGCCCTGGTAGTATGCTCTGTACTTGCCATGGTAAGGAACCTATGCATCGAAATTCTGCTATTATAAAGCAAATCTAAGGTGCAAATCAAAATTCAAACGGGGACTTGGTGGCTAAAAGGCAATCCCTTTTTATGGGACTTGGAGAGCCGTTTGTGGGACAGCATACTTGTCACCAACCTTGTCTTCGTTTTCCCTAATTAGCATCTTAGCACCTCTTCACTAGTGTCAGAAAAAAGGTTACTACTGCTAAAGCTGTTCTGAATTGGTAGTCAGAAAATATCCTAGCACAAAATAATGTTCTCAAAATAATTGATACGAAACTTTCAATAGTCCAAGCTCAAGCTCGTTTGGATCATGTTAACTAGAAGGTTGATCAAACAACTTTGACCACAAACAAATTGCTTGAGACATTCCAGAAAAAGCTGCATCAGATGGAATCGGGCAAATATATTTCCCACAATTATTTGGAAGACCAGATGGCTGAAATGGAAAAATTACGATAGCAAATGAAACTCCTCCAAGAAGGAAAATTTGTTCATTTATCAAATCTATTTTCTCAACCTTGACATCCAGCTCGAATGGAGATCTCTCTTCCAAAGGCCACTTCATTTGCCTCAATTATTACAGAAGCCCCAAAAGCAAACCAAAGTAATATTGTTACACTTCGAAATTGCATAGTACTGCTACATTTGCCTTAATTATTGCAGAAGCCACTTCAGCTACTACAATACTACTACAGTGTTGCTACAGTACTGCTAGAGTGTCAAACTATGATTGCTACAGTGATGAACAATACATTGCTACAATATTATGCTACAGTAATTTCCCGACAACGAGCCATTTTTTTCAAACATGCTTGGTACGCCTTCAAAGGTCATACCTATGAATGGACTCTTCATTGTCATTGTCAGAACTCTTAGAAGTATCTCCGTCCTTTTGTCTTATGTATTCTTTAAGGATCCATTCAACTTCCGTAATTTCTTAGGCTACATTTTCACATAATTCTGATTTGTCTTTTTTGTGCAGACTTACAATTGGATGGAAAATCTGTGGAACTCAAGGCAACATCAGCAAAACGTAATGGAATACCTGGCTAGGGAAGTTCCCTAACTGCAGTGACGGTCTGTTTTTGTCAAGACCTAGACTGAGTGCAAGTTATAGCTTACTGTAAGCATATGGGTATTTACGATAATGGTCCTCCCCATGGATCTTTTGACTGAGGGGCTTGGGATAAGAACGAGGTCTCTTGAGATGAGGATGAGGCAGCAGCATCCATATCAGCTTGCATATCTATGCTATAATATTGTCCCAACGCTCTATCAATCATAATCTGATACCTACGATCAGTTGGATGATATCAAGATGCGTTATTAGAATTTGTTGGCCATACCTCCGGTGACATCACTTGGTTGTATTAGCATAGACGTCTCTAGAGCTCTCTATATTCTTGAGGAAGTACCGAGATTTTGCATGGAAGAGTTTTGAAGAACTTTTCTGGAATCGGCTGAGGCTTGTATATAGTTACTTCTATATTAGCTGGAGTTTTGTGCACATCTTCATTTGGACGAATAAAAAATCATAGCCTGTGAAATAGGACTGTTGTACACAACTCCGGATTTGGCCGACATGCCCTAAGTTGTTCTTGAAACATACATTTTCATGCTCCTGATGGTTTGAACCAATAAAGCATAGCACCTAAATGCTTAAACTTCGTTTCTCCTAAGAGAATTCTGTCAATAATAAAAATAATTTTGATTGTTGAAAACTTAATGGCTATGGTATAAAGATTGAACAAATATCAATAAAATCACTTGAATTCTTTTAGGAACTCATCTTCAAGATTGAGGGAGATAGGATGGATGAAAGGCTGTTTTGGATATAGCTCACTGGGTCTGAGACTTAATCTTCCGTACTTACTGAAAATCAGTAGTTGATGTTTTCACATTAGCGATGACAGATTTTCGACAAGGGTGCTGTCTTGGATGTATGTAGGAACTTCCGATAGGTATTACCTGCTAGGCCTAAGAGGTTCCATCTTGATGGGTTTAAATCTACCAAATGGATTTCGCGACACATTCATATTTATGGATGTAATTGGTGCAACGAATTCTTTTGGCTGTGATAAGAAATCAGCAAACACATTCTTCTTTTTTGCTATATATCTAGTTTCAAAGGAATACTTTGAAAACCATTTCGCCCATCTGAGGAGTTGAGAATGAGGAATTTGCTTTTGTTTGAACTTCAACATTTGGGAGAAAGAGAACATATCCAGTTTTACCAAAAAAATGATGTTAAAGGAGATGAAATTTAAACTTCTTGATGTCATACCTTACTACCAAATTTTCTCGAAAGTAGAATGATAATGCTACTCGTTTTGCGTAAATCTTCCACTTTTGTGTCCACAGATTTTATGCTTCCATTAATTTCTTTGAAAAGAATAGCAACACAATATTCATCACTAGCATCTGTCTGTAGAATTCTTTTCCCAATAGAAGGGATTTGTAAGGGAGGAAGATGCTGCAAAGTTCTTTAAGACATTTTACGAATTTAGTATGATGTGGCTCCCATGAGAGAGCATCTTTTTTGAGGATTTGCTACATTGGGCTCACCAATTTGGTGATTCTGGGAATAAAGTCTCTGAGATAATTGACTATCCCAAGAAATTATTGAACTTGTCTAACAGAGAAATTCTTACCAGAAATTTTTGTAGCTTTTTTGCAATATATAGACAAGGATAATATGATCCATCTTTAAGCTACATTCCGAGAAATTAGATTTCTCGTTGGGCAATAATAATCTTTTTCTGGGATAGCATGATGTCATATTTCTAGATCAATTTAGCAAATTGACCTAACAATTTACAATGAGAATCCTCATCAGGGCTATAGAGAAGAATATCATCAATGTAAATTTGGGCATTGGCTAAAATAGGCTAGAAAATTCTGCATATGGCTTTCTGGAACAATGAAGAAGCTGCTTTAAGGGTGGAGGGAAGAACTGCCTACTGGAAATATTAATTGGGTATACAAAATGGAGTTTTATGCCTATCATCAGGATGAATTCCTAACTGCCAAAATCCAGCTTTAAGGTCAAACTTGGAATAGACCTTAGCTTGAGTCAGACTAGAGAATAAAGAATTCCGATGGGGTAATGGAAATTTATCATCTTAGAGGAAGTGATTGAGAAGTTGGTAATTGATGACCAGCCTCATTTTCCCCCAGTTCTGCTCAGAACGTTTATTCACATAGAATGCTTCACATGCCCATTAAGAATCAGATGGTTCGATCAATCTTTGATGAAGCAAATCAGAGCATTCTTTTTATGCCAAAATCAAATGATCTGGATTCATCCCTGAATCACTTGCCTTGGTGGGATTGATATCCTCATTTTTCTTGAATGGTAAATGGATGAAAAAGTCAAGATTTTTCCATAAAGGGTTTGGGCATTTGATCACAAAATCTGAATGAGATTCTGCACATGGACTCAGAAGGGTTTACATGATGGGATCCAATATGTTCATTTGGATGGCAAAGAAGCGCTGAATGTCCACAAACTCTTTGAATTGTCCTTTGAACTGAAGTCCGTTAGACAGAATTTTAAGTTTAGTAAGTTGGGTAAGGATGTCCTATCCAATGATGATATCTTCGTCAAGTGAAATAGAGCTAAGGATTTTGGTGGTGATTGAACATTGTTGGAACAATTAAGGGTGATGGGTTTGCTTTGGACTCTTGTGGCAAAAGTATTTCTAGAAGCAGAATTAAAGTATCGAGTATATGAAGTCCAATATTCTTCTGGAAGAATTTTGGTATCAAGAATCGAAGCACTGGCTCCAGTGCCGATGAGGGCTATGACGGAAATAGGTTTAGAATATTTCAAAAGATAGATATTAATAGGTACATATAGAAAGGTGGAAGGATATATGTACAAAGGTCTTGGATTATTGGAGTATAATGAGTAGACTCTTTTTTTGAATTCATCATATGAATCTTCAGGATTACTGGATTGAGATCTTGTTTGGATAGCACATATGGTGTGCTTGGATGGTTCATCTTCTACGGAGAAAATTGATTCAATATTATCATCTTGGAGAGAAATTCCAATTTTCTTTTCAATCTTCTAAATCAAATGGGAATTTCTTCTATGGGCCTTCAGACAATTTTTTGCCAAGTGGCCTTTTTGTTACATATATAACATATGTCAGTCTTCTTGCGCCTTCCAGATTGATCTCATCTAGAGCATGTTTTAATCAGAAAATGCCATTTGCGTTTTCTTTTTGGTCATAGGGAGAATAATCTGAAATGCCTTTGCATTTTGCAACAATCTCCGTAGGAAGGATCATCACAAGAATTTTTCTTTGAGCACTTGATCTTCAGTTCAGGCTTATGACAAGCCCTATCAAGCTCTTTATGCTCTTAAGAAAACTTCTGAATGCCTTTTGGCGAATACAGAGGTCATCAAGAACCAAATGTATCTCTTGTTGCAGTTCACCAATAGGAACATCTACAATTCTTCGCTACTTATTCTAAAGAGATCTTTCCACAACTTGACCAATCTCTTTTGAAATAGAGGACATAATTACATGCTTTAGGTTTGGATAAGCTCCAAGGGCATAGAATAATTTAAGCATATCATGGAAATGCTTATTCAAATGTTTTCTGCGCAAGAAGCAGCATTTTCTTTCAAAGAATTCTCTCATTTTCATCTTAAGAAGATCTTCTGGTTTGCCAATGAAGAATTGATGGATAACCGAGTCACATAGTGAAAGTCTGTATGGAGTAAAAATGTCATCTGCTCTTGGTCAGAGACGGCTTTCCACCAATTTTTTAGGCTGCCAGTAAATCTGCTTACAAATTCAATCAGTATATCATACCAACTTTTAATAGTGAGGGCTCTAGTTCTAAGCCAAGCATGGAATTCTTGTAATCATTTTGGCCATTTAGTGTATGAAATATCATCTAGGTTGAAAAAGTGTTTGGACGTTGATGATTGAGAACATGAGCTCTAATCATGAAGGTTTACTATTTATGGTTCTAATGAAATCGATTCCATATCTACTTCATGGGGATCGGCATAAGGATAGCAGGCTTGGTGAAACTTGATATTTCGGGTTCATATAGGAAGGTTTCTTTTGAAGAAGATGAGGTTGTTTCAAAGTTGGAAGAGGCATTTTGCTGGGATGGATCAATTGTAGCAATAACAGGCAATTTTTGTTGGCATTGATCTCACAAAAAGGCCTATAACGGGTTTGAAACCATGTGGGAAGAGGGCGGTTCCTGGGATGATTCAGGAACTCGTGGCTTTTTCTCCTACTGCATCTTCTTTTGTTTTTCCATTTCACAGATGCGATTTCGAAGTGTAACAATATCACTTCGGTCTGCTTTTAGGGCTTCTGTAATAATTGAGGCAAATAAAGTGGCCTTTAGAGGATAGATCTCCATTCGAGCTAGATGCCAAGGCTGAGAAAATGAATTTGGTGAAGGACCAAATTTTCCTTGTTGGAGGACGTTTATTTGCCGTCGTGATTTTTTCATTTCGGCCGTTTGGTCTTCCAAATAATTGTGCGAAGTATATTTGTCTGATTACATCTGTTGCAACTTTTATGGAATGTCTCAAGCAATTTATTTGTTACCAAAGTCGTTTGATCAACCTTCTGATCAACATAATCCAAACGAGCTTGGACAGTTGAAAGCTCCGTATCAATTGTCTTAAGAACATTATTTTGTGCCAGAGCATTTTCTGACTGCCAATTTAGAACAGCTTCAGCAGCAGTAACCTTTTTTTTTTGTCTCCCATGATCATCAACAACCATAGGATTTGGAATTTTTGGCATGTGTCGGAATCGATGATGAGTGTCTATAAATTCTTCTAATGTTGGAAAAGGAGCACTAAAATTGGTCCTATCCAAAGGTGGAAAGTCTGAGGGTTGGAACATACAAACGGTTAGGAGTATAGGTGGTGGTTCAAACTTTGAAACACATGAGAGCTGGGGTGTTTTGGGTAACTACGAAGGATAGGAATTTTTCCTAACCCATTTTTGGATGGGTTTCTAAAAGGGTGAAACAACTAACTTATGTGGTGGAGTTTTTCTAGGCGATGATTACAGAGGTGAAGGGGGTTTACAAGGTTTAGGAACTAGAGGGGGAGTTTGTGGCTGAGGTGGTCCATATGAAATCATAAATTGGTATATTCCTTCATCCTTACCGAGTAGTCCTACGGTAGGATCTCTATCTAGATATCTCTGATAGAGACTATCTTTGGACCTCTTCTTTTTCTTTTTAGATGGTCTATCATTTTCATCACCATTAGGAGGGCTTGTACAAAGGGAACATTGACAATCAAAATCCCAGAAACAATGTCCTGTTCTGTTCAAGGATCATTGTAATAATGGATGGGTCATCCCTCTTGATCAAAAAACTCGATCATAGTCTTCAGATCTGAGTCGCCTTACTCAATTGGAACATTAGCATAACAGGATTGCATCATAAAAATAGTAGGGAAAATAGAAGAAGATGTTTCTTCTTTTTCTTTACTAAATTTAATAACAATCATACCATCTTTTTTTTTGTGAACTAAGATTCCATGGACTAGATAGGTCTGGAATTCTGATGAAGTTTTTCATAGTTAGTTACCCAAGTATTAGGGAGTAACTTAACTAACTGATCCCAAGGAATTTGTCTAGGTACATGAACACAAGAAGTTTGATCATTATCTACTAAGACAAAAAGAGCATCCTTAGTGCCAAGAAAATTAAGATCAATAGTATGATTCTGGATCCGATATACCATTTAGTAATATATAGTAGCAACTATAGAATCAGGAGTTTGAGAAACTCATGTGAGCTGTAACTGAACTTTAAGAGCTGAGAGGAGTCGTGGGTCCATAAAGGCCATATTGAAATTTGGAAACAATGTAACAAATACTGTTCTGGCGTTAAGAGTGATTTGGATTGTACCAATACAAGTATGTTAATAATCCAAGAAATGAGTATCCAAAAGGGCTATGCAAACACAACAGGTAATTCTTTTCTACTATGGAAGGATAGAGTAAGACGAAGGCACCAAAGTGAAGATGCATATACCCTTGCTGTACCCATTAACGTGGAAAATTAGAAGGTATTTGCAGGGTAACAAAATGTTCTTGCTAGATCACAGGAATACGATGCTGATCGAATCGGGATGACTTGACATATTTTTTAATTTCTTGGGGTGTATGTTTGATGAGCTGTATGATGGAACGGAGTGGAGAGAAAGAAGGCGATTTGGCGAAAGCACAATATGGATTAATAAGTGGAAGATAAGTTTCCGACTATCTCCATTAAGGTATGAAACCTCGTAAAGACAATTAATTTTAAAAACACTTAAAGTACAAAGATCGAAGCGGGCATTTATAGTGACTGGTGAACTGGAATCAGTAGAATCACTCATGATGAAAACAAATCCACCTTTTCTACCTAGTTATTCATCTAAAAACAAATAGGTATGCTGAATGGGTCGCTGACTCTGATACCAGTAAAGAGGTGCTAAGGTGCCGATCAACCCCTAAACCCCTTTATTATTGGGGCCACATGCCTCTTGGCGTGTCTCTTTTGCTTACCTATTGAACTTTTCTTACAAATCGTGTGATCAAGAAGGGTCGGGAGAAATAGGTTTCGACACGCATCGCATTCCCAAAGGCACTATAACATTGCTTCAATACCCTATGGATATTTTGGTGAATGGAAGGGGGGTCAAGCTTTTGGCCCTGTGGAATTTGACCACCTGTGAGCCACGCGTGTCTTTGATCGAAACATCAGAGCTCATACCCCATATCTTCTTTCCTATGAGAAACTCACTCCCACAATAGAACAAAGGCAACAGTTCACCCAAAAAATGTGCCCTCTACATCACTTGACTTCGGGCTTTACTTACATAACAGTCTTCAGGCTACTGTGAAAACAATGGTATGTTGCGACTCGTAAATTTTTAAAAGAGTAAACCCCATAATAACTTTTAATTATTTATTATTTATTTATTTATGATCCAAAACATGCTAAGAACTATCGTTTAATAATTTCTCTTCAACCTCAGCCCCAAAGTCTCTCCTACCCTCTTTCTCTCTCTAAAATCTCAGAACTCCAAAACCCTTTCTGCTTTTCTTGCAGCTTCCTCCACCCTTCTACTTAAAAAAAGGAATAATTATGTTGGCCAGAGCCAATCCCTCCTCTCCTCCCCAAAACCTAAAACCTATCTCTCTCTCTCTCTAGCTTTCTTGACACTTTGTTGCTTTATTCTCTCTTTTTCTCCACGGACTCCCCAGTTTCCACACGCCCTTCAATTCATGGTAGCATCAGGATGATTGGTGCAGACCCAGATTTCGACGGAGGTGGGTGTGGAAAGCAAGAGTCGCCGAGAGAGAGGATGCCACGTGCATCGGGGGTTTGTCACGTTCACTGGAGGGTGAGAAATTTGGTGGGGGGGGGGGGGTGTGCAGAACGTGCAAAATGGGCCAATCAGCCACGCTCATCCCGCCCTTTCCCCCCTTTTTATTCTTATTAAAATTAGATCCATCGTAAATGGGTTGTTCCCGAGTGGACTGAGTTCACGCGAACGAAGAGTTCTACGTGAGAGCTCACGGAATCAGTGGATTGAGCTTAGGTGAACTCGATGCGCCCTCGAATATCTCGCTACAAGACTGACCTACAATATCAAATGTTACGGATAACATGTGGCGAAAAATTTGAAACTGTATAGAATCTGCATTGAAATAGTTATTTTCGAACCATCCATCGGTTTCCTTTGGTCCGGATTTTATACATGGGATCCTGTCGATGGCTGGACGATTATCATAGAATTCTACCGTTTGGTTGCTTTACGCATTTGTGATCGTGCCATGGATTTTTTGTTTGTTTGGTCAGAATGCCATGGAATTGAGCCGCCGTGTTCTTGGGCACCTTCGAGAGGAAAGTTATGGGCTCCTCATCAATCATTTACATCTTCAAATGTTTTATTTAACAATTTTTGCATAGACTTACGCAGCACCGCAGTGAATGCGACCAGTGTTCATTGGACTTGGACCCTTTTCTAGCTTGACCTGCTTGTTGCGAGCGCCCGCCGTGTCATGGGCAACCCCTAAATGATGACGGAAGACATAAACCTCGTCTGATTACGCAAGCAATGACCTCATCTGTCCATTATCGCCAATTAATTAGATCTTGTTTCACCCAAAAGAGATACCTTTCAAAATACAAAGCGAATCTCCAAAGGTTGTGAATGATTCTTTGTTGATTCGGAACAGGAAAGTATATGACAAGGTATTTAAAGGTATAGAGATTGAAGGCAATCGCGACCGATTATGTAAATTGTAGAAAAGTAAATATAAAGAAGAATTTGCATAAGAAAATCATAAAAAATTACAAAAGTATCAACGTCAACGCCGATCGTGACTGATCATCTTCGTGCCATGACGACCGGTGCTTCCTACGTATCATTTACAAAACACCCATTGGTCTTGTCACATAGGACGATTGACGTCCACATTAATGATTTCTAGTCAAAATTAGCTAGAAGAACTAAATTGGCAGATCATTAAAAGTTTAAAATTAAAATGGCTAAATTGAAAATTTTATAACTGAATTGGCCGTTGTACAATAAGTTTTGAGTTTTTTGCACAATTCTCAATAATAGTAGGTATAATAAATAAAGGAAAGAACTAGGGAATTGTCTATCTATATAAATGGTATCTTATCTGCACATCCCCGCCACAAACGGAGTCCAAGAGTTCCCAATTTTTATATACTCAATCGCATGAAAAATGTTCTCTTCACGTAGAAAGCAAGAGTGAATGGACGTCTATTGCAACCGAAAAAGCCCGTACCGACAACTTTTTGGCCACCATGTACACTTGTTTGCACACCATGTGAGGAGACAGTGAAAGTGGGTCTGCAGTTTCCTTTTTGCTCATATGGAGAACAAAATGGAAATGACCGCCCCCAAAATTAAGCCCCACCGCCCCCCGCGCCCCCCACCCCCCGAAAAAAAAAACGAAAATCTTATCCCCATGTGTTGCAAAATTCATGGATACACATGCAATAAATTTCTTAAATGTGTAGATTCTTTCCATGACGAGAGTGACCACCTTAAAATAGAAACTCCAAATTCATAAGATATCCCATTAATAGCGTAGATTAGGTTAGATATGAGTCAAAATTCGGTTAGTCGCCGAAAAAAGCCATTACTTATAACTAATCATGCATATTGTGGAGACCAAACGTGGGTCGCATCTTCCACCCGCACCTATACGAGTCCATTCCTTAATCAATAAACCGAAAGTCAAATTACCACAGAAATTTTTGCGCACCAAAGACAATTGCTTTAGTCATGATTGCATCATGCTAGAGCAGTGCAAAACCATTTCTTTTATGCAATGATAGGCATGCACTACACGTTCCTGCCTAGTCATGCATTGAATCATTCATCACATCAATTTTGTGCCAAACTCGTAACTTTCTGCAGTATTTAAGCTTCTCATCAATACCGAGTCCTTTTGGAATTTCATTTTCGGGTCCTTCTAGAAGTGGTATCGACTTATTGCGGTGAAAGACACCATCACCAGAAGCTGGCAAAACCGCAAAGGTGGTGAGATGCGGTCAACGACAGGCTGCATCTGGTGTGGGGAATGATGCCACCTTTTGAAAACCTAGCAATGGCTTCAGATGCTGAGAAACCCTTTCGTATATACGTTGCATTTGATTGCAGTGTTAGAATCGTGCGGAAAACATGTTGTTCTCTCCAATCCAGAAAGGGGATTCTCTCTCTCTATCTTCTTTGACTCCTGCTGTGATCCCTTTTTCGAAGTCCAAAGGGTTTCACCCGACATAATCCTTTGGTGTTGGCATATGCCCAAAAGGACTTAAGAACTGATGCGAATTGGATTGATCGGACCGGATAGACTACATATATTTTTATTTTTCTTATTTCTTCAAAAAAAAATAGTAAAATGTGAACGTGGGTCGCATCTTCCACCCACATTCATACAAGTCCGTTCCTTAACCAATAAACCGTAATTCAAATTACCACGGAAATTTTTGTGCACCAAAGACAATTGCTTTAGTCATGATTGCATCACGCTAGAGCAGTGCAAAACCATTTCTTTTATGCAATGATAGGCATGCACTACACGTTCCTGCCTAGTCATGCATTGAATCATTCATCACATCAATTTTGTGTCAAACTCATAGCTTTGTGCAGTATTTAAGCTTCTCATCAATACAGGAAAAGAACAACAAAAGTGCCAAAACTTGTGTACGGCGCTCACTTTAGTGCCAAAAGTTTTCGCCAGCTCATTTAAGTGTCAAATTGAAGAAAAAACGATCACTTCAATGCCAATGGCAAGATATTCCGGCCAAAATGTATACGTGGCATTTTTAATTAAATCTTGTAAATGACTTGGCAAATTTTAAAAAAAAATAAAGTCCACATGGACTTCAATAACAACGTCGCATCGCCTACGTCACTTGGGAGAAGAATGCGATGTCGTTTCGCCCTTGATAATTGAACGACGTGGACAATGAAAACCAAATTGGGGCTCGTCTAGTCGTTGTTAAGGCGAAGGAAGTTCCGGTTGACGTCGCTATGCCCCGTTGCCGTCATTGCTATGCTCTGTTGCCGTCATCACTAGCTGCCGCTCTCATGTCATCTCTTCCCCTCAATCATTCAAGTTTCTCATATTCCCTTCATGGCTCAATTGGATGGCAAAATTAGGGCTCCAAGAGGGGACAATTAGGGCTTCGAGGGCACAATTATGGCTCCGAGAGTAAAACTAAGGCTTGGGGGGAGAGATAAACTAGGCATGGCAGTAGTAGAGAAGGAATTGCGAAATTGTGATTGTGAGGACCTCAAGTTCTGACTATGAAGGCAAAAGTAAGGCTCGGTGCCAGTTGTGTTGCTTCGTTTCTACTAGACGACAGTGACTAAAGTAAGGCTCGGTGCCAGTTATTTTACGATTGTGGGATCCTCCATGTGAACTTATTGGCTTTTGTGCGTTATGGTCCCAATTTGGTAATTATTTTGTTTTCTTCTGTGATAATCCAGAGTCTAATACACACGTCTCTTTACAGTATTTTACTCACATGAGGCCAAGTAAGTGACAAATTCCACATGTACATAATCATCACCCTTGTAGTGTCACAACAAAGAATTAGTCAAGCAAATAGCAAGTTGTAGGCAACGGAAGGATTGAATTCCTTGTGGAAAGGGTCTCTCCAAAATAGCTATGCACTCTAAGAATATGTGAAATTTGATTAAACTTTAGAAGAGTGTCAATCTGTCCCTATTCAATAACAAAACATATTGTCAAAAGTTGGCTATGTTCTGAGGGTTTAATTTGAGTAATATGAATGATCAGAGCATACTCAAAAAATGCAAGTCTAAATGTTATTTATCAAGTTCTAGCAAAACCATATGAATTATGCACTCAGATGTACTCATACATTTCTTACAATGTTCTACTAGACCTGTGAACATGTTTGATCTGTTGCCTTGTAACTCAACTATGTGCTTCTTCATTGGGTAAATTTCATTGTGTTACTATACATTGAAACAGCTTGCAAGGTTGTTGACCTAGTCTAACGAGACAATTAGAGCAACTTGTTGGCTTTTGTGCGTTGTGATCTCAAAAGCTAATTATTTTGTTTTCTTTCAATGCAGCATGGCCATAGGGGACAATGTTGTCGCCATCATTGTTTGCTATGGTGGGGAATTTGTCATTGGCACCAAGGAATGGGAATGTGCTGGTGGAAATGACGGTATCGTTTTTTTTTTTTATATAAGGAGGCCATCATATATTGAATTCATGAGGGACATAGTGCATTATTGACAATGCAAAGTACATAAATTGCATTATTGTGTTCCTAAGAAGGGCTTGAAGGACGACTTGAGATTCTTCAGTGATGATAATGGTGTTTAGGGCATTATTTACCATTATCTTCATGGAGAGGAAGATAAAGTATATGTTGAGTATTATAGTGACAGTGAAGATGATGAAGATGATGAGAGCACTGAAAGGCAACAGCTTAGGTCGGAGATAGAGGCAAGTCATATAGAGAGAGTTGAGCAAACAGGAAGATGTCTTCAAGTTTCTAGTGAAGACATACTTGATGAAGATTTGACTAGATTAAATTGGAAAGTTGCTCAATCTAGTAAATTTGATGATGAAGTTTTGGCAAATGTAAATTTCCTAAGTGATGACAATGACGATGAAGAACTTGTATAATCAAGGCAGAAGCAGAGAGACTTTCTAAGAAATAAATTTGCATCATTGAGAGAATCATATGAACCACAACCAGTTAATAGGAACGAAGAAGCTCTAGTTGATGGTAATCAAACTAAATATGAACAAAGTGGCGGTGAAGATGAGAGTGCTAGCTCCAAGAATGAGCTTGAAGATGTCGAATTACCTATCCATAGAAGGAAAGGTAAGTATCCTTCTTATGATCCGACTGTTGCGTATTTTATTTTGTCTGTAGGAATGAAATTTGACAATGCGAAACTGTTTGACGAAGCTATTATCAAGAACTCCATTGCTGAACAAAAAAGTGTCGAATTTATTAGAAATATGAAAGAATTTGTGAGATCTAAGTATTCGCAACCAAATAGTTCATGGAAGATCTATGGTGCACTGAATAGGAAAAGTGGGTCATTCCATATGAGGTCATTGCAGGAGGAGCATACTTGTTCCATTATATTTGACAATAAAAGGGTAATAAGTGTATAGTTGTCGAAGCACTTCTTCAATACTATCAAGGCAATGCTCGAGATTAAAAGTCCTCAGTTAAAGCAGTTGGTGAAGGAGCAGGTAGGGGTTAATGTCCCGTGGAATCAGTGCGAAAGAGCCAAGCAGGAGGTGATGAGTACACTAATGGGTCGGTACAAGGAAGAATATGGTCAAGTTTGAGATTATGCTTGCGAATGTATGCTTCAAAACTCATCTAGTAGAGTATATGCAGAGGTTATTGAGAGGCCATTGCCTGACTGTGGGACTAAGTTTGATAGGTTTTATCTTTGCTTTGATGCATGCAAACGGGGATTTTTGGTTGGTTGTAGAAAAATTGTCGGATTAGATGGATATTTCTTAAAGGGTTTATGCAAGGGAGAGTTGTTGGTTGCTGTTAGGAGAGATGCCAACAACCAAATGTTTCCAATAGCTTGGGCTGTTGTCAAAGTAGAATCCAAGGACACTTGGTCCTACTTTCTTAAAAATATAATGGTTGACCTTGAGATAACTAGTGGGGAAGGTTGGGCATTCATGAGCGATCAACAAAAGGTAATACCATTTAAAACTGTTGGCTTTTTAATATTAATCGCATATTTTTTCTTACAAGTATTTTTTGATTTGAATTATTGTAGGGACTTGTTCCTGCATTAGCTAAGTTGATGCCATATGCTGAACATAGAATGTGTGCAAAGCACATATATGAAAACTAGGCAAAGAATTATAAAAGAGATAAACTGCAGAAGCAATTTTGGCATATAGCAAAGAGCACAAACATGGCTGATTTCAGAATAGCTAAGCAGGAGTTATTTCAGTTGTCAAATGAAGGTTTTGAAGCATTGAACGAAACGGAACCTAAGCATTGGTGTAGAGCCTTCTTCAGTGAAGAATTTAAGTGCGATATTATTGACAATAACCTCTGCGACACTTTCAATGGCAGAGTACTAGAGGCTAGATGCAAACCCATCATTAGCATGCTTAAAGACATACGAGTTATGGTCATGACTCGGCTCCATAAACAAAGAGATAAGGCTACAAAGTGGACCAGATAATGTGGTCCCAGGATTGCAAAGAGATTAGATGAGAACACAGCTGCTAGTAGATTTTGTCATCCAATTTGGAATGGAGATGATGGATATAAGATCATGAACAATCTTGATAAGTATGTTGTCTATCTAGAGAGGCGAAAGAGTTCATGTCGAGCTTGGCAACTAATTAGAATTTCTTATGCACATGCCATTTGTACTATCCAATTGAAGTAACAAAACCCAGAGGATTACTTAGATGAATGGTACAAGAAAATGACATATCTTGTTTCGTACCTATTCATGATGTAGCCTATTAGAAGTAGCAATTTCTGGGAGCCAACAAACCATGAAGCCCATAAACCTTTGCCACTAAAGAAGAAAATTGGAAGGCCAAAAAAGAAATGAAGAATGTAGGAGGGAGAGATTTCAACTTAGAGGATGAGCAGGACTGGTGTGAAGATGACGTGCTCCTGTTGCCAAAAGGAAGGGCACAATAAAAAGGGTTGTGCATTGAAGAAACAACATCAATAACAACAACAGTCGCATGTAGGGGCTAATACAGGGTCAGCCCAAAGGCTAATGGAAGGGCCTGTTGGAGGGGCTGATATAGTCCCAACTAGAGGGCCAACTCAAGGGGCTGATGCAAGGCTAGCTGTAGGGTCAGCTCAAGGGCCAGCTCAAGGGCAAATTGAAGGTTCAGCCCAAGGGCCAATTGAAGGGCCAGCCACTAAGTTGATTGTTGACCAGACGATGAGAAAATATCCCATAAGCTGCAAAATTGGTGTTTGTGTTATTTGTTGGACTCAAGTTTAACTTTGATATGTTTTTATCAAGTGAGAAGAAGACCAACTACAAAAGTTACTAAAAGTGAGGCGTCACTGCGGACAAGAGGGGTTCCTGGGAAAAGGCTAAGATAATATAGTTATGACCTTTTTACATACGAATGTACTAGAATTACTATTATGAATGTAAGTTTTGTAGGACTTCTGCATTTAATTTATTTATGGTATTTCTTTTTATTGATAATATAGTTATGTTGTTTGTAGCTTGGAAGAAGTTCCGAAGTGCTTATCTCTCAAGATAGTCCAACTCAAGAGTCAACGACTGCACCCAAAAAAGGAACCCAAGTGGCAAGAAGAAAGACAAGGGGGACGGCGTCAAAGACCATTACTTCGAAAAAGAAAACATTGGGTACAACTCCAAAATAGCCACCAACAAGGAATCCAACACCAGCTGCATCCCAACTAAGTGATCCTGGCACCAACAATGACTCTACTCAAAGCTCTCATCAAATGACACGGCTTACAAAAAAAATGGCAGCTACTAAGAAGAAAGTACATGGGACAGCAAGGCCAGTTAAAGAATATGCACATCTAGTTCAAAAGAGTACAAGGATCAAAAATCAAGTCAAATATCTATTTAAAGGAAAAGGAATTGGGGGGTTGTTCATATTGAATGATAGAAGGGTGCTAAATATGGTAGTTTTTGTTTTTGTTGGGAGGTTGTGCATATTGACTTGTGGAATTGACATTGTACGGCGTTAAGTTAGTTTAATGTTTTTGTTTGATAGGAAGCCATTGCCTGGATGTGGATGTTTTAGTTTGTTATTTATATTGACCAAATGTAAAAACTAAGTTTAATGTCAATGGATCGATATTTATTTTGTCTATACTTTTGAAATTTCCATATTTTGTTATTAATTGTGCTAATTATGTTGTTGGTGTGTTAGTTCTGCTGGATGTTCCAGTTGTGCTTGGCTAGTGCTGTAGTGGTGGTAGTGGTGCAGTGGTAGTAGTGGTGCAGTGATGGTGGCGGTGCAATGGTGGTGGTAGTACAGTGGTGGTGGTAATGGTGCTGTGGTGGTGGTAGAGCAGTGATGATGGTGGTGGTGGTGCGGTGGTGATGGTAGTGGTGCAGTGGTGGTGGTAGTGCTATGGTGGTGGTGGTAGTGTAGTGGTAGTGGTGTTGTTTTGGCAAATTTAGGTGGTGGTAGTACTGTGGTTGCGATGATGCAATGATGGTCGTGTTGCTTGCCTGGTGTAAGTGGTGTTGCAATGGTAGCAGCGTGGCTTGACTGGTGTAGGTGGTGGTGGTGGTGCTGTGGTTATGTTAACGTACCGGTGGTGCTGGTGGTGCATTGGTGATAGTGGTGGCACACTGGTGGTGCTGGTGCTTGGCTGATATAGTGCTTGGTGAAGGTGTTTGAGGTGCTTGGCTATTGCAAGGTTTGGTGATGCTATTAGTGGTTGTGCTGGTGCTTGGCTGATGCAAGCCTTGGTTATGGTGGTACTTGGTGGCTGGTGCACAGCTTGCACCTATAGTTTTATGTGCTAGTGCGCTAGTCTACGAGTTATGTGTTGGTGCAGCTCATAGGCATCTATGCTTGCACCAACTATGTATTGGTGCAAGCGCAAGATGCACTCTGTACCCATACATAGTTGGTGCAAGCAAGTACACCAGCTATGTGCTTGTTTCTGGTGTATTACCAGTGAAATGAATATATCAACAACTAACATTTAAGTGATCAGTTTTCACCACGATTGACACTTAAGTTATCACTTTTGAACACGATTGGCACTTAAATTATCAGTTTTAGAAAAACTTGGCACTCAAATGATCGCTATTTACAACGTATGATATTAAAATACGGACTTCTGAACTTGGTACCACTCCTTCATTTGATAAGTGTTTGCAGCAACAATTGCAACAAACCAGCATCCTATTACCAACAAACATTGCAGCAAACAATTACCACCAATAGCAGCAAACCATTACAGCAATCTAAACATTTCAAGCAAAACTAAGCAAATAAGAATTGAAAATACATAACTAAGCAAGAGAACTTGTAAATGCTCACAACCAATGAATTTCAACCTTCTATTTTCACCATAAATTGCAGCAAACTTTTGTTCCATACAAAATAGGCCAATACAACTATACTTACAAATTACTCGATACAAGTACATATTCCACTCATCTTCAACTATGGTAGATTGAGAAACTTCTTCTCATCAGTCGCTTTACACTTGACCATAAAATAGGATACACAACAGAATAACAACACAATCAATGCTCGATAAAACTTCCTTTCAAATTTCATCCCTGAAACTTCCTTCTTCAAATGGTTGGCCAGAGATACTAAAGCCTTCATTTCAACTTGCATTAAGTCCATATCCTCCAATTCATCCGTTATTACAGGTGGAGGTTGATGGCATCCTTTAAGTAGCTCCAAGATCACCTTTGTCGCTCGCCCAAAGAATTTTGCCTCAACTCATTCGAAATATTTGTACTTCGATTCTTCTCTATACCTAACGCAACCATTAAATTTTCTTCCGGGATTCAACTGAGTCCAAGATGTTATTGTTGGACTCGGTAACCCGCAAAAACAGTAACATTCGACCTCTTGTTCCCTTCATTGAAATGAATTTGAGTCGCTGCCCAAGTTGCTACTCTCCATTTGAAAGATTGAGCTCATCACTTTGGGACCGAATCAAAATAAGGTTCAATTGGGGAGAAGATAGCCGGTTGATGGTTGCAAATTGGGGGATTCACTTTCAATTTAGGGATTTAGGGTTCTTATTTGAGGGAAAGAATACTAAACGGCGTCGTTTTAGGGATAGGATGCTGATTGGACTCTCCAACAAGCCATATCGGCTTAAGAAACTAATAAAAAAAGGTCACGTCGGATTTTCGGCCAAACTGATCGGAGTTGACATTGAAATTAGCGTTTTTCAAAAAAATTTGGCATTGAAGTGATCCAAAATAAACTTTTGGCATTAAAGTGAGCGTCGTACACAAGTTTTGGCATTTCTGCGGTTCTTCTTCCTCATCAATACTGATCCCTTTTGGAATTACATCTTCAGATCCTTCTAAAAGTGGTATCGACTTATTGCGGTGAAAGACACCATCACCAGAAGCTGGCAAAACCGCGAAGGTGGTGAGCTGCGGTCAACGACAGGCTGCATCTGGTGTGCAGAATGATGCCACCTTTTGAAAACCTAGCAATGGCTTCAGATGCTGAGAAACCCTTTCGTATGTACGTTGCATTCCATTGTAGAGTGTTAGAATCATGCGGAAAACATGTTGTTCTCTCCAATCCAGAAAGGGGATTCTCTCTCTATCTTCTTCGACTCTTGCTGTGATCCCTTTTTAGAAGTCCAAAGGGTTTCACCCGACATAATCCTTTGGTGTTGGCATATGCCCAGAAGGACTTAAGAACTGATTGGAATTGGATTGATCGGATTGCATCGAATTGGATTGATCGGACAAGATCAACTACATATATTTTTTATTTTTCTTATTTCTTCAAACAAAATTAGTAAAATGTGAACTTGGGTCGCATCTTCCACCCACATTTATATGAGTCCATTCCCTAACCCAATAAACCGAAAGTTAAATTACCACAGAAATTTTTGCGCACCAAAGACAATTGCTTTAGTCATGATTGCATCATGCTAGAGCAGTGCAAAATCATTTCTTTTATGCAATGATAGGCATGCACTACACGTTCCCTGCCTAGTCAAGCATTGAATCATTCATCACATCAATTTTGTGTCAAACTCGTAACTTTCTGCAGTATTTAAACTTCTCATCAATACCGAGTCCTTTTGGAATTTCATTTTCGGGTCCTTCTAAAAGTGGTATCGACTTATTGCGGTGAAAGACACCATCACCAGAAGCTGGCAAAACCGCAAAGGCGGTGAGGTGCGGTCAACGACAGGCTGCATCTGGTGTGCAGCATGATGCCACCTTTTGAAAACCTAGCAATGGCTTCAGATGCTGAGAAACCCTTTCGTATATACGTTGCATTCGATTGCAGAGTGTTAGAACCGTGCGGAAAACATGTTGTTCTCTCCAATCCAGAAAGGGGATTCTCTTTCTCTCTATCTTCTTCGACTCCTGCTGTGATCCCCTTTTAGAAGTCCAAAGGGTTTCACCCAACATAATCCTTTGGTGTTGGCATATGCCCAAAAGGACTTAAGAACTGATGCGAATGTCTAAAACATTCTGATGGAAAAGGAATACTGGGTACTGGTTTTCAAACATCACCAAGACCTGCTTATGTATTGGGCTTCTACATTATCCATATCGATATTATTTTCTTTTATTAATGAAAGGATGGAAACGGCATTCAGCGCCTATGACCACTATAGACATCGCCATAGAAATCTTCCACCAGTTATGGAATGTTCGGTTTGAGTCGTAACTACTCTACATTACTGTTGACCTAAAAAGAGGTTGGCAAGCCCATCGCCGCAGCCTCAGATAAGACACTAGTGGTTAGGAAATCTCTCCACACGACATATGCCACATTTAGTTAGTGTAGCACAAGCCATTCAGATGTTCATTCACGACCTGAATTGAACTCATGAATTCATGTAACACAGTCGAACTCCTTTATTTATTACTTGTTCAATCATCAGATATGTGATCCGACCAAACAAAATCATCATATATGTTAATATTATTTTGTATCATACAAATAATGAATGAACCACGAGATTCGATGCCTTTGGATGAAGCTAATCTCTAAGACAGTCAATTCTCATTGTTTTCAACTTCGTAGTCACCTATATATTATCTAGATATAATAAAGAAAATCAAGATTGCCCCTTAATTTCGAGTTTCGACAAGTTTAGAAAAAGAATAAAATAGTTAATTATCCCCTATTAATTAACAAGATAAAAAATCAATAGGACGAGGATTGTATTTCCTTAATTTAACTGTAATTCTATCCAAATAAACGATAAACCATGAATATATTCCTAGTGACTTAATCACGACCCTTGACTCATCCAAAAGGGTCCTCCAAGATTACGTGATCTTTCCATCCATGGCTGGTATTTTTCATATCTTTCGCAAAAAAAAAAAAGAACATTTCTTCCTTGAAGCAACACAAGATTCCATGGCTTCTCTTATTCAAAGCAACCCTGCTTTTACTGCGTCGTGCACTCAGATTAGGTGAGTGTAAATTTTCTTTTGTAAAGGCGGCAGCAGCAAGTGAGCTCCAAGAGACAGTCAAGAAGGCCATGATGACGCTGGCAGACATAAGCGAAGTCCTGATAAAGAACATAAGGAACAAGGAGAAAGCGGCGAGCGAACTGCTGGAGGTGTTGAAGGCGAGAGCGGACAGGAATGAGAAGTACGGAGGGTTGAGAGAGGAGTGCGAGCTGAACGGCGTCGAAGAAGAGGAGGAAGAGAAGAGGGCTCTGGAGAGCCCCAAAGAAGGGAGCGACTGGGACGACGATTCTTGCAAGACAGAGGAGGAGGATGAAGCCGAGAAGAAGGCAAAATGAGATGGAAAACTCAATTTGTCTTTTTCTTGTTTTTATTTTTTTTTTGAAGATTATTTTCTCAATTTTTTTTGGATAATGACACAAACAGTTCATGAACTTTGATTCAGTATGCAATGCAGTCCTTGAATTTAATTTATATAATATAGTCCATGAATTTTAGCCTAATGTTCAACATGGTCCCTGAATTTTTAATTTGTTAAATGTGGTTCTTGAACTTTTGATACATGTTCAATTTAGTCCTTAAACTGTATGGAAAATGTTCAATGAAGTCTCTAAACATGAATTAATGGAAGGACTACATTGAACATTTTTGTATAGTTCATGGACTAAATTTAACAGGTACCAAAAATTCAGGAACGACATTGAACAAATTAAAAATTTAGGGACCGCATTATACATTGGACTAAAGTTCATGGACCATATTGAACAAATTAAAAGTTTAAATAGCAAATTGTCTATTTGGTCAAAGTTGAAGGACTGCTTGTGTCATTTTCTCAGTTTTCTTTTTGGCTTAGAAATGAAAATGAATAAGCAATTTGGTCTGTCCGAAACAGATGGGGATTTGTGATTTGTGAGGGCAAATTGGTAAATCGTGGGGTTTACGGACAAACGAAAACACATTTCCACGTCAAATATAAAACGCTCCGAATGCGATTCTTATCACAAAAGTTAGAAATAAAGCTCGTGCGACTTATGAGTTTGAGAATTTTTAGTTTGGTAATGTGAAATTTCAGTTACAATTTTCAATGTTCTGTGTATAATATATGTCTGGCCAATCACGGTGGATTCATCTCATTCAATCAAAATATGAAGGAGGGTCGAAATCCGAGTTCGTATTTATAATTTGATATCCCAACGTAAAATTCATGTGATCAAACACAAGTCACGTGACTAGAGCGAGCATTTACCAAAGCAGGATATGAAAATGTCGGCATGCACATGTTTTTTTGTTCTTCTGGACGAGGCGGTCACATCCCCTTGTCGTGTTAGGGACAGCTTTTGGAGACATGCACTGTACCTTGTGTGAGTATTGGTCAATTAGCTGTTGGAGATGTGAACATTGTTCTTTGGTCACGACTCCGTTCATTTCACGAAAAATGTAATTTTTTTGAAAATTATTTTTTAGTAAGTCATTTGTTTAGAAAATGACAATACTTTCCGGCATTTAGCTTAAACATTAAAATAAGCTAGAAAATATTTTTTGCTATTTGGCATGGAAAATAGATTTTCTTGGGAAAAAAAATTGAATTTTTTAATTATTTTCTTATCTTTATTTTTTTCTTTTCTTTCTATCTTTTTCCAATCACCGGCCATGGCGACCAACCATGTGCGAAGTGGAGCCTTGGGCGAGGCTCCAGCTCGCCGAATTTGGCGAGCTTTCCGGAATCTAGCGAGCTCGAGACTCACCTGTGGGCATGGCTGGTGACTAGCCAAGGAAGAAACAATAAGAAAGAGAAAAAGGAAAAATATTTCAAAATTCTATTTTTCAATAAAAAGGTTAATTTTTTAAAAATAATATTTTCATAAGAACGAACGTCTCATTAATCAAGGACCCGAGTCCAAGTGCCAAGAACTCATGCATAGCTTTTGCGGACCCGCCCCCAGGTGCTAGGCATTAGAGCTCGAGCGTCGGCAACCCGAGCCCGGCTTTGATGGATGCGAGCTCGGGTGCTCGGGCATAAGGCATGAAATGATGAACAAATAAAATAAACAAATAAGGAGTGAGGAATGACACGCTAAGCCCATTGGACCAGCCCATTCATTAAGCGCAGCCCATTAGTCCAGATCCACAAGCTCGGCCCGGTTTGGCCCCTCACTCCAGACCGGCCCAAAGAGCTTAACCCTCATCGCCCAGTGAATCAAAAACCCCATGAGGTTCCTGTCGCTCCGCATCGATCTTCTCCGGCGATTCTTCGGTTCCAGTGCTGCTGTTCCTCCTCCTCGGCCGCAACTTGAACCTGTTCCTCTGTTGCTATTCCAGATATGTTTTAGCCGCGATTTTGATTATAAATCTGTTGTTTGATCGTTCAGGCTTCGTTCATTGCCGCGACTCTCTCTCGCTCTCTCTATTACCACACACTACTCTCGGTTTCCACCATCACCAGCAGCTCATCTCGTCTCTCGGCTGCATCAAGGAATATCGCGCGCATGTTGTTTGCATTTATGTGTTGATTAGTTTAGTGAAGTGAGCAAGTTTAGGGCTTTTTTTTTCTTTTGTAGGTTTTGCCCTTTTCTTCAATTATTACTCACAAACGCCTTGATGCACTTTTTAACAAAATGATTATTTGTTAAATTTCATTTGAAGTCTTGCTTTCCATAAAACATCCAATAACTTCGATTTATCCTTTCTTTAATTGTTTATGTACCTTTCTCAATTAGATTGACTACATTGGCGAACATTTAGCACAAACAAGGGTAATTTTGCTTTTTTGCGTATTTTATTTGCAATCTTTTTTCTTTCAATAATCTATTTGAATTGAGGGTAAAATGTTCACGGTGTTTCAAATCTCTAATTTCAGACGGTAGAAAATTTTCTTTGAAAATCAACAAGAAATTAACAATACGATATATGTTTGGCCCTATGTGTTATGGAGAGAGAGAGAGAGAGAGAGAGAGAGAGAGAGAGAGAGAGAGAGAGAGAGAGAGAGAGAGAGATGGGCCGGGCTCCATCTCAAATTTCATGGGGTTTTCGGTTCGCTGACCGATGAGGTTGGTGTTTTGTTCATCATTATTTATTTTTTATTTATTTTTTTATTTAATTTTATTTGTTATAAAGCTTTTTGTTCTTTTACTACTAATTTATATTTCTACAAAGAAAAATGTATGCTTAACATGTTGGCAAAAATTCGTGTGTGAACGTACTTCCCATTAGTTAAGTGTAGAATGAAATCTCTTATCATCTTTCCAAAGAAAGTAGGGGCAATTTGATCTTCAGAGCAACAAAAATTAACTAAGAAATAATATTCCCTTAATTAACATACAAGAGCAGAATTCTTTTCTTAATAACAATATTGACCTATAATCAGATAATGCACACTGCAACATCTCCACAAGCTGCACCTAACACAACATGGGATGTGGTCCCCCATCCAAAAGAACAAATCAAGTCGATAAGCTAGCTTCATTTTTATCTGGTTAAACTATAAAAAAAACTCCAAATTATGCCAATTATGATATAAATGCCCCAAACTTTTCTTTTGTCACGAAAAACCCTTAAACGGTCCATTGTGACACAAATACCCCAAAAAAATTGTCATAAAAAACTCTAAGTTTATACCAGTGTGACAAATGTACCTTTTATGGAATTGTAATAAATGATATATATATCACATGTGTATAAATTTTCATGACACAAAAGAAGTTGGGGTTTATTTGTGCCCTATAGGCAAATTTAGGGTTTTTAGTGACACAAAAAAAAATCAAAAGAATTTGTGTCAAAGTGGGATTGTTGGTGGTATTTGCCCTTTCTATTTTCATGGCGCCAAGCGTTTAATATTAGCTCATGCAGATGTGCATGTCCATCCGGCTACTCTGAAGCAATGCTGGGTCGAGCTTCTCAATGTGGTCGGTGGTGAATACGAAGATCCTCTCACCCCCGAAGCATGACCACAGGCTATTAGGGAAGTTGAGCAGCTCCGAGAAGGTGATGGTGTTGTTGTTCCCGTCCTCATCGCCGCACACGGCATCAGGTGCGCTGGGGTAGTTGTAGCTCTGAGGTGCGGTGGCTTAGGCCACCTTGGACCGGTTCGACAGATTGATCAAGCAGTCGATGTCCTTGATGACGATGATGGACTTAGAGCTGGTTGTCACGAGGAGGTTCAGGAGCTCGGAATTGGATTGAACCTGGGTCAGCTCAACGTCGTAGATGTCATAGCCGAGGAAATTGGCCATCGCAGCAATCATGCTCGATTTCCCCATCCTGAGCGGACCGTAGAGCAGGTAGCCCCACTTCTAGGCTCGGCCCGTCTGCTGGTAGAAGGCCTGCCCGGCCGCAAAGTTGCAGAGGTCCTCCATGATGTCCCTCTTCCTCTCCGGGTCCATGGCCAGCATTTCGAAGGTGCTCGAGTGCTTGAACAGCACCGATTCCCAAGGGTGGCCACGAGAATCGAGCGACCCACTGCGCGAATTAGTATAAAGGAGGCGTTGTTGGTTCTTGCAGCGGATGTCATTGGCCTTATCCATGATGTAGTCGAGGCAGGAGTCGAGGATGAGATCTTAATCCGGAGCCTGAAGCCGCGCTTCTCGTCCGGGAGGGGATGCCATGAGAAGCTCTGAGACTGGTGCTGCGTCACCTCGTGCACCCACTGAACGGCAACCCCGCCAAAGACGCCGTTGATGCAGTCGTTGTTGGAGAGGCCGAAGGTGGTGGCGCTGGAGCTGACGACCCAGGTGAGGGAGAGGTGGTTGCCGGAGGCGGAGACGAAGCAGCTGAGGGCCAGGGTCAGGAGCTCGAGGGCGGCGAACCGGAGCTCCTGCGGGCCATCGCCTGCAGGATGCCCAGGACGGAGTTGATGGTGCCAAGGAGAGCGGCCACGATGGCCAGAATGGGGATTTCTTATTTTGCAAGACTCGGAGACATTTCTTATTTTGTGGCTTGTCTGCGTGATTCAAAGTCTAAGATTTTTCTGGAGAGCGGGAGGGCGAGAAAGAGAAATGGGGATTTGGTTTTTTTTTTTTTGAGAAAAAGCCACCAAAAATCCCAAACTTTACCTCCCTGTAACACATTTACTTCAAACTTTTTTTGTGACACCAAAAACCCCAAACTTTCTTATTTGTGACATATTTACCCAAATGTACATTGTCCATGGGCATTTTTGTCTTTTCCGGTTTTTCTTTTTCTTTTTACTTTTTTTTCCTTTCCGCCCTCGCTCGACGCCGGCAAGGCCCCCCTCGCCGGAAAGGAAAAAAAAGTAAAGAAAAAAGAAAAAGCGGAAAAGACAAAAACGCCCATTGACAATATACATTGAGGTAAATGTGTCACAAATAAGAAAGTTTGGGATTTTTGATGTCACAAAAAAAAGTTCGAGGTAAATGTGTCACAAGGGATAAAGTTTGGGATTTTTTGTGGTTTTTCCCTTTTTTTTTTTGGACAAATGGGGTCTACTACGATTTATAGGGGAAGGGGGCGTTCATGGGAATCCGTCTTTTGAATTTTAGTGTTGGGCCTCACGCGCAAGTACCAAAACGTGTACCAAGAGCGTGCTTTGCCCTCACGGGGGCCCGTGGCGATCCGTCTTTGAATTTTAGCTCGCAATTACCAAAACATTTTGGTACACCTTTTACGAGGCTCATGAGTAAGAGTGTGCAATCGAATCGGATTTACACTAAAACCGGACCAGCCTATTCGAAAAATAGATCGGGGAATCAGTTCCCATTTGAACCGGTTTCATTTTTTGGGAACCGGTCAAAATCAATCCTGTCTCCGATTCCAAGTGAAAATCCATCCGGACTGATTTTATATGGAGGTCTACTTGTATTTTTATATGGCCAGAATTCAAAGTATTCTATTATAAAATATAAGGGAGGTGATCATTATTTGTGGATGATCTAACTTAAGGGCTTGTAAGCATTATAGGGAGCAATTTCTTTTTTCTTAAAATTTTTATTCGTAACAAATAAATTAAATATCCAACTAGAACTTATACTGTTGTACCATCTATCGATTTCCTTTGGTCCGGATTTTATATATGGGATCCTGTCAACGGCTGGATGATTATTGTAGAGTTTTTGGGCACTTTCAAGAGGAAAGTTATGGGCTCCTTATCAATCATTTACCATCTTGAAATGTTTTATTTAACAATTTTTGCATAGACTTACGCGGCACCGCTGTGGATGCGACCAGTGTTCATTGGACTTTGGACCCTTTTCTAGTTTGACCTGCTTGTTGCGAGGGCCCGCCGTGTCATGGGCAACCCTTAAATGATGACGGAAGACATAAACCTCATCTGATTACGCAAGCAATGACCTCATCTGTTCTTTATCGCCAATTAATTGGATCCTGTTTCATCCAAAAGAGATACCGTTCGAAATACAGAGCGAATCGCCAAAGGTTATGAATGATTCTTTGTTGATTCGGAACAGGAAAGTATATGACAAGGTATTTGAAGGTATAGCGACGGAAGGCAATCACGACCGATTATGTAAATTATAAAAAAATAAAGATAAAGACAAATTTGCAGAAGAAGATTGAGTTCGTGCGAGTGTTTGTAACCCACTACCGATACTTAGAAACCACACATTATAAACAAGTAACTTTTATTTTTATTAGCAGTACGAGAAGTTACTCCACGCAACACTTACCTATATAAAAATCCTAAATTAGCGACTATAAATATAACCACCCAGCAATTATATTATTATGTCGATTATCCGCTTCACTTATCAAATCTTGATGAAGGCACTCGTCATTAACTTTCACGTTATTTGTTGTCAAAGACTTATGTCGTCGATTCTTCAATTTGTCAAATGTTCTAATCAAAATTGTCTTTACCGACTGAATTTGTCACTTGTCAATGATAACCAAAAGTTGATCAATTTTGAGTATCATCGTGTGGCCCTTGAAGAATTGAACAACCCATCAATCATTCGATTATTTAAATTAAATGATCAAGAGTGATTAATTTTCCCTATATAGTACCACACCCCCCGCTTCTCTCCCTCCACTCCCCCACTCTTCTTGAGCGTCTCCTCCTTCCACACCCAGAGATCTCCAAGAAAACCTCCATTTTCACGCTCACTGAATGGCAGAAAAGGAGGAGTATTGGACATCTCTGGCCTCCCTCCTGGCCACCCAGACCTTCTGCCAGACCCTCCTCCAGGTGCCGTTCAAGCCGGATCTATGGTTCGCCTCCCTCGGGTTCCTGAAGCGGGCCCTCGGCTGCTACTCCTCTTATTGCTACTTCGACATCGCCGAGATGGACGGCGACAACACCAACGATCTCTACAGCGCCGTCCGGCTCTACCTCAGCTCCTTCGCCTCCGCCTCCTGCAGCCGCCTCTCCCTCAGTCGCGCCCGCAACTCCGGCGCCACCACCTTCGTCATCTCCAACGACGACCGCATCGCGGACGTCTTCCATGGCGTTGCTGTCCAGTAGGAGCACGTGGTGACGCAGCGCCAGTCCCAGACCTCCCCGTGGCGGCCCCAACCTGACGAGAGGCGCGGCTTCACGCTCCGGATCAGGAAGCGCGACAAGGACCTCATCCTCCGCCCCTACCTGGACTACATCACGGACAAGGCCAACGACATCCGCCGCAACAACCGAGAACGCCTCATCTACACTAATTCAGGCGGCGGGTGGAAATCGGTGCCGTTCAAGCCCCCGGGCACCTTTGACGCGATGGCCATGGACCCGAAGAGGAAGAGGGACATCATGGAGGACCTTTGCGACTTCGCGGCCGGACAGGCCTTCTACCAGAGGAAGGGTCGCGCCTGGAAGCGGGGCTACCTGCTCCACGGCCCGCCCGGGACAGGGAAATCGAGCATGATCGCCGCCATGGCCAATTTCCTCGGCTATGACATCTACGACCTCGAGCTGACCGAGGTGTCCTCCAACTCTGAGCTCCGGAAGCTCCTCGTGAAGACCAGCTCCAAGTCCATCACCGTCATCGAGGACATCGACTGCTCGGCCAATCTGTCGAACAGGTGGAAGGCTCCCGAAGCCCCCGCGCCTCGGAGCTTCTCCGACCCTGGCACACCTGACGCCGCGTCCGGCGGCAAGGACGGGAATAACAGCGCGATCACCCTCTCGGGGCTGCTCAACTTCACCGACGGCCTGTGGTCATGCTGCGGGAGCGAGAGGATCTTCGTGTTCACCACCAACCACATCGACAAGCTCGACCCGGCGTTGCTCCGGAGCGGCCGGATGGACATGCACATCCACATGGGCTACTGCTCGTACCCGGCGCTCAAGATCCTGCTCCGGAACTACCTGGGAGACGAGGCTGAGGACCTCGACGAGGCGGCGGCAGCCAGTGAGCTCCGAGAGGCAGTTGAGAAGGCCAAGATGACGCCGGCGGACATAAGCGAAGTCCTGATCAAGAACAGAAGGAACACGGAGAAAGCAGTAGGCGAGTTGCTGGAGGTGTTGAAGGCGAGAGCGGAGAGGAATCAGAAGTATGGAGGGTTGAGAGAGGAGTGCGAGCTGAACGGGGTCGAAGAAGAGGAGGAAGAGAAGAGGACTCTGGAGAGCCCCAAAGAAGGGAGCGACTGTGACGACGATTCTTGCAAGACAGAGGAGGAGGATGAAGCGGAGAAGAAGGCTAAATGAGAGAGAAAAATCAATTTATCCTTTTCTTGTTCTTTTTTTTTTTTTTGAAGTTCATTTTCTCAGTTTTCTTTTGGAATAATAATACAAACAGTCTCTGAACTATGGTTCAATATACATGTAATCCCTGAACTTTTAATTTATTCAATATAGTCCATGAATTTTAGCCTAATGTTCAACGTGGTCTCTGAACTTTTAATTTGTTAAATATAGCACTTGAACTTTTGATACATATTCAATTTAGTTCCTAAACTATATGAAAATGTTTAACGAAGTCCTTGAATATGAATTAATGGAAGGACTACATTGAACATTTTTATATAGTTCAGAGACTAAATTTAACAAGTGCCAAAAGTTCAGAGATGACATTGAACAAATTAAAAATTTAAGGACCACATTGTACATTGGGTTAAAATTAAAGAACCACATTGAACAAATTAAAAGTTTAAAGATTAAATAACCTATTTGGCCAAAATTGAAGGACTGCTTGTGTCAATTTCTCAGTTTTCTTTTTTGACTTAGAAATGAAAATGAATGAGCAATTTGGTCTGTCCGAAACTAATGAGGATTTGTGATTTGTGAGGGCAGATTGGTAAATTGTGGGGTTTATGGACAAATGAAAACACATTTCGATGTCTAATATAAAACGCTTCGAGCACGTTTCTTATCATAAAAGTTAGAAATAAAGCTCATGCAACATATGAGTTTGAGAATTTTTAGTTTGGTAATGTGAAATTTCGGTTACAGTTTTCGATGTTCTGTGTATAATATTTGTATGGCCAATCACGGTGAATTCATCTCATTCAATCAAAATACGCAAGAGGGTCGAAATCTGAGTTCGTATTTATAATTTGATATCCCAACGTAAAACTCATGTGATCGAACACAAGTCAGGTGACTAAAGCGAGCATTTACCAAAGTAGGATATGAAAATGTTAGCATGCGCGTGTTGTTTTGTTCTTATGGACGAGGTGGTCACATCCCCATGTTGTGTTAGGGACAGCTTTTGGAGACGTGCAATATACCTAGTGTGAGCATTGGTCAATTAGCTTTCGGAGATGTGAACGTTGTTCTTTCATCACGGCTCTATCTGTTCCACGAAAAATATAAAATTTTTGAAAAATATTTTTCGGTAAGTCATTTGTTTGGAAAATGACAATACTTTCCATTGTTTAGCTAAAACATGAAAATAAAGTTAGAAAATATTTTCTGCTGTTTGGCATGGAAAATAGATTTTCTTGAGAAAAAATCAAAAAAATTGAATTTTTTTAATTACTTTCTCAAAAAAAAAATTCTTTTCTTTCTATATTTTTCCAATCACCGGCCATGGCAACCGACCACATGCAAAGTGGAGCCTTGGGCAAGGCTCTAGCTTGCTAGATCTGGCAAGCTTGCCGGAATCTAGCGAGCTCGAGACTCACCTATGGCCATGACCGACGATCAGCTAAGGAAGAAACAAGAAGAAAGAGAAAAGGAAAAAATGATTTAAAATTCTATTTTTGAATAAAAAAGCAATTACAAATTCGAATTTTTTTAAAATCATATTTTCTAAGGAACGAACGTTTCATTAGAGCTCCCAAGTGCTGGGGATTAGAGCTCGAGTGTCGGTGACCCGAGCCCGGCTTTTATGGATGCGGGCTTGGGGGGCTAGGGCAGAAGGCATGAAATGATGGATAAATAAAATAAACAAATAAGAAATGACGAATGACACACCAATCCTATCGGATCAGTCCGTTCATTATGGCCCATTAGTCCAGATCCACAAGCTTGGCCTGGTTTGGCCTCTCCGGACCGGCCCAAAGAACTTCAGCCTCATTGGCCCAGTGAATCAAAAACCCATGAAGTTTCTGTCGCTCCGCATCGATCTTCTCCGGTGATGCTCCGGTTCCAGCGCCGTTGCTCCTCCTTCTCGGCCGCAACTTGAACCTCTTCCTCTGTTACTATGCCAGATATGTTTTAGCTGCGATTTTGATTGTACATCTGTTGTTTGCTCGTTCAGGCTTCGTTCATTGCCGTGACTCTCTCTCTCTCTATTACCACACGCTACTCTCAGTTTCCACCATCACTAGTAGCTCATCTCATCTCTCGGCTGTATCAAGGAATGTCGTGCGCATGTTGTTTGCATTTATGTGTTGATTAGTTTAGGAAAACGTATCATTGTGAGCAAGTTTATGATTTTTCTTTTGTAGCTGTTGTCCTTTTCTTCAATTATTACTTACAAATGCCTGGATGCACTTTTTGACAAAACGATTTTTTGTTACATTTCATTTGAAGTCTTGCTTTCCATAAAACATCCAATAACTTCGATTCATCCTTTCTTTAATTGTTTATGTACCTTTCTCAATTAGATGGACTAAATTGGCGAACTTTTAGCACAAACAGGGGTAACTTTGCTTTTTTGGCGAATTTTATTTGCAATCTTTTTTTTTCAATAATCTATTTGAATTGAGAGTAAAATGTTCACGGTGTTTCAAATTTCTAATTTCATATAGTAGAAAATTTTCTTTTAAAATCAGCAAGAAATTAACAATACGATATACGCTTGGCCCTATGTGTTATGGAGAGAGAGAGAGAGAGAGAGAGAGAGAGAGAGAGAGAGAGATGGGCTGGGCTCCATCTCAAAGTTCATGGGTTTTTGGTTCGCTGGCCAGTGAGGTTGGTGTTTTATTCATCATTTTTTATTATGTACTTATTTATTTATTTGATTTTTATTTATTATGAAGTTTTTTGTTCTTTTAGTGCTAATTTCTATTTCTACAAAGAAAAATGTATGCTTAACATTTGGGCAAAAATTCAGGTGTGAACGTTCTTCCCATTAGTTAGGTGTAGAATGAAATATCTTATCATCTTTCCAAAGAAAGTAGGGGCAATTTGATCTTCAAAGCAACGAAAATTAACTAAGAAATAACATTCCCTTAATTAACATGCAAGAGCAGAATTCTTTTTTTAATAACATTATTGACCTATAATCACATAATGCACACTGCAACATCTCCACAAGCTGCACCTAACACAACATGGGATGTGGTCCCCCATCCAAAAGAACAAATCAAGTCGATAAGCTAGCTTCATTTTTATCTAGTTAGTACTATAAAAAAAACTTCAAATTATGTCAATTGTGATATAAATGCCCCAAACTTTTCTTTTATCACTAAAAACCCTTAAATGGTCCATTGTAACACAAATACCCCTCAAAAAAATTTTGTGTTATAAAAACCCCTGACTTTATATCAGTATGACAAATATACCTTTTATGGAATCGTAATAAATGGTATTTATATATCACACGTGTATAAATTTTCATGACACAAAAGAAGTTGGGGGTATTTGTGCCCCATAGGCAAATTTAGGATTTTTGGTGACACCAAAAAAAATCAAAAGTACTTACGTCAAAGTGGGATTTTTGGTGATATTTGCCCTTTCTATTTTTATGGTAAGACACGAGTGCAAATAGTTTAATATTAGCTCATGCAGATGTGCATGTCCATCCTCCATGATGTCCCTCTTTCTCTCCGGGTCCATGGCCAACGTGTTGAAGGTGCTCGGGTGCTTGAACGGCACCGATTCCCAAGGGTGGGCACGAGAATTGAGTGACCCGCTGCGCGAATTATTATAAGGGAAGCGTTCTTAGTTCTTGCGGCGGATGTCATTGGCCTTAATCATGACGTAGTCGGGGTAGGAGTCGAGGATGAGGTCCTTGTCGTGCTTCCTAATCCGGAGCGTGAAGCCGCGCTTCTCGTCCGGGAGGGGCTGCCACGAGAAGCTCTGGGACTGGCGTTGCATCACCACATGCACCCACTGGATGGCAACCCCGTCAAAGACGTCGTTGATGCAATCGTTGTTGGAGAGGCCGAAGGTGGTGGCGTTGGAGTTGACGGCTCGGGTGAGGGAGAGGCGTTTGCTGGAGGCGGAAATGAAGGAGCCGAGGTATAGGCTCAAGAGCTTGAGAGCGGCGAACCGGAGCTCCGGTGGGCTAACGCCTGCAGGATGCCCAGGACGGAGTTAATGGTGCCAAGGAGAGCGGCCACGATGGCCAGAATGGAAGTCACTTCTGCAAGACTCGGAGACATTTCTTATTTTGTGGCTTTATGCGTGATTCAAAGTTTGAGATTTTTCTGAACTTTGATTGACTATGCAATATAGTCCCTGAAATTTTAATTTATTCAATATAGTCCTTAAATTTTAGCCTAATGTTCAACGTGGTTCCTGAACTTTTAATTTATTAAATGTGGTTTTTGAACTTTTGATACAGATTCAATTTAGTCCCTAAATTATATGAAAATGTTTAATAAAGTCCTTGAATATGAATTAATGGAAGGAATATATTGAACATTTTTGTATAGGTCAAGGACTATATTTAACAAGTACTAAAAGTTTATGGATGACATTGAATAAATTAAAAATTTAAGGATCACATTACACATTGGGTTAAAGTTCAGGAACCACTTTAAACAAATTAAAAGTTCAAAGATCAAATTGCCTACTAGGCCAAAGTTGAAGGACTGCTTGTGTCATTTTCTCAGTTTTATTTTTTGGCTAAGAAATGAAATTGAATGAGCAATTTGGTCTGTCCGAAACAGATGGGGATTTGTGATTTGTGAGGGTAGATTGGTAAATTGTGGGGTTTATGGACAAATGAAAACACATTTCTATGTCTAATATAAAACACTTTGAACGCGTTTCTTATCATAAAAGGTAGAAATAAAGCTTGTGCAACATATGAGTTTGAGAATTTTTAGTTTGGTAATGTGAAATTTCGGTTACAGTTTTGGATGCTCTATGTATAATATTTGTTTGGCCAATCAAAATACGTGGGAGGGTTGAAATCTGAGTTCATATTTATAATTTGATATCCCAACGTAAAATTCATGTGATCGAACACAAGTCACGTGACTAGAGCAAGCATTTACCAAAGCATGATATGAAAATGTCGGCATGCGCGTGTTGTTTTGTTCTTCTAGACGGTATGGTCACATCTCCATGTTGTGTTAGGGACAGCTTTTGGAGAGGTGCAATGTACCTTGTGTGAGCATTGGTCAATTACCTTTTGGAGACGTGATCGATATTCTTTGATCATGGCGCCGTTCGTTTCACAAAAAATATGATATTTTTGATAATTATTTTGTCTAGAAAATGACAATACTTTCCGGTGTTTAGCTGAAGCATGAAAATAAGCTAGAAAATATTTTCCGTTGTTCGGCATGAAAAATAGATTTTCTTGGGAAAAAAATATCAAAAGAATCAATTTTTTTAATTATTTTCTTAAATTTATTTTTTTCTTTTCTTTCTATCTTTTTCCAATCACTGGCCATGGTGACCGACCACGTGCAAAGTGGAGCCTTGGGCGAGGCTCCAGCTCACCGGATTTGGTGAGCTTGCCGAAATCTAGTGAGCTTGGGACTCACCTGTGGCCATGACCGGCGACTGGCCAAGGAAGAAACAAGAAGAAAGAGAAAAGGGAAAATTAATTGAAATTTCTATTTTTGAATAAAAAAAGTAATTTTTTTAAAATAATATTTTCATAAGAACGAATGTTTCATTAATCAAGGATCCCGAGTCCAAGCACCGAGAACTCACGCACAGCTATTGTGGACCCGCTACCCAAGTGCTGGGGATTAGAGCTCGAGCGTTGGCAACCCGAGCCCGGTTTTGATGGATGCGGGCTCGGGTGCTAGGGCATAAGGCACAGAATGATAAATAAATGAAATAAACAAATAAGAAATGAGGCACATTGGATCAGCCCATTCATTAAGCGCAGCCCATTAGTCCAGATCCACGAGCTAGGCCTGGTTTCGCATCGATCTTCTCCGGCGATTCTCCGGTTCTAGCGCTGCCGTTCCTCCTCCTCGGCCGCAACTTGAACCTCTTCCTCTGTTACGATTCCAGACATGTTTTAGCTGCGATTTTGATCATACATCTGCTATTTGCTCGTTCAGGCTGCGAAGTGGGGTTCCTGATTAGCAATCAGTAACTTCGGTCTTCACACGTACAGAGTATTCCAGAGGTGTCGATGAGGTATTCGACGAAATTCTCAAAAGAACGAGAATTCGGGATTAAGTTATTCCTTTATACTTGACATCGCCGGACTTCCCAGTGGCTCCAGCTTCGTTGATCCAATTCCATCGCCAGCTCAAGCCACCGTAACTCCTTCCTTCCCTCGGTTGCAGCACGTTTTGAGTTCCCTCTACCATTGCCGTGACTCTCTCTCTCTCTCTCTCTCTCTCTCTCTCTCTCTCTCTCTCTCTCTCTCTCTCTCTATTACCACACACTACTCTCGGTTTCCACCATCACCAGCAACTCGGCTGTATCAAGGAATGTCGTGCATGTTGTTTGCATTTATGTGTTGATTAGTATAGGGAAAGCATGTCATCGCGAGCAAGTTTAGGATTTTTTGTTTTTGGCTTTTGTCCTTTTCTTCAATTATTACTTACAAACGCCCGGATGCACTTTTTAGCAAAACAATTTTTTGTTAAATTTCATTCGAAGTCTTGCTTTCCATAAAACATCCAATGACTTCTATTCATCCTTTCTTTAATTGTTTATGTACCTTTCTCAATTAGATGGACTAAATTGGCGAACATTTAGCACAAATAGGGGTAACTTTGCTTTTTTTGCGTATTTTATTTGCAATCTTTTTTTTTCAATAATCTATTTGAATTGAGGGTAAAATGTTCACGGTGTTTCAAATTTCTAATTTCATATAGTAGAAAATTTTCTTTTAAAATCAGCAAGAAATTAACAATACGATATATGCTTGGCCCTATGTGTTATGGAGAGAGAGAGAGAGAGAGAGAGAGAGAGAGAGAGAGAGAGAGATGGGCTGGGCTCCATCTCAAAGTTCATGGGTTTTTGGTTCACTGGCGATGAGGTTGGTGTTTTATTCATCATTTTTTATTTGTTATTTATTTATTTATTTGATTTTTATTTATTATGAAGCTTTTTATTCTTTTACTACTAATTTCTATTTCTACAAAGAAAATGTATGCTTAACATGTCGGCAAAAATTCAGGTGTGAACGTTCTTCCCATTAGTTAGGTGTAGAATGAAATCTCTTATCATCTTTCCAAAGAAAGTAGGGGCAATTTGATCTTCAAAGCAACGAAAATTAACCAAGAAATAACATTCCCTTAATTAACATGCAAGAGCAGAATTCTTTTTTTAATAACATTATTGACCTATAATCACATAATGCACACTGCAACATCTCCACAAGCTGCACCTAACACAACATGGAATGTGGTCCCCCATCCAAAAGAACAAATCAAGTCAATAAGCTAGCTTCATTTTTATCTTGTCAGTACTATAAAAAAACTTCAAATTATGTCAATTGTGATATAAATGCCCCAAACTTTTCTTTTGTCACGCCCCGAATCCAACTAACCATCGGAACGCGAGCATCCCCTTATCTCTTCGGTCGATCAGAATGCGACGTCCCCAGGAGACATCGCCGACCCAACAACAACATCAGAGTATAAAAACACATGCGGAAGCAAATACAACCCTGACTAATAAAGATGAACAAGGAAGCCAGTCAATCACAATATCATCAGGTACAACTTCATTCTCATATATATATCAAAAAAACTGTTTACACAATATATACAGATACATGAACAGTCATAACCACTGCAGGTCTAGGTCAAACTAGCATCTAAGTCAAAGGCCACTACTCCAAAAAGTGTCGGTGGCCGGGTGAGTAGGTCTACACTAAGGATCACTAAAACAAAAAGGGTAGGGATCCCTATCGTCAACCGACTAGTCTAAGGCACATAATCTGAATCACTAGAATCATCAGGCTCCACTGAAGACTCAGCCGACTCCTCTGAAGAGCTGCTAACCGGTACTGGCTCGTCCACGTCCATATCGGGGTCCTCCTGATCAGCCTGATCCTCCGGAACTCCCCAGTAGTCAGCTAATAGAGCGTCAGCCTCTGCCTCGGAGTCGAAGTCATCCTCAAGGTCCACCTCTGCAGCTACGTCCTCGACGACATCTATATCCACATCATCTCCTACCTCCTCGACCTCACCATCATCATCGTCCTGCTCCATTGCGTCTGGCTCGGGGTCGTCCTCCTCCTCATCCATGGGCTCCGGCTCTGGATCATCGTACCACACACCGGGACCTGGCTGGGCATCGACAGTCGGCGGAACACCAGGTGGAGGCGCATCGATCACCTCGCCATCAGCAATCACCGGCTCTAACTCGCCATCAACGCCTACTGGAATGTCAAAGGTACGGATGGGTCGACTGAGGGTACCGTCCTCCGCCCTACGACACCATGCTATATACTCTTGCTTCTTATGCTCCTCCTCACCCGTGTTAATATACAGAACTGACCTAAACCTCACGTGCATCTCGCCATTCCCAGCTGGGAAATGCTCCACGGACTGCAATATCTGCCTGGGAATCCCAAAAAGTGGAGGCGGGTCCTGCATCCTAGGGGGTAGGCTCTGAAATGTTCGGTTTTACACAACCGTGAGACTAGCTCAGTGAATCAAATACCTAAACCTAGGCTAGGCTAAAGTGTGTCTCTTAACAAATCAAATCAGTCAAACAACCAACAACATAAGACTCAAAGTGTATCAACGTGATTCAACCCCTGCAAGTTAGTGCAATTCAATAACATATATATACACTCACATACGTGTACATACGGCAGGCGTTCTGCACACACGCGTGCTCATCTTCATTATATGGTACAAATCGCTCAATCACCGCATTCCACACAAATGCCTCATGCAATCACATACTGACAATTCTCACCACAACACAGCATGATTCACAACTTGCACAATGCAATGCTCAGCTCATTCTTAATCTCACGACCCACAATAGGGCCCGACCCGAAGGCCAATAGTGAAACCGACCCGAAGGCCCGACCCGAAGGCCACAACACTTCATGGCCAGCGTATATAATACGCCCCCGGCCCGGTGTCTTCTAGCCTGCTACAAAGTGCCTGAGGCGCAACACCGCTCACCTACGAACCAGAGCCTGCTACAAAGTGCCTGAGGATGGTCGTCTTCCGGTCTCACCGGGCATCGTCTCGCGTAAACGCAACAGACGGAACGACCCGAAGGCCACGACCCGAAGGCCACTAGGTGATCACACGTCTCAATTTTATCTTAGCCCAATTCCACTCAATTCAGGGCGTTTACCGTGATCACACATAATGCAATGTCACACTCGCACAATCACATGACGTCATTTCAATTCTCAATCATGACATACAAAATGCGCGACGTCATTCCAATTCTCAATCATGACATACAAAAGTGCGTGACATGCATTCTCACATCCATGAATACAAATGCTATAATAATTGTCAACAATTACCAACAATAGGCATGTTCTAACATTTATATTCCAATATATATAATTCGGCCAAATCAGCACCTCATCTTCAAACATGCCCAAAACATACCCGAATCACTCCGTTTAGCATCAATAAACACAACTAAGACCCCACTCAACTATATAAGGTCTATACTTAGCTTAATGAGGCAAATCAAACCTAAACGGACCTCAAATCATCATTTCCAACATAGCCCCTCAAGAACTCCGAATTTACTCATCAAGGGCAGCAAGCAAACCCACATCAATCAGCCATTATTTCACCTTAAAACCACCATTAGCAACATCATACTATCAGCCATTACCCTCATAATCACCCACAAAACACCCAATTTAACTCAACCTCCATTAATCACCCAAACTAAACTAACTAACACAATTAAGACTAAACTAGTTTTAGGTATTTAACTCACGTTGCGGTGCACCACTCGGGGAAAGATGACGATCATCTATCTCGCGACTCGACGACGGCGGCGGCCCGGCTCACTCTCGGTCACGGCGGCTTGGTGGCTAGCTTGGGCGTCCGAAGGGAAGAGAGGAAGAGGCGACGGCGGCTTGGGCTTGGCCGGTCCCCCACGGCGGTCCTTGGCCGCGTCTCTCACTCCGGCGGCCGGCTGAGCAAGGTGGCGACGGTGGGCTGGTTCGGTGATGAGGGAGGGCTGGTTCGGTGATGATGAGAGAGGAACGAAAGAAAGAAACGAAGGGGAAGAGAAGAAGATGATGACCGAATAGTGAGGGAGGGGAGAGTGTGCGTGAAAGAGGAGAGAGAGAGGGAAGAGTTTATCCACTTGAGTCAAAAATTGGTCAACATCTCCATAGTGGAAGCCAAGTGTCACTCTTTTAGCCCATGTGCCTAAATTGCCCTTGCATCCTATGGTCCATATTAATCCAAGATAATTATTGAGGGGCACTTTAGTCTTTTGCCCCTAACCAAACTTTAACTACTCTAGTTAACTTTAACTCACCCTAGTTAAACCAAGATAAATCCCAAAATTCGGAATTAACTTAAAATAGTCCAAGGGCAATTTCGTCTTTTTCCCGTTCCGAACCGAAATTCCATTTTTCGCACCCATGCGTCCTATATGTACGTGGCCAACATATTCTGGCGTCAGAATCTTAAAATTAGTCCGTCGGGCCCCCGAAATCCGACACTGAACTCTGGGCTCAATTCCGTGAACAACTCTCTCTCAATTTCAATTTTTCTGAAACTCTCACTAACAGGCGGCTGTTTAGGCATACGCGTATCGACTTAGGGCTGTCCGAGTCTCAATGGTTCCGATCATCGAGAGAAAGAGGGTTTATTACTAATCCCGGGGTCACGATCATTTGGTTCGAGTTCAGGATTGGTTGACCACGAGCACGTTTGGTTAAGCAGAACCACCCGCGATCCCAATTGTGCATCGTTGGCCTTGGCCATACCATTTCCATCACTTTTCCTAAGATCGGCCCCTCACTGGTTCACAATATTCCCTCATTCTTTCTCAAATCGGCTCCCGAGTCGCGACTAAGTCCCTGGTCCACGTACTAGTGTCCTAGTTAGCCATTCCTCATGGTTAGTATCCCAAGAGTGATCAGCTCTGGGCGAGTCGTACTCAAATGAAATGAGAAATAACATTCATTTTATTAATCCCAGAAATTACATCGAAATTCGGGCTGTTACAACCTTCCCCCCTTACAAAAATTTCGTCCTCGAAATTTGCACTACTATCTCGTCTAATCAAACAACTGAGGGTGCTGACGCCTCATGGTCTCTTCACTTTCCCAAGTAGCGCCCTCTGTGCCGTGGTGCTCCCATACAACCTTCACCATTGGGATTGTCTTATTCCTGAGCACTCGATCTCTTCGGTCCTCAATCCTGACTGGTCTCTCCACGTACGACACTTTGTCGTCCACGTCTATCTCCTCGTATCTTAGAACGTGGGTCGGATCTGGTTCATACTTCCTCAACATCGACACGTGAAATACATTATGCACCTGCGACAAGTTAGGCGGCAATGCAAGACGATAGGCCATATCACCAATCTTCTCCAATATCTCAAATGGCCCAACGTACCTGGGACTGAGTTTTCCTTTCTTACCAAACCGGGACAATCCTTTCATCGGCGATACCTTCAAAAATACATGGTCTCCCACTTGAAATTCTAAGGGTCGTCGTCTCCGGTCGGCATAACTTTTCTGACGGCTCTGAGCTGTTCTCAGTCTGTCTCTGATGATCTCAACGGCCTCAACTGTCTGCTGTACTAACTCTGGCCCAGTAATGCTGCGCTCACCAACCTCATCCCAACATACTGGTGTTCTGCACGCTCTACCATACAATGCCTCAAATGGCGCCATCTGAATACTCTGCTGGTAGCTGTTATTGTAGGCAAACTCCACTAAAGGCAACTGTTCTTCCCATTTGCCCTGAAAATCTACGACACAAGCTCTCAGCATATCCTCCAGAGTCTGAATCGTTCTCTCTGATTGGCCATCTGTCTGTGGATGGTAAGCCGTGCTGAATTGCAACTTTGTTCCTAAGGCCACTTGCAGACTTTTCCAAAATTTGGCCGTAAATCTCGGATCGCGATCTGACGTAATAGTTACCGGCACTCCATGCAATCGCACTATCTGTCGTACATACAACTCAGCATACCTTTCCAGTTCAAGGTCCTTTCGCACTGCCAGAAAATGCGCTGACTTGGTCAGACGATCCACTATCACCCATATAGAGTCGTTCCCTCTCTGGCTTCGTGGCAATCCCGTTACAAAATCCATGGTGATATGCTCCCATTTCCACTCTGGGATCTCTAATGGTCTCAACATTCCACCAGGCTTGCAGTGTTGTGCCTTCACTTGTTGGCACGTCAAACACTTAGCCACATGTCTCGCCACATCAGCCTTCATTCCATTCCACCAATAATGTTGCCTTAAGTTCTGGTACATCTTCGTACTACCTGGGTGGATACTGTACTGACTCCGATGAGCTTCACTCAAGATTTCCTCTTTCAGACCTTCATCGTCTGGTACACACAATCTTCCTCTGAACCTTAAAGTTCCATCCTCGCTCATCTGGTAGTCCGGCCTCCTTTTAGAAACATCCAATCCAATGATCTTCTGGATTTCTTGGTTCGTAGACTGGAGTTCCTTAATCCTTGCCTGGATCTCTGGTTCAATCCTCAAGGCTGCCATCAGACTGGACATCTGACTCACTTCGAACTTAAACTCTGAATCTCTGAGCCGTTCCAACAACGTCCATTCTCGCACCATCATATGTGCCACACTAGACTTGCGACTTAAAGCATCTGCTACTCTATTGGCCTTACCCGGATGATACAGGATGTCGCAATCATAGTCTTTCAGTAGTTCCATCCACCTTCTCTGCCTCATGTTCAGCTCTTTCTGGGAAAATAGATACTTGAGGCTCTGATGGTCCGTGTAGATCTGAAACTTTTCTCCACAAAGATAATGCCTCCAGATCTTAAGGGCAAATACTATCGCAGCCAATTCTAAATCGTGCGTCGGATAATTCATCTCATGAGGTCTCAACTGCCTCGACGCATACGCCACCACTTTCCCATGTTGCATCAACACACAACCTAGCCCTCTCAATGAAGCATCACTGTATACCTCGAACCCTCCTGATCCGGATGGAATAGTCAACACTGGAGCTGTCGTAAGTCTGTGCTTCAACTCCTGAAAACCTTTCTCACACTTGTCATCCCATTCGAACTTAGATTCCTTCTTTAACAATTTGGTCAAGGGCATGGCTATGGATGAGAATCCTTCCACAAACCGTCTGTAATAGCCAGCAAGTCCAAGGAAACTTCGGATCTCGGTCACTGAGGTCGGTCTCGACCAATTAGTCACGGCCTCTATCTTGGTCGGGTCTACTGATATCCCCTCTCCCGACACTATGTGTCCAAGGAAAGCTACTCGACTGAGCCAAAATTCACACTTGCTGAACTTGGCGTAGAGCGCATGCTCTCTTAACGTCCGTAGCACCTCAGTCAAGTGTACCTCATGCTCTTCAGGACTCTTAGAATATACCAATATGTCGTCGATGAAGACAATCACTGACTGATCCAAAAATTCCTTAAACACTCTGTTCATTAGATCCATGAAAGCTGCAGGAGCATTTGTCAGTCCAAAGGGCATAACTGTAAACTCATAGTGCCCATACCTCGTCCTGAAGGCTGTCTTAGGTATATCCTCCTTCTTGATTCTCAACTGGTGATATCCTGTCCGTAGGTCAATCTTGGAGAATACCGCTGCTCCCTGCAACTGATCAAACAAATCGTCGATCCTAGGCAGTGGATACTTGTTCTTTACTGTCACCTGGTTCAGCTGCCTGTAGTCAATACACAATCTCAGGGTTCCGTCTTTCTTTTTCACAAACAGCACCGGCGCTCCCCATGGAGACGCGCTCGGCCGAATGAAACCCTTGTCCAATAACTCCTGCATCTGGACTTTCAACTCCTTTAACTCAGGCAATGACATCCGATATGGGGCTTTTGAAATCGGCTCTGTACCCGGGGCTAGCTCAATTACAAACTCAACTTCCCGCTCAGGTGGTAAGCCTGGCAATTCCTGTGGAAATACTTCTGGAAAGTTGCATACTACCGGGATATCTTCTAACTGAAGTTCTGGTACAGTTGGATCCACTACATTGACCAAATATCCTTCACATCCTTCGTTCAACAACTCATTCACTTCCAGTGAAGAGATCCAAGGAATCGATGTTCCTCCTCGACTTCCTTGAAATTCAAACCTAGGTTGTCCAATTGGATTGAACTGGATCGTTTTACTATCACAATCCACTACAGCCTTCTGCTGCACTAACCAGTCCATCCCAACAATAACATCAAAATCAAACATGGCCAACACTGCCAAGTCGATACGACCTTCCACACCACCAATCACTATCTTACATGCAGGCCATCCAAAAGAGACTATCATCCTATCATTCAACGGAGTAGATACGCATAACACAGTCTCAAGCAGAATAGGCTCAAACCCAACCAATCTAATAAACTGTTCTAACACAAAAGAATGGGTTGCCCCTGGATCGAACAAAGCATAAGCTGCATGGTCTCCCAAAGAAATCGTACCTGTGACCACCCCTGGCGCTTTCTCAGCATCCTTGCGCCCCATAGCATACACCCTTCCTTGGGCTGGTGGTCGTCCTGGGTTAGTCGCTGGGGGATGTCCACCCTGATTCCCCATCCTAGGCGGTTGAGCTGGTGCTTGCGATCCCACTGGACGCATCTGAGGACACGACCTGATCTGGTGGTCAAAACTCCCACACCTGAAACATGCTCCGAACCTACTCGGAGGCGGGTTAGGCTTCCCAATGTTTCTCCTCGCAGAGGGAACGAACCGTCTATTCCCAGTCATTGGCCTCTTTCCCAACCTGCGATTGTCTCTGACAGGCATAAACCGTGATCCTGAAGCGGCGGCCCTCTCTTGCTGATCTCTTTCTATGATCTGAGCCCTCTCGTACATTTCACTGTAGTCTTTCAGGTTATGAGATAGAATCTGGCTCCTGAGGTCTGGTTTCAATCCATCTCGAAACCTCCTAGCCTTGTCTCTCGGATTCGCCACCAACGTAGGCGCAAACTTAGCCAATCTCGCAAACTCCGCCTCGTATTGGTCCACTGTCATCTGTCCCTGGCGTAATCTCATAAACTCCGACAACTTCTTTTCCTGCGCTACCTCAGAGAAATACTTCTCATAAAAATGTTCAACAAACACAGCCCAAACCAACTCAGTACCTGCAGGAAATACCCTGTCCTTTACTGCATTCCACCAATCATTGGCACCGTCCTGTAACTGATACACTGCTAAGTCTACTCTCTCAGTATCGGTGCACTTCAGTACATTAAACGCCTTTTCTAACTCTTCAACCCATCTGAGCGCTAACTCTGCATCGCCCCTACCAGTGAACTTGGGCGGCTTAAGCTTCAGAAATTGCTCAACTAGATAGGGCATCTGTCTCGGTACCACTGGTTGTGCCTCTTCTGCCTGATTACCCCCATTACCAGCTATCGCTGCGGCTTCAGCTGCCTGAGCATACGCGGCTGCCCTCTCCTGAGCCTGCATACCCATGATATGACCTATCTCACGAAGGGTCTCCATAACTTCCTCCATTCTGGGGTCCCTGGCCTCTCTGGGCTCGGCTCTCGGTGGTTCTTGCGGTTCCTTTCCTCTCCGGCGACTCATCTCTCGCTAAGCTGGCTACTCAACTACCTGCTATAACCCCACTCAGGAGTCAAAGACTTAAACCATACTAACCCAGTCTAAGTCCTAGGCAGGTATCAAACAATAGCCAAACAATCACATGCGGTCTAACACTGAGCACAATACATCACCCAAGGGAACATGTGTACTCACCTCAGGTCCTGACGCGCCTGCACCTTCGGGGTTGAATCACTTACACAATCAATCAATCAAACACACACGATTAAGAGACACACCTAGCACACGAGGACACCTAGTTGGCTACCCTTGGTCATCGCTCCTTATCACTCCAGGCTTCGACCATATGGACAGAGCTAACCTTGCTCTGATACCAATTCAAACGGGGATGTCACGCCCCGAATCCAACTAACCATCGGAACGCGAGCATCCCCTTATCTCTTCGGTCGATCAGAATGCGACGTCCCCAGGAGACATCGCCGACCCAACAACAACATCAGAGTATAAAAACACATGCGGAAGCAAATACAACCCTGACTAATAAAGATGAACAAGGAAGCCAGTCAATCACAATATCATCAGGTACAACTTCATTCTCATATATATATCAAAAAAACTGTTTACACAATATATACAGATACATGAACAGTCATAACCACTGCAGGTCTAGGTCAAACTAGCATCTAAGTCAAAGGCCACTACTCCAAAAAGTGTCGGTGGCCGGGTGAGTAGGTCTACACTAAGGATCACTAAAACAAAAAGGGTAGGGATCCCTATCGTCAACCGACTAGTCTAAGGCACATAATCTGAATCACTAGAATCATCAGGCTCCACTGAAGACTCAGCCGACTCCTCTGAAGAGCTGCTAACCGGTACTGGCTCGTCCACGTCCATATCGGGGTCCTCCTGATCAGCCTGATCCTCCGGAACTCCCCAGTAGTCAGCTAATAGAGCGTCAGCCTCTGCCTCGGAGTCGAAGTCATCCTCAAGGTCCACCTCTGCAGCTACGTCCTCGACGACATCTATATCCACATCATCTCCTACCTCCTCGACCTCACCATCATCATCGTCCTGCTCCATTGCGTCTGGCTCGGGGTCGTCCTCCTCCTCATCCATGGGCTCCGGCTCTGGATCATCGTACCACACACCGGGACCTGGCTGGGCATCGACAGTCGGCGGAACACCAGGTGGAGGCGCATCGATCACCTCGCCATCAGCAATCACCGGCTCTAACTCGCCATCAACGCCTACTGGAATGTCAAAGGTACGGATGGGTCGACTGAGGGTACCGTCCTCCGCCCTACGACACCATGCTATATACTCTTGCTTCTTATGCTCCTCCTCACCCGTGTTAATATACAGAACTGACCTAAACCTCACGTGCATCTCGCCATTCCCAGCTGGGAAATGCTCCACGGACTGCAATATCTGCCTGGGAATCCCAAAAAGTGGAGGCGGGTCCTGCATCCTAGGGGGTAGGCTCTGAAATGTTCGGTTTTACACAACCGTGAGACTAGCTCAGTGAATCAAATACCTAAACCTAGGCTAGGCTAAAGTGTGTCTCTTAACAAATCAAATCAGTCAAACAACCAACAACATAAGACTCAAAGTGTATCAACGTGATTCAACCCCTGCAAGTTAGTGCAATTCAATAACATATATATACACTCACATACGTGTACATACGGCAGGCGTTCTGCACACACGCGTGCTCATCTTCATTATATGGTACAAATCGCTCAATCACCGCATTCCACACAAATGCCTCATGCAATCACATACTGACAATTCTCACCACAACACAGCATGATTCACAACTTGCACAATGCAATGCTCAGCTCATTCTTAATCTCACGACCCACAATAGGGCCCGACCCGAAGGCCAATAGTGAAACCGACCCGAAGGCCCGACCCGAAGGCCACAACACTTCATGGCCAGCGTATATAATACGCCCCCGGCCCGGTGTCTTCTAGCCTGCTACAAAGTGCCTGAGGCGCAACACCGCTCACCTACGAACCAGAGCCTGCTACAAAGTGCCTGAGGATGGTCGTCTTCCGGTCTCACCGGGCATCGTCTCGCGTAAACGCAACAGACGGAACGACCCGAAGGCCACGACCCGAAGGCCACTAGGTGATCACACGTCTCAATTTTATCTTAGCCCAATTCCACTCAATTCAGGGCGTTTACCGTGATCACACATAATGCAATGTCACACTCGCACAATCACATGACGTCATTTCAATTCTCAATCATGACATACAAAATGCGCGACGTCATTCCAATTCTCAATCATGACATACAAAAGTGCGTGACATGCATTCTCACATCCATGAATACAAATGCTATAATAATTGTCAACAATTACCAACAATAGGCATGTTCTAACATTTATATTCCAATATATATAATTCGGCCAAATCAGCACCTCATCTTCAAACATGCCCAAAACATACCCGAATCACTCCGTTTAGCATCAATAAACACAACTAAGACCCCACTCAACTATATAAGGTCTATACTTAGCTTAATGAGGCAAATCAAACCTAAACGGACCTCAAATCATCATTTCCAACATAGCCCCTCAAGAACTCCGAATTTACTCATCAAGGGCAGCAAGCAAACCCACATCAATCAGCCATTATTTCACCTTAAAACCACCATTAGCAACATCATACTATCAGCCATTACCCTCATAATCACCCACAAAACACCCAATTTAACTCAACCTCCATTAATCACCCAAACTAAACTAACTAACACAATTAAGACTAAACTAGTTTTAGGTATTTAACTCACGTTGCGGTGCACCACTCGGGGAAAGATGACGATCATCTATCTCGCGACTCGACGACGGCGGCGGCCCGGCTCACTCTCGGTCACGGCGGCTTGGTGGCTAGCTTGGGCGTCCGAAGGGAAGAGAGGAAGAGGCGACGGCGGCTTGGGCTTGGCCGGTCCCCCACGGCGGTCCTTGGCCGCGTCTCTCACTCCGGCGGCCGGCTGAGCAAGGTGGCGACGGTGGGCTGGTTCGGTGATGAGGGAGGGCTGGTTCGGTGATGATGAGAGAGGAACGAAAGAAAGAAACGAAGGGGAAGAGAAGAAGATGATGACCGAATAGTGAGGGAGGGGAGAGTGTGCGTGAAAGAGGAGAGAGAGAGGGAAGAGTTTATCCACTTGAGTCAAAAATTGGTCAACATCTCCATAGTGGAAGCCAAGTGTCACTCTTTTAGCCCATGTGCCTAAATTGCCCTTGCATCCTATGGTCCATATTAATCCAAGATAATTATTGAGGGGCACTTTAGTCTTTTGCCCCTAACCAAACTTTAACTACTCTAGTTAACTTTAACTCACCCTAGTTAAACCAAGATAAATCCCAAAATTCGGAATTAACTTAAAATAGTCCAAGGGCAATTTCGTCTTTTTCCCGTTCCGAACCGAAATTCCATTTTTCGCACCCATGCGTCCTATATGTACGTGGCCAACATATTCTGGCGTCAGAATCTTAAAATTAGTCCGTCGGGCCCCCGAAATCCGACACTGAACTCTGGGCTCAATTCCGTGAACAACTCTCTCTCAATTTCAATTTTTCTGAAACTCTCACTAACAGGCGGCTGTTTAGGCATACGCGTATCGACTTAGGGCTGTCCGAGTCTCAATGGTTCCGATCATCGAGAGAAAGAGGGTTTATTACTAATCCCGGGGTCACGATCATTTGGTTCGAGTTCAGGATTGGTTGACCACGAGCACGTTTGGTTAAGCAGAACCACCCGCGATCCCAATTGTGCATCGTTGGCCTTGGCCATACCATTTCCATCACTTTTCCTAAGATCGGCCCCTCACTGGTTCACAATATTCCCTCATTCTTTCTCAAATCGGCTCCCGAGTCGCGACTAAGTCCCTGGTCCACGTACTAGTGTCCTAGTTAGCCATTCCTCATGGTTAGTATCCCAAGAGTGATCAGCTCTGGGCGAGTCGTACTCAAATGAAATGAGAAATAACATTCATTTTATTAATCCCAGAAATTACATCGAAATTCGGGCTGTTACATCTTTTGTCACTAAAAACCCTTAAATGGTCCATTGTGACACAAATACCCCCAAAAAAATTTTGTGTTATAAAAATCCTTGACTTTATATTAGTGTGACAAATATACCTTTTATGGAATCGTAATAAATGGTATTTATATATCACACGTGTATAAATTTTCATGACACAAAAGAAGTTGGGGGTATTTGTGCCCCATAGGTAAATTTAGGGTTTTTGGTGACACGGAAAAAAATCAAAAGTACTTATGTCAAAGTGGGATTTTTGGTGATATTTGCCCTTTCTATTTTTATGGTAAGACACGAGTTCAAAGCGTTTAATATTAGCTCATGCAGATGTGCATGTCCATCCTCCCTGATATCCCTCTTTCTCTCCGGGTCCATGGCCAACGTGTCGAAGGTGCTTGAGTGCTTGAACGGCATCGATTCCCAAGGGTGGGCACGAGAATTGAGTGACCCACTGCGCGAATTATTATAAGGGAAGCGTTCTTGGTTCTTGCGGTGGATGTCATTGGCCTTAATCATGACGTAGTCGGGGTAGGAGTCGAGGATGAGGTCCTTGTCGCGCTTCCTAATCCAAAGCGTGAAGCCACGCTTCTCATCCGGGAGGGGCTGCCACGAGAAGCTCTGGGATTGGTGTTGCATCACCACATGCACCCACTGGATGGCAACCCCGTCAAAGACGTCGTTGATGCAATCGTTGTTGGAGAGGCCGAAGGTGGTGGCATTGGAGTTGACGGCCCGGGTGAGGGAGAGGCGTTTGCCGAAGGCGGAGATGAAGGAATCGAGGTACAGGTTCAGGAGCTCGAGGGCGGCGAACCAGAGCTCCAGCGGGCTAACGCGTGCAGGATGCCCAGGACGGAGTTAATGGTGCCAAGGAGAGCGGCCACGATGGCCAGAATGGAAGTCACTTCTGCAAGACTCGGAGACATTTCTTATTTTGTGGCTTTATGCGTGGTTCAAAGTTTGAGATTTTTCTGAACTTTGATTAAATATGCAATATAGTCCCTGAAATTTTAATTTATTCAATATAGTTCCTAAATTTTAGCCTAATGTTTAACGTGATTCCTGAACTTTTAATTTGTTAAATGTGGTTCTTGAACTTTTGATACATGTTCAATTTAGTCCCTAAATTATATGAAAATGTTTAATAAAGTCTCTGAATATGAATTAATGGAAGGAATATATTGAACATTTTTGTATAGGTCAAGGACTATAATTAACAAGTACCAAAAGTTCAGGAATGACATTAAATAAATTAAAAATTCAAGGACCGCATTACACATTGAGTTAAAGTTCAGTGACCACTTTGAACAAATTAAAAGTTTAAAGATCAAATTGCCTACTTGGCCAAAGTTGAAGGACTGCTTGTGTCATTTTCTCAGTTTTATTTTTTGGCTAAGAAATCAAATTGAATGAGCAACTTGGTCCGTCCAAAACAGATGGGGATTTGTGATTTGTGAGGGTAGATTGGTAAATTGTGGGGTTTATGGACAAATGAAAACACATTTCTATGTCTAATATAAAACACTTCGAACGCGTTTCTTATCATAAAAGGTAGAAATAAAGCTTGTGCGACATATGAGTTTGAGAATTTTTAGTTTGGTAATGTAAAATTTCGGTTACGGTTTTCGATGCTCTATGTATAATATTTGTTTGGCCAATCAAAATACGTAGGAGGGTTGAAATCTGAGTTCATATTTATAATTTGATATCCCAACGTAAAATTCATGTGATCGAACACAAGTCACGTGACTAGAGCAAGCATTTACCAAAGCACGATATGAAAATGTTGGCATGCACGTGTTGTTTTGTTCTTCTAGACGGTGTGGTCACATCTCCATGTTGTGTTAGGGACAGCTTTTGGAGACGTACAATGTACCTTGTGTGAGTATTGGTCAATTACCTTTTGGAGAGGTGCAGTGTACCTTGTGTGAGTATTGGTTAATTAGCTTTTGGAGACGTGAACGTTGTTCTTTGGTCACGGCTCTTGGTCACGGCTCCGTTCGTTTCACAAAAAATATGATATTTTTGATAATTATTTTTCAATAAGTAATTTGTCTAGAAAATGACAATACTTTCCGGTGTTTAGCTGAAACATGAAAATAAGCTAGAAAATATTTTCCGTTGTTCGGCATGAAAATTAGATTTTCTTGGGAAAAAATATCAAAAGAATCAAATTTTTTTAATTATTTTCTTAAATTTATTTTTTTCTTTTCTTTCTATCTTTTTCCAATCATTGGCCATGGCGACCAACCACGTGCAAAGTGGAGCCTTGGGCGAGGCTCCAGCTCATCGGATTTGGCGAGCTTGCCGGAATCTAGTGAGCTTGAGACTCACCTGTGGCCATGACCGGCGATTGGCCAAGGAAGAAACAAGAAGAAAGAGAAAAAGGAAAATTAATTGAAATTTCTATTTTTGAATAAAAAAAGTAATTTTTTTAAAATAATATTTTCATAAGAACGAATGTTTCATTAATCAAGGACCTAGAGCCCAAGAACCGAGAACTCACGCACAGCTATTGCGGACCCGCTACCCAAGTGCTGGGGATTAGAGCTCGAGCGTCGGCGACCCGAGCCCGGTTTTGATGGATGCGGGCTCGGGTGCTAGGGCATAAGGCACAGAATGATAAATAAATGAAATAAACAAATAAGAAATGAGGCACATTGGATCAGCCCATTCATTAAGCGCAGCCCATTAGTCCAGATCCACGAGCTAGGCCTGGTTTCGCATCGATCTTCTCCGGCGATTCTCCGGTTCTAGCGCTGCCGTTCCTCCTCCTCGGCCGCAACTTGAACCTCTTCCTCTGTTACGATTCCAGACATGTTTTAGCCGCGATTTTGATCATACATCTGCTATTTGCTCGTTCAGGCTGCGAAGTGGGGTTCCTGATTCGCAATCAGCAACTTCGGTCTTCACACGTACAGAGTATTCCAGAGGTGTCGATGAGGTATTCGACGAAATTCTCAAAAGAACGAGAATTCGGGATTTTTCTAAGTTATTCCTTTATACGTTTTGAGTTCCCTCTACCATTGCCGTGACTCTCTCTCTCTCTCTCTCTCTCTCTCTCTCTCTCTCTCTCTCTCTCTCTCTATTACCACACACTACTCTCGGTTTCCACCATCACCAGCAACTCATCTCATCTCTCGGCTGTATCAAGGAATGTCGCCCGCATGTTGTTTGCATTTATGTGTGGATTAGTTTAGGGGAGTGAGCAAGTTTAGGGTCTTTCTTTTTTTTTTGTAGCTTTTGTCCTTTTCTTCAATTATTACTTACAAACGCCCGGATGCACTTTTTAACGAAACGATTTTTTGTTAAATTTCATTTGAAGTCTTGCTTTCCATAAAACATCCAATAACTTCTATTCGTCCCTTCTTTAATTGTTTATGTACCTTTCTCTATTAGATGGACTAAATTGGCGAACTTTTAGCACAAACAGGGGTAGTTTTGCTTTTTTGCGTATTTTTTTTGTAATCTTTTTTTTTCAATAATCTATTTGAATTGAGGGTAAAATGTTCACGGCGTTTCAAATCTCTAATTTCAGTTAGTAGAAACTTTTCTTTCAAATTCAGCTAGAAATTAACAATACGATATATGCTTGGCCCTATGTGTTATGGAGAGAGAGAGATGGGTAGGGCTCCATCTCAAATTTCATGGGTTTTCAGTTTGCTGTGCCGATGAGGTTGGTGTTTTATTCATCATTTTTTATTTGTTATTTATTTATTTGTTTATTTGATTTTTATTTGTTATAAAGTTTTTTGTTCTTTTACTACTAATTTCTATTTCTACAAAGAAAAATGTATGCTTAACATGTCGGCAAAAATTCGTGTGTGAACCTACTTCCCATTAGTTAGGTGTAGAATTTAATCTCTTATCATCTTTCCAAAGAAAGTAGGGGCAATTTGATCTTCAAAGCAACGAAAATTAACTAAGAAATAACATTCCCTTAATTAAGATACAAGAGCAGAATTCTTTTCTTAATAAGATTATTGACCTATAGTCACATAATGCACATTGCAACATCTCCACAAGCTGCACCTAACACAACATGGGATGTGGCCTCCCATCCAAAAGAACAAATCAAGTCAATAAGCTAGCTTCATTTTTATCTGGTTAGAACCATGAGAAAACTTCAAATTATGCCAATTGTAATATAAATGCCCCAAACTTTTCTTTTGTCACTAAAAACCCTTAAATGGTCCATTGTGACATAAATACCCTCTCAAAAATTTCGCATCATAAAAAACTCCGACTTTATACCAGTGTGATAAATATACCTTTTATGGAATTGTAATAAATGGCATATATATCACATGTGTATAAATTTTCATGACACAAAAGATGTTGGGGGTAATTGTGCCCCATAGGAAAATTTAGGGTTTTTATTGACACAAAAAAAATCAAAATTATTTGTGTCACTGTGGGATTTTTGTGGTATTTACCCTTTCTATTTTTATAGTAAGACACGAGTGCAAAGTGTTTAATATTAGCTCATGCAGATGTGCATGTCCATCCTGCTGCTCTGGAGCAATGCTGGGTCGAGCTTCTCAATGTGGTTGGTGGTGAATACAAAGATCCTCTCGCTCCTGCATTACGACCACGGGCCGTCGAGGAAGTTGAGCAGCCCCCACAAGGTGATGGTGGTGTTGTTCCCGTGCTCAACATTGCGCGTGGTGTCAGGCACGCCGGGGTCGTTGTAGCTCTGAGGTTCGACGGCTTGGGGCACCTTGGACCGCCTCGACAGATTGACCAAGCAGTCCATGTGCTTGATGACGACGATGGACTTGGAGCTGGTCTTCATGAGGAGGTTCAGGAGCTCGGACTTGGAGTGCACCTCGGTCAGCTCGAGGTCGTAGATGTCATAGCCGAGGAAATTGGCCATCGCGGCGACCATGTTCGATTTCCCTGTCCCGGGTGGGCCGCTGAGCAGGTGGCGCCGCCTCCGGGCTTGGTCTGTCTGCTGGTATAGGGTCTGCCCGGCCGCAAAGTCGCGGAGGTCCTCCATGATGTCCCTCTTCCTGTCCGGGTCCATGGCCAACGTGTCGAAGGTGCTCGGGTGCTTGAACGGCACCGATTCCCAAGGGTGGCCACGAGAATCGAGCAGCCCGCCACGCGAATTAGTATAAAGGAGGGATTCTTGGTTCATGCGGCGGATGTCATTGGCCTTATCCATGATGTAGTCGGGGTAGGAGTCGAGGATGAGGTCCTTGTCGCACTTCCTAATCCGGAGCGTGAAGCCGCGCTTCTCGTCCGGGAGGGGCCGCCACGAGAAGCTCTGGGACCGGCGCTGCGTCACCACGTGCACCCACTGGATGGCAACCCCGTCAAAGACGCCGTTGATGCAGTCGTTGTTGGAGAGGCCGAAGGTGGTGGCGCTGGAGTTGATGATGGCCCGGTTGAGGGAGAGGCGGCCGCCGGAGGCGGAGACGAAGCAGCGGAGGGCCAGGGTCAGGAGCTCGATGGCGGCGAACCGGAGCTCCGGCGGGCCACCGCATGCAGGATGCCCAGGACGGAGTTGACGGTGCCAAGGAGAGCGGCCACGATGGCCAGAATGGAAGCCACTTCTGCAAGACTCGGAGACATTTCTTATCTTGTGGCTTTTCTGCGTGATTCGAAGCTTGAGATATTTCGGGAGAGCGGGAGGGTGAGAAAGAGAAATGTGGGATTTGGTTTTTGTTTTTTTTTTTGGGGACAAATGGGGTCTACTACGATTTATAGGGGAAGGGGGGCGTTCGTGGGAATCCGCCCTTTGAATTTTAGCGTTGGGCCCTCACGCGCAGGTACCAGAACGTGTACCAGAACGTGCTTTGCCCTCACGGGGGCTTCGCGGGGATCCGTCTTTGAATTTTAACTCGCAATTACCAAAACGTCTTGGTACACCTTTTACGAGCCCCGTGAGTAAGGGTGTGCAATCAAATCGGGTTTACGCTGAAATCGGACCAGCCCATCCGAAAATTAGATCTGAGGATCAGTTCCCATTTGAACCGGTTTCATTTTTTGGGAACCGGTCAGAACCGATCCGGTCTCCAATTTCAAGTGAAAATCTATCCGGACTGATTTTATATGAAGGTCCACTTGTAATTTTATATGGCCACCATTCTATCATAAAGAATAAGGGAGCTGATTATTATTTGTGGATGGTCTAACTTAAGGGCTTGTAAGCATTATAGAGAGCAATTTCCTTCGACACGCTGGCCATGGACCCGAAGAGGAAGAGGGACATCATGGAGGACCTCTGCGACTTCGCAGCCGGGCAAGCCTTCTACCAAAGGACAGGCAGGGCCTGGAAGCGGGGCTACCTGCTCCACAATCCGCCCGGGACGGGGAAATCGAGCATGATTGCCGCAGTGGCCAATTTCCTCGGCTACGGCATCTACGACCTTGAGCTGACCGAGGTGCACTCCAACGTCGAGCTCCGGAAGCTCCTCATGAAGACCAGCTCCAAGTCCGTCATTGTCATCGAGGACATTGACTGCTTTGTCAATCTGTCGAACAGGTAGAAGGCACCCCACGCCTCCACGTCCCGGGGCTACTGTTGTTCTCAGCCGCTACCGACGCCGCATGTGGCGGCGGCGGCGAGGACGGGAACAACAGCACGATCACCTTCTCGGGACTGCTCAACTTCACCGACGGCCTGTGGTCGTGCTGCGGGAGCGAGAGGATCTTCGTGTTCACCACCAACCACATCGAGAAGCTCGACCCAGCATTACTCCGGAGTGGTCGGATGGACATGCACATCTACATGAGGTACTGCTCGTACCCGGCGCTCAAGATCCTGCGCCGAAACTACCTGGGTAGCGAGGTTGAGGACCTCAGGGAGGCGACGGCGGCGAGGGAGCTCCGAGAGGCGGTCGAGAAGGCCAAGATGACCCTGGCATACATAAGCGAAGTCCTGATAAAGAACAGAAGGAACAAGGAGAAAGCGGTGAGCGAACTGCTGGAGGTGTTGAAGGCGAGAGTAGAGAAGAATGAGAAGTACGGAGGGTTGAGAGAGGAGTGCGAGCTGAACGGGGTCGAATAAGAGGAGGAAGAGAAGAGGGCTCTGGAGAGCCCCAAAGAAGGGAGCGACTGTGACGACGATTCTCGCAAGACAGAGGAGGATGATGAAGCGGAGAAGGCAAAATGAGAGGGAAAAATCAATTCTGTCCTTTTCTTGTTCTTTTTTTTTTAAGTTCATTTTCTCAGTTTTTTTTATAACGACACAAACAGTCTCTGAATTTTGATTGAATATATACTATAGTCCTTGAAATTTTAATTTATTCAATATAATCTCTAAATTTTAGCCTAATATTCAACGTGGTTCCTAAACTTTTAATTTATTGAATGTGGTCCCCGAACTTTTGATATATGTTCAATTTGATCCCTAAACTAAATGTGGCAATGACCGGTGATTGGCCAAGGAAGAAACAAGGAGAAAGAGAAAAAGGAAAAATAATTCAATATTCTATTTTTCAATAAAAAGGTAATTTTTTAAAAATAATATTTTCATAAGAACGAACGTCTCATTAATCAAGGACCCGAGTCCAACCGCCAAGAACTCATGCATAGCTTTTGCGGACCCGCCCCCAGGTGCTGGGCATTAGAGCTCAAGCGTCGGCAACCCGAGCCCGGCTTTGATGGATGCGAGCTCGGGTGCTCGGGCATAAGGCATGAAATGATGAATAAATAAAATAAACAAATAAGAAGTGAGGAATGACACGCTAAGCCCATTGGATCAGCCCATGCATTAAGCACGGCCCATTAGTCCAGATCCACAAGCTCGGCCTGGTTTGGCCTCTCACTCCAGACCGGCCCAAAGAGCTTAAGCCTCATCGGCCCAGTGAAACAAAAACCCCATGAGGTTCCTGTCGCTCCGCATCGACCTTCTCTGGCGATGCTCCAGTTCCAGTGCTGCTGTTCCTCCTCCTCGGGCGCAACTTGAACCTCTTCCTCTGTTACTATTCCAGATATGTTTTAGCCGTGATTTGATTATACATATGTTGTTTGCTCGTTCAGGCTTCGTTCATTGCCGTGACTCTCTCTCTCTCTATTACCACACACTACTCCACCATCACTAGCAACTCATCTCATCTCTTGGCTGCATCAAGGAACGTCGCGTGGATGTTGTTTGCATTTATGTGTTGATTAGTTTAGGGAAACCGTTTCGTCGTGAGCAAGTGTAGGTTTTTTTTTTTTTTAGCTTTTGTCCTTTTCTTCAATTATTACTTACAAACGCCTTGATGCACTTTTTAACAAAACGATTTTTTGTTAAATTTCATTTGAAGTCTTGCTTTCCATAAAACATCCAATAACTTCGATTTATCATTTCTTTAATTGTTTATGTACCTTTCTCAATTAGATGGACTAAAATGGCGAACTTTTAGCACAAACAGGGGTAATTTTGCTTTTTTTGCGTATTTTATTTGCAATCTTTTTTTTTCAATAATCTATTTGAATTGAGGGTAAAATGTTTACGGAGTTTCAAATCTTTAATTTCAGATAATAGAAAATTTTCTTTCAAAATCAGCAAGAAATTAACGATACCATAAATGCTTGGCCCTATGTGTTATGGAGAGAGAGAGAGAGAGAGAGAGAGAGATGGACCGCGCTCCATCTCAAATTTCATGGGTTTTCGGTTCGCTGGCAGGTGAGGCTGGTGTTTTATTCATCATTTTTTATTTGCTATTTATTTTTTTTATTATAAAGTTTTTTGTTCTTTTACTACTAATTTCTATTTCTACAAAGAAAAATGTATGCTTAACATGTCGGCAAAAATTTAGGTGTGAACGTACTTCCCATTAGTTAGGTGTAGAATGAAATCTCTTATCATCTTTCCAAAGAAAGTAGGGGCAATTTGATCTTCAAAGCAACGAAAATTAATAAGAAATAACATTCCCTCAATTAACATACAAGAGCAGAATTCTTTTTTTAATAACATTATTGACCTGTAATCACATAATGCACACTGCAACATCTCCACAAGCTGCACCTAACACAACATGGGATGTGGTCCCCCATCCAAAAGAATAAATCAAGTCGATAAGCTAGCTTCATTTTTATCTGGTTAGTACTATAAAAAAACTTCAAATTATGCCAATTGTGATATAAATGCCCCAAACTTTTCTTTTGTCACTAAAAACCCTTAAATAGTCTATTGTGACACATATACCTCCCAAAAAAATTGTGTTATAAAAACCTCTGACTTTATATCAGTGTGACAAATATACCTTTTATGGAATCATAATAAATGGTATATATGTTACACGTGTATAAATGGTGGATTTTTTATACAAAAAAAATCACATGCACCCACTGGACGGCAACCCTGTCAAAGACGTCGTTGATGCAGTCTTTGTTGGAGAGGCCGAAGGTGGTGGCGCTGGAGTTGACGGCCCGGGTGAGGGAGAGGTGGCTACCGGAGGCGGAGACGAAGGAGCTGAGGTAGAGCTGGACCGGCGTTGTAGAGCTCGTTGGTGTTGACGCCGTCGGTCTCGGTGATGTCGTAGTAGCAGTGGGAGGAGAGAAGCAGCGGAGGCCAGGGTCAGCAGCTCGAGGGCGGCGGCGAACCGGAGCTCCGGCGGGCCACCGCCTGCAGGATGCCCAGGACGGAGTTGACGGTGCCAAGGAGAGCGGCCACGATGGCCAGAATGGAAGCCACTTCTGCAAGACTCGGAGACATTTCTTATCTTGTGGCTTTTCTGCGTGATTCGAAGCTTGAGATTTTTCTGGAGAGCGGGAGGGCGAGAAAGAGAAATGGGGATTTGGTTTTTGTTTTTTTTTTTTGGGACAAATGGGGTCTACTACGATTTATAGGGGAAGGGGGCGTTCGTGGAAATCCGTCCTTTGAATTTTAGCGTTGGGCCCTCACGCGCAAGTACCGGAACGTGTACCAGAACGTGCTTTGCCCTCACGGGGGGCTCGTGGGGATCCGTCTTTGAATTTTAACTCGCAATTACCAAAACGTTTTGGTACACCTTTTACGAGCCCCGTGAGTCAGAGTGTGGAACCGAATCGGGTTTACGCTGAAATCAGACCAGCCCATCCGAAAAATAGATCCGAGGATCAGTTTCCATTTGAACCGGTTTAATTTTTTGAGGACCGGTTAGAATCAATCCGATCTCCGGTCCCAAGTGAAAATCCATTCGGACTGATTTTATATGGAGGTTCACTTATAATTTTATATAGCCAGAATTCAAAGCATTCTATCGTAAAGGATAACGGAGTTGATCATTATTTGTGGATGATCTAACTTAAGGGCTTGTAAATATTATAGGGAGCAATTTCCTTTTTCTTAAAATTTTTGTTCTATAACAAATAAATTAAATATCCAACTGGAACTTATACTGTTTTACCATCTATCGATTTCCTTTGGTCCGGATTTTATGCATGGGATCCTGTCAGCGGTTGGATGATTATTGTAGAGTTCTTGGGCACTTTCAAGAGGAAAGTTGTGGGCTCCTTATCAATCATTTACATCTTGAGATGTTTTATTTAACAATTTTTGTATAGACTTACGTGGCACCGCTGTGGATGCGACCAGTGTCCATTGGACTTTGGACCCTTTTCTAGCTTGACCTTGCTTGTTGCGAGGGCCCGCCGTGTCATGGGCAATCCTTAAATGATGGCGGAAGACATAAACCTCATCTGATTACGCAAGCAATGACCTCATCTGTCCCTTATCGCCAATTAATTGGATCCTGTTTCATCCAAAAGAGATACCTTTCAAAATACGAAGCGAGTCGGCCTGTGAATGATTCTTTGTTGATTCGGAACAGGAAAGTATATGATAAGGTATTTGAAGGTATCGAGATTGAAGGCAATCGCGACCGATTATGTAAATTGTAAAAAAGTAAAGATAAAGATAAATTTACGAAAGAAAATTGAGTTCGTGCGAGTGTTTGTAACCCACCACCGACACTCAGAAACCACACATTATATATAAGTAACTTTTATTTTTATTAGCAGTACAAGAAGTTACTCCACTCAACATTTACCTATACGAGAAGTTTTCCCATTTGCTACCCGGAAAAAATGAAACCCAAAAGAGGAACAAAAAAAAAAGGGTTCTCGGGTAGACTTGTAATTGGACCGAAAAGATGGGATAGTTTCCAAAACAGGGTTCAGAGCAACACATGGTAAGTTTTGGATTCCAAAAACTAGAAACTGATTATAACATGATCGATTTCAACTTCTAGGTTCGAAACCAATCTACCCTGAAACCGATCACTTTCCCTCCGCCCCCCCTCCCATCGTACGGGGAGAGATTAGTTTGGTGCATAGACAAATGGGGGACGCCACTGATAGGAGGAAAGGTAATAGGGAAAATAATAATATTTCCAAGGGAGAGCAGCCGGTGAAGAAAAACAACACGAAAGTGGACGTGGTGAATCATGGGTCTCCGAAAGTCGGTCATACGGTCCACATGCGATACGCACTCACGTGCCGTTTGAAGCCTTTCGCCGCAAGGTAAATGGGCGTGAGATGTTCCCCCCAAATCCTATTATGACCTTCTCTTTGTCCCCCCCTTTAAAAGCCCTGGCCGGGCGCATCCCTCTGAAGGGTAATTAAATCTCCGAGAAAAATCCCGGTTAATTCCGAGCGAATCCAAGAATCTCGAGCATTTGGGAGGACCAGCGGACATGAGATCACATGAGCACACGCACGAGACGTGAGGCGTGAGGCTCGATTTCTGCTCTGGACGGCTTACAAAGTAGAGCTGCGGGAATTATCGGACTAAACCAATGCGGTTGTGATTCGGCTGGGGTTCCCTTGACTCCGGCTGAGTCAAAGAGCCGACCTATGTTGCATAGCTGCAGACGGGGCGGTAACTCAATGAAACCGAGAACACAAAATTTCGGTACCGAGAAGCGCAATCCGCACTACGTAAGTGCAGTTGGAGTGAATTGGGACCGAGAAGGGCATTTGGACAACACATCGTGTGTCACTTTCACTTGTACATCCCGTGGTCAGATGGGAAATTAAATATTCTTACCATCTTTATTTTTATTGTCCCTTCTTACCATCTTTTTTGAAAGCGAGTAAAATGTGGATTTCGTTTGAGAAAAAAAAAAGGGCAACTTAATTTTCCAAAAAAGAGCAAGAATTAATTTTAAAAAATCACTTTCCCTTAAGTTAAGATTTTCTGACCCAAAATCACATTATGCACGTTTGCAACATCTCCTAAACATAGTTTGACCAAAAACAAAAAAAAAAAACACCAAACATAGGATCATGTGCCCGGTCGGCCATCTCATAAAGAACAAAACAAACGCACAACCCACGAAAGTGGGTAAAGTCAACATGTCGTACGGAATTTATTTCTAATTTTTATAATTTTTGCTCAGTCGTGCGAGCTTTAATTCCACAATAAGACATTCGACCAAAAAAAAAATGTATTCCATAACAAGACACGAATTCGGAGCTTTTAAAAATTGAAATTTACCAATTTGCCCTCACCTATCACGAAGCGAAAACACCATTGCTCCCGACAGATCAAATTGCTGCTCCATTTCTCATTTCGAGGCCCCACGCGTTCCATTTCTCATTGCTGCTCCCCATGGCGCGCTGATCCTCGCGCTCCCGCAGCACGACCACAGGCCGTCGGGGAAGTTGAGCAGCCCCGAGAGGGTGATCGTGTTGTTTTTCCCCCACTCCACCGCCGCCGCACGGGGCGTTGGGGCCGCCCGGGTCGTAGTAGCCCAGGGACGTGGAGGTGTGGGGGTGCCTTCGACCTGTTCGACAGATTGACGGAGCAGTCCATATCCTCGATGACGATGATGGACTTGGAGCTGGTCTTCATGAGGAGCTTCCGGAGCTCGGAGTTGGAGTGCAGCTCGGTCAGCTTGAGGTCGTAGATGTCATAGCCGAGGAGATTGGCCATTGCGGCGATCATCCTCGATTTCCCTGTCCCAGGCCCGCCGTAGAGGAGGTAGCCCTGCTTCCAGGCGCAGCCCGTCCGCTGGTAGATGGCCTGCCCAGCCGCGAAGTCCCGGAGGTCCTCCATGATGTCCCTCTTCCTCTCCGGATCCATGGCCAGCGTGTCCAAGGTGCTCGGGTGCTTGAACGGCACCGATTCCCAAGGGTGGCAACGAGAATCGAGCGACCCGCCCTGCGAATTAGTGTAAAGGAGGCGTTCTTGGTTCTTGCGGCGGATGTCGTTGGCCTTGTCGATGATGTAGTCCAGGTAGGAGTCAAGGATGAGGTCCTTGTCGCGCCTCCTGATCCAGAGCCTGAAAGCCGCGCTTCTCGTCGGGGAGGAGGGGCCGCCACGAGAAGTTCCGGGACTGGGGCTGTGTCACCACGTGCTCCCGCCGGACGACAGCACCATCAAAGACGTCATTGATGCAGTCCTTGTTGGAGAGGCCGAAGGTGGTGGCGCTGGAGTTGACGGCCCGGGTGAGGGAGAGGCAGCTGCCGGAGGCGGAGACGAAGGAGCCGAGGTAGAGCCGGAACGGCGTTGCAGAGCTCGTTGGTGTTGGCGTCGTCGATCTCGGTGATGTCAAACAGCCTGAGTCGTCTGAGCCGGAGGTGGGGGCTAAGACGTATTGGATGTGGGTTGAACAGCGAGTCCAACCCAGACCTGCTTAAACCCATCTATTTTAAGCCTTTTCATTTTACAACTCGTTATGAATCACATTTCGCAATTGAAGTGGTCAATTTATAATCCACTATAGTTAATACGGGTTAAAAATATGTATTTGCGATCCGTTTCCCCCCGGAAAGATTTAAAAAGCGAAGAAGACGAGAGGGGGACAAATGAAATGAAACGGGTGCTGCAAAGGTCGTTGACTGGAGCCCAGGCATGAATCCACATGTATGTGTCATGCGGATGCACCCTGTTGCATGCAGTGGACCTCGCGAGATCGTTTGCGTATATCCCTCCCTTAATCAGGATTTAATTGACGGGCAATATAAAGAATTATAATTTAGAGTGTGTTTATTTCGGGGAAAAACGTTATTATCTTTAGAAAATATTTCTTGGGAAATGATCGCCCTGTTTCGCTCACGAAATTAAAGGAGCCAAAAAATATATTTTCACTGTTCGCGAAGACGTTCATACGCAAATCGTCGACGAAAATGTCTTTTTTGATTCGAGCAATAGAAGCGATTCTTTCGAGAATCTCTTCTTTTCTTTTCTTCTTTCCTTTATGCTCTCTCTTTTTCGACTAATTAATTTTCCCAAATCAACGATATTTCACTGTTCGAAATAGGGATGAGCGGTTCCGGGTTCATTACAGGTTTCACCTAAAACCTATAACCTTTCAATGGGAATAGGTGCTTCATTTTTTGGAACCTAGAAGCTAACCTATATACGTTGGAACCTGGAATCTAACCTATATACCTTAGAACTTGAAAGTTAACTTGTCACGAGTTTTAGGATTGGTTCCAGGATCTACCCTGGTTCCACCCGTATTATTAATTAAATGATTGTTGTAAATCATCATCTTTAATGATCACCATTTGCTGTTACAATCCAATTATTACAACTTATTTTTAGACACGCGAAGAATATGAAACATTAACAAAGTAAAAGTCTTAACCATAAAATGAAGGCTCAAACTGGTGGTTTCGGATTATACGCTCATCATCGGATGTCATAAAATACCGTAAGATCGCGCGAATACATAAATCAAGAAAAACACAAAAAATTATTGCAAGTTTCGGGTTTTGGGTTTCAGGTTCCACTTACTTAGAATCTAGGACCTACCCGTCGAAACAGATTCTTCAATTTTTAAAAATTAAAACCTACCCTACATATTTTGAAATCCAGAACCAGCAAATTTTCACCGATCTGATTCTTGCCTGTAACCATTTTCACCCTTATCTCGAAGTCCTTCCTCCGTAGCAGCAGAGGGGAAGAGTTTCATCACCCGGATCTGAGTCATCGTATCATTGGGCGCTTTGCTGAGTCCAATGATGGTGTCTCTTCTCTCTCTCAAATCTAAACGTGTGGGGGGTGGTGGTGTGCTGTTCTCTTTGAAGTCGAACCTGCATGCGTGGCCTCTTCTCTCCATATCTATACACTCAATGCACAACATACACACACACACACCACAACACAATCAATATATATATATATATATACATACACAATCAATATATATGTATATATAAACAATTTATGAGCAGCAGATAAATCCCAGTTTAAAGGGCTTACAGAAATGGTGTCAAATTAAATCCAAGATCTTTCCGCGAAACCCCAAGGCCATCCAACGACTCTCCGTCAACTTGCCTTCCGTTCAATAAATAAATACCCAATCCATTATCATCCACCCTGAGAAAGACTCATCCACCTACCCACCCTTCTCGATCGTCTCCTTCTTCCACACCCCAGCGATCTCCAAAGGAAAACCTCCGCTTTCGCTCCCCACGGGGAAAGTGATTTGTCCTTTTCTTATTCTCCTTTTCTTATGTTCATTTTCTCAGTTTTCTTTTTCTTTTCTTTTTTTGCTTAGAAATTAAAATGAATAAGCAATTTGATCTGCCCGAAACATATGGGGATTTTTGCTTTGTTGGTAAATTGTGGCGTTTATGGACAAATGAGAACACATATCGGTGTCTAATATAAAATCCTCTGAACACGTGTCTTTTTATAAAAATTGGAAATAAAGCTCATATGTTCCATGTATAATCTTCCTTTTTTTTTTTGGTAAGGTTTCTATGTGTAATCTTTGTCTAGCCAATCAGTGAATTCATCTCATTCAATCAAAATACGCAGGAGGGTGGACACAAGTCACACGACCAGAACAAAAGCATTTAGTAAGCAGGATATGAAAATGTTGACACGTGCGTGTTGTTTTGTTCTTTTGGAAGGGTGGCCACGTCTCGGGTTCGTCCGCTTTTTCAACTAGTTCTTGTTGTTTTCGGACCGGTTCTTGAGATATTTCAACATTCTGAATCTATTTGTGGGCTTTATTTCTCCATATCAGCCTTGCAAGTATTAGTTTTCCTCGAATTCATTATAGAATTTGCTGGGTTATACTAGTATATTGCATATCATGGAAAAATTAGAAGTCTTGATGCCCATTCAGACCGTCTTGAATGAATCCAACTATATTTTATAGGCTCAAGAAATATCAAGTTTTCTAAGGGGACATTAACTTTGGCGTTATGTCACTAGACATATTCATGAGCCTATTTAGGCTACTGATGAGAATGATGATAAATTTGCTGAACGTATAGAGGAGTGGGAGATCGAGAATCATCATATACTCACATGGTTTCGAAATACTTCGATTTTATCAATCAAACTTCAGTTCGGTCGCCTAAATATAGAAAAGGAAGCCTGGGATCTTCTTGCTAGTCGTTATTCCACTTCGGACATTACTCATCAATATCAATTATTAGGGAATTTACATCGCATGTATCAAGAGACAGGTCAGTCTGTTAACGACTTTCTAACTTCCATGCACGCTATATGGGATCAACTAGCTTTATCTGAGCTAACTTGGGAGTCGACTGTTGATGCCTATAAGTTTGTTGAATATCGTGATCGTATGAGTGTGATGCAATTTTTTATGGCTCTTAATGATGAGTTTGAATCTGTGAGAGCATCACTTCTACATCGAGATCCTTTACCTCAACTTGAGGCAATTGTTTCGGAATTATTAACTGAGGAAACTCGACTAGCTACTTTAAAGGTGCAACGTGCAACTCTATCAATCTCCACTCCTACAAATGTGGTACTTAAAACTTCTGGTTCCTCCTCATGCGCAAGCCTTATTGTATGCATTGTCGTTGACCTGGTCATCATGCTTCCAATTGTTATCAGTTACAATCTAAACAACCTATGGGAACAAAAAACCGATCCCAATTTAGAGTCCGCATGCAAGCCGCTCATCCACTGCTGCTGCTACCATAGATGATTCCTCTAACAGTTCATCCGTCACTCTATCATTAGATTATCTTCGATCCACAGTTCGTTCTATTATTCAAGAATCTGATAATTCTAGTCCTTTTACTCTGTCAGTCGCCCCACGTACTTCAAATTTGTGGTTCTTGATTATGCCTGCTATAATCACATGACCTCCAACTCCCACTTATTCAAGTCAAAATCATACACTTCATAAGCACCTATTATTCATACAGCCGATAACTCTAAGATGATAGTTAGTCATATAGGGAACATTTCGACATCCACATTATCCTTGCCCAATGCACTTATGGTTCTCAAACTCTCATTAAACTTGATATATGTGGGACAGCTATGTGAACTTCGTTTTGACATTCATTTTTCTTCGAATGGTTGTCGTGTGCAGGATCCACGAACAGGACAGACAATTGGGACAGGCCGTAAATTGGGTCACTTGTTTGAACTTGTTTCCTTAAAGCTTCCCAATTCGTTCATTAGTTGTGCTGCTACAGTATCATCTGAAACTTGGCATTCTCATTTGGGTCACCCTTCTTATTCTAGATTAAGTCCTTTGATTTTAAGTGATCATTTGGGTTCCGTTGACAATAAAACTTTTGATTACTGGCCTTGTAAATTGGGAAAACATCATGCTTTACCATTCAATATTAGTGAATATGTCTCATATACTCCATTTGATCTCATTCTTTTAAATATTTGGAGACCATCTCCTACTGTCACTATGGGTGGATCTCATTACTTTGTGATTTTTGTGGATGATTATTCTCGTTTTACATGGCTATATCTTATGAAGAATCGATCTGAACTTACTCATATCTATGGTAACTTTGCTGCCATGATCAAAACATAAATTTCTCGTGATATCAAGGTTTTCCGTACTAATAATGCCATGGAATGTAGGGATAGAGAGTTCCTTAGAATTCTTTCTCAGAATGGTACTGTCATTCATTGTTCTTGTCCAGGAACTTCTCAATAAAATAGTCGAGCAGAGTGTAAACACATACATATCTTAGATATCATACGAACTCTTCTAATCTCAACATATTGTCCAGAATAGTTTTGGAGAGAGGCCTATCATACTGTTGTATATACTATCAATCGTATTCTGTCACCTATTCTCCTTACGAGCGTTTGTATGACAGTGTTCCCAATTACAGTCTACTTCAAGGTTTTGGTAATGCATGTTTTGTACATATTTTCCCTAATGAAAGCACGAAGTTTGAACCTCGTACTTGTCTATGTTGCTTTCTTGGATATGACATTGAGCATAAAAGGTATAGATGTTGGGATCCTTTCTCTACTCTTCTTCATGTGTCTTATCATGTTACCTTCTGGGAACATAAGATGTTTTTGTCTCTCTATCCTTTTGAATCCTCCCCAACTGTTCCAACTGTTCGTTTCTTCACCAATCCTTCTGTAGATCTATTCCCAGAAGATAACACAATTGAATCTTCCTCTTTGGAATTGTCCTCTCCTAATCTTGATGCAGGTATTTTTGGAAATCCCACTTTAGCAGATCCTGACATGTCTGTGCCATTTGCGGATTCTTCTTTTCATGTTCTTCGCTCCACCCGTGTAAGTCAACCTTATGTTCGGCTTCGTGATTTTCACTGTTATTCTACAATTGCTTCTTTTCACAAGCCTCACATATATAGAGAAGCTCGTACTCATCCTCTTTTACTTAGGATTGTGACATTGAATATGATGAGACGTTTGCTCCAGTTGCACGTCTTACTTCTGTTCGTAGCCTCCTTGCTATTGCTACTATTAAGTGTTGGCCTTTGTTTTCATAAGGATGTAAAAAATCCATTTGTTATTGGTGATCTTACTAAAGAAGTCTATGTGGAGCCTCCTCCTGGATATACTCACACTCCTAACAAAGTGTGTTGCCTACGCCGTGCATTATATGGACTAAAGCAAGCTCTTCGTGCATGGTATTTTAAGTTTAGTTCCACCATAGAACGTCTTGATTTTACGTCCAGTCCCTATGACAATGCACTTTTTGTTCAACAAACATCTCATGAGGATATTCTGCTACTATTATATATGGATAACATGGTTATTACTGGCGATGATCATAACGGTGTTATGAAACTTGAGCAGTATTTGAGTTAACAATTTGAAATAAAGGATCTTGGACGGCTCAGTTACTTTCTAGGTTTGGAGGTTACGTCAGATTCCTCTAGCTATTATCTTTCTCAAGCAAAATATGCCATTGATCTTCTTTGTCGAGCTGGTCTTATTGATAACAAAATTGCTACAACTCCCATTGAGACTAATGCCAAATTTGATGACAAAGATGGAACTCCTCTTCCAAATCCTACACTTTATCGATAGCTGATTGGCAGTCTTGTATACCTCACTGTTACCCGCCCTGACATTGCTTATGATGTTCATATCGTAAGTCAATATTTGACCGTGCTGTGAATGACTCACTTTGCTGCTGTTCTTCGAATTCTTCGCTATGTCAAGGGTACCTTATTTCACAGTCTTAACTTTTCTGCTAACTCAACCTTAAAGTTGATAGCTCATTCTAATGCTGACTGGGCTAGCGATCCTCTTGATCGTCAATCTACTATAGGCTACTGCTTCTTTTTAGGAAAGTCTCTTATTTCTTGGCGAAGCAAGACACAGACTACTGTCGCTCAATCAAGTACCGAAGCAGAATATCGTGCTCTTGTTGATACAATATCAAAATTACTATGGTTACGATGGTTATTGGAAGACATGGGAGGCCGTCAAAATGGCGGAACAATCATTTATTGTGATAACTGGAGTGCTATCCAAATAGCACATAATGATGTTTTCCATGAGCCCACCAAGCATATTGAAATAGATGGTCATTTCATACGCTCACATACTCTATGGTACTGTTTGTCTTGCGCCCATTACATCGGTTGATTAAACGACAAATGTTTTCACTAAGGCACATCCACCTGGGCATTTTCAAAATCTTTTTTCCAAATTTCAATTGACCTCTTTTACGTCTCCTTGAGTTTGAGGGGGGATGTTAGAGAGAGAGATATATATATATATATATATATATATATATATCAGAGATATCAATCTTTGTTGATTGATAATATTAAAGATATCAATCTTCCTTGATTGATAATATTAGAGATATCAATCCTCATTGATTGATTATACTTGATCTTATTTGATATTGTAATATTTTGTTGTTTTAGATAGTTATCTAGAAGAGCCTATAAATAAGCTCATATATCATCAGTATTAGACACATAAAAATACACAAAAATTCTATTTTCTACTTTATTCTTCACTTACGTAATGTGACTTGGTCAATTATCTTAGGGATATATTCACTAGAAGTCCTAAAACTTGTCACGAAAGCGCAATTGAGTCCTAAAACTTGCAAAAAGTTTTAAAACTTATCAAGTTGGTTCAATTGAGTCATAAAGTTAACACTGTCCAATTTGACTAACGGAAAATGCAAACGTGGCTTTTTTTTTTATTGTTTTTTCTATCCAATGTGGCACTAACGTGGCCTATTTTAATTTTATTTAAATTAAATTTAAAAAATAAGCAAAAATTTAAATAATAAAAAAAAGTGGAGGAGGAGGAAACCCCCCACCCCTCGTCCCCCCTACACTCACTGCTGCCGCCACCCCACCATCGCCAGGAGGGGCCGGCAAGGGTGGGGGAACAACAGGTGGGGGTCGTCGGCCTTGCCCCAGATCAGCCAAGTTAGGGCAAGGGCCGGCGACCCTCGGTCGATCTGGTATAGGGCCGCGACCCGTCGCCTGCTGTCCCCCTACTCTTGCCGACCCCTCCCGATGATGGTGGGGTGACGGCAGCGAGGAGGGCAAGCCCTCCCTCCCCACATGTCGTCGTCGTCCTCCTCCTCCTCCTCCTCCTCCTTCCTTTTTAAAAAAAAATTAGCATATTTTTTTAATTTTAATTTAATAAAATTAGTATTAAAAATCATATTCGAGCCAAAAATGACGTCATTTCAATCTTATGTTTCATACTTTAACCACGTCATTGCCACGTAGGATAGAAAAAATATTAAAATAAACCACGTCAGTATTTTCCATTAGCAAGTTTGACTGTGTTAGCTTTAGTACTCATTTGAACCAATTTGCCAAGTTTTATGATTTAATTGCACTTTTTTGCAAATTTTAAGACTCAATTGCACTTTTTGCAAATTTTAAGATTCAATTGCACTTTCATAACAATTTTTAGAATTTCTAATGAACATATCCCATTAATTGGAGATGTGAACGTTATTCTTTGATTAAATTTTCCTTACTTTGAAGATCGAATTGCCCTGACTATCGGAAAGCTAATTACCACCTGAAATTTCGCCAACAAGTCAAGCATGCATTTTTCGTACAAATAAAAAATAATTACAAAAATAGGGCCGAGGAAATCCCTCGCTCTGTTCCACCGCTCTCTGGTCTCTAATGATCGATGTGACCGCAGCTACCCCAGTGAGTCGGAGTCGTGATGGCGGCACCGGAGAACCCCGAGCACGGACCAGTACGTGTATCTAGCGAAGTTCGCGGAGTAAAGCCGAGCGGTACGAAGAGATGGTCCAGTTCATGCAAAAGCTGGTCGAACCGGCCGCCGAACTCGCCGTCGAGGAGTGGGAGCCTCCTCTCTGTTGGCTACACGGACGTTATCAGACTCTGCATGGAGCAGCTTGGCGCATCGTCTTCTCCGTTGGGCAGAGGGAGACTCGGGCACTCCAGGGGAACGCCAAAAACAGGGGAGGGTGCTAAAAAAACAAACTCCGTTGCTCCTCCTCCTCCTCTTCCTCTGTTACGATTCCAGAGATGTTTTGGCCGCGATTTTGATTATACATCCGTTGTTGCTAGTCCAGGTTGCGAAGTGGAGTGACCTGATACGCAATCAACATCTTCGGTCGTCACCGGTGCAGGGTATTCCAGAGGTGTCGATGAGGTATTCGACGGAATTCCCAATAGAACGAAAATTCGGGATTCTTCGAAGTTATTTCTTTATGCTCGCCTACAGGCATTGCTGGACTTCCCAGCGGCTCCAGCTTTGCTGATCCAGTTCCAATGCCAGCTCAAGCCACCGTAGGTCCCTCCCTCCCTCGTCGGTTCTGACACGTTTCGAGTTCCCTCTACCATCTCTCTCTCTCTCTCTCTCTCTCTCTCTCTCTCTCTCTCTCTCTCTATTACCACACATTACTCTCTGTTTCCACCATCACCAGCAACTCATCTCATCTCTCGGCTTCATCAAGGTATGCCGCGCCTTGTGTTGTTTGCTTATATGTCTTGATTAGAGTATCAGTCCTGGATTAGAGTTGGTCCCTGCAGAGTGATAGGTCTTGTGCTTGCTACGTCTATCTTAACGTTGAACTCGTTTGAGCCTTGACCGAGGGTCCCTCTCTTCTAGTGCTATAACTGACCGCCTCACGATGTATTTTTTTGTCCGTGTACATCTCATTTTGGGGACTATTGGTTGTGGTTGGCTTGTAGCCAACCGAGAGAGCCCCCCCGGCATGTCATAGATTCATCCACAGTTTGTCCATATCTTCTGATCTTGTCAACCAATGTTGGTGTATGATGGTCTTTTGTAGTCATGGAGTTCGCACGACCGAACTTGCTCTGCTCATAACATAAGAGTGCTGGTCGCCCCTCTCCGGGCATGAATGGCGGCGATCTTAATTCCATTTGAGTGGTGTACCATGATGAGGTGTTTACATGTTAATGACTTCCCGATCATTTCTAGCACGATTAGGTGTTGTTTCCATAGGCAAAAGGTGGCTGTAACTGACGTGTGCTCGCTGTCGGTCATCGCCAAACTGGAATTTTGAATTGTTCCGTCAGATTATGAGAGTCCAATACGTTGGTTTCTTTAGAAAGGTTTTGAATGTTGGGTGTGTCGCAATATCAAGTCTTTTTTTGCTGATGGTTGCTTGGGGACTTGATTTTGTGAGCTGTTGCTTTCAACATTGGTCTCATTAAGCTGGAGTATAACGGTGCTCTCTCCCGGCACATCCAAAAACTTGCGCTTTCTGGGTTGCTGTTAATCCATTCTCATATACCCGGTATCATTGTCTATTGATGCATGATTTTAATCAGTTTCATTTAGTGATTATCTTTTAATAGATACTAGATAGTTCTCTTTAGTCAAGAATTAGACTTCGATTTAATTTCGAATTTAGCTCGTGGGGGTTCATGTCCCGGGGCTCGATAAAAAGGCCCTGTATATTTTTTGCCCAACTTGTATCGGGTTTACTTTATCGCACTTTATCTTTATCACCTTGATTGTGGTTATTTACTTATCCGATTGTGAACCCATGCATGTACATCGTTTAGTGGTGTGGGATAATAAGATGGGCGAAGATCGAATGAAAATCATTTCCGAAAGATTGAGAATCGGTATGGAAAGGGCATTAATTAGATAATTAGCATAACCAAATCCCCGACTTTAGAATTTCCGATTCACAGGAAGTGAAGTGGCCCACCACATTTCACTTGGCTCCTCACCGGGCCCAAGTAGGTGAGTTGCAACTTTATATAGATAGAAAATTTTCATTAATCAACTGAATCCCTTGAACGTTGCGATCGGTTAAGGTTTGGTAAAATCTGCACCAAACGAGAGCGAGCACCTTGTATAGAAGGACCACCCCGTTCTCATTCGACATATCGTTAAACCCGCTCCCCTCGAGAGGAGCCACGAGAGAGGGTCACAACAAAGTACAAGGTAACATAATATATTAATCAAAATGCTTCACGTGCTATACGAGCTTAGGGCTCGCATCCGCCGAATTTCATATAAAAATATATAATAGCTTTTCAATCAAAAACGGGTTTGGGCAAATATTTTTAGGTCCAATATTAAACATGTTCCGTCCAAGTTCTCTTATTAATCATGTCCGTCTAATTGGGCGAGGGCAATCTCCCGGCGATGGCCTAGACGAAGGCTATGACCCTCAACGGTCACAATGAAAAAAATAATAATAAAAATACTGAAAGAAATATTAATAAATTGTAAATTTTGTCCACATCAGCGCCGGTCATGCTACGTGGGATAGTCAACGTCCAGGTCAGCGATTTCTTGCTAAAATTGATCGGATGGAACACATTGGCAAATTATCAAAAGGTTTAGGACTCAATTGATATAATTGAAAAGTTTGGGATTAAATTGATACAAGTGTAATAGGTTTATAACTTTTTTGGTACTTTCCCTAAGAAAAACAATGCATTAGAAAATGCACAATTTTCTTTAGGAAAAAAGCCACAAAAAGCCTCAAACTATACTTAATGCGACACGTTTACCTTAAATTTTTTCTTGTGACATAAAAAATCCAAACTTGTACTTACATGACATATTTATCCTTCGTCAAAATTATGTTAGATGATTTTTTAGTCAAAAAAACATCATTTTTATCTCATTTAAGCCGCGCAAGCATCATGTTAACACCGTTTGCTTTCCAGCGTCCATATAGGCCAATTTTTAACGGTTTTCATTGACCGAATTTTGACGAAGGATAAATGTGTCATACGGATACAAGTTTGAGATTTTTAGTATCACGAAAAAAAGTTTAGAGAAAACGTATCATAATAAATATAGTTTAGGGTTTTTGGTGGCTTTTGCCCATTTCTTTATAGTTAATCACAAACGCCCTGATGCACTTTTTAACAAAACGATTTTGTTAAATTTCATTTGAAGTCTTGCTTTCCATAAAACATCCAATAACTTCTATTTATCCTTTCTTTAATTATTTATGTACCTTTCTCAATTAGATGGAGTAAATTGGCGAACTTTTAGCACAAACGGGGGTAGTTTTGCTTTATTACGTATTTTATTTGTAATCCTTTTTTTTCAATAATCTATTTGAATTGAGGGTAAAATATTCACGGTGTTTCAAATCTCTAATTTCAGATAGTAGAAAATTTTCTTTCAAAATCAGCAAGAAATTAACAATAGGATATATGCTTGGCCCTGTGTGTTATGGATGGAGAGAGAGAGAGAGAGAGGGGCCAGGCTCCATCTCAAATTTCATGGGTTTTCAGTTCGCTGGGCCATTCAGGTTGGTGTTTTATTCATAATTTCTTATTAGTTATTTATTCATTTGTTTATTTGATTTTTATTTATTATAAAGTTTTTTGTTCTTTTACTAATAATTTCTATTTCTACAAGAGAAAAATATATGCTTGGCTTGTCGGCGAAAATTCTGGCATCAACATACTTCCCATTACTTAGGTGTAGAATGAAATCTCTTTTAATCTTTTCTTTGAAAGTAGGGGCAATTTGATCTTCAAAGCAACGGAAATTAATCAGGAAATAATGTTCCCTTAATTAAGATAAAAGAGCAGAATGCTTTTCTTAATAAGATAATTGACCTATAATCACACAATGCACATTGCAACATCTCCACAAGCTACACCCCAACACAACATGGGATGTGGCCCGCCATCCAAAAGAATAAATCAAGTGGATAAACGAGCTTTATTTCTATTTTTATAGTAAGACACGAGTGCAAAGCGTTTAATATATTAGCTCATGCAGATGTGCATGTCCATCCGGCTGCTCTGGAGCAATTCTGGGTCGAGCTTCTCAGTGTGGTTGGTGGTGAATATGAAGATCCTCTCATCCCCGCAGCACGACCACAGGCCGTCGGGGAAGTTGAGCAGCCCCCAGAAGGTGATGGTGGCGTTGTTCCCGTCCACCTTCTTGCAAGAATCGTCCTCACAGTCGCTCCCTTCCTTAGGGCTCTCCAGAACCAGAGCCCTCTTCTCTCGCTCCTCTTCCTCTTCCTCTTCCTCCTCCTCCTCCTCCACCACCACCCCGTTCAGCTCGCACTCCTCCCTCAACCCTCCTCGGTACTTCTCGTTCCTCTCCGCTCTCGCCTTCAGCACCTCCCGCAACTCGCCTACTGCTTTCTCCTTGTTCCTCCGGTTCTTGATCAGCACCTCGCTTATGTCTGCCGGTGTCATCTTGGCCTTCTCGACCGCCTCCTGTAGCTCGCTCGCCCCCGCCTCGCCGAGGTCCTCGGCCTCGCAACCCAGGTAGCTCCGGAGCAGGATCTTGAGCGCCGGGTACGAGCAGTAGCTCATGTAGATGTGCATGTCCATCTGGCCGCTCCAAAGCAATGCCGGGTGGAGCCTCTCAATGTGGTTGGTGGCAAACACAAAGATCCTCTCGCTCCCGCAGCATGACCACGGGCCGTCGGTGAAGTTGAGCAGCCCCGAGAGGGTGATCGTGTTGTTGTTCCCGACTCCACCACCGCCACGCGCGGCGTCGGGCCTACCCGGGTTGTAGTAGCCCCGGGATGCGGAGGCGTGGGGCGCCTTAGACCTGTTCGACAGATTGGCTGAGCAGTCGATGTCCTCGATGACGATGATGGACTTGGAGCTGGTCTTCATGAGGAGCTTCCAGAGCTCGGAGTTGGAGTGCACCTCGGTCAGCTCGAGGTCGTAGAAGTCGTAGCCGAGGAAATTGGCCACCGCGGCGATCATGCTCGATTTCCCCGTCCCGGGCGGGCCGTAGAGCAGGTAGCCCCGCTTCCAAGCACGGCCCGTCTGCTGGTAGAAGGCCTGCCCGGCCGCGAAGTCGCGGAGGTCCTCCATGACGTCCCTCTTCCTCTCCGGATCCATGGCCAGCGTGTTGAAGGTGCTCGGGTGCTTGAACGGCACTGATTCCCAAGGGCGGCCACGAGAATCGAGCGACCCACCGCGCGAATTAGTGTAAAGGAGGCGTTCTTGGTTCTTGAGGCGGATGTCATTGGCCTTATCCATGATGGAGTCGAGGAAGGAGTGGAGGATGAGGTCCTCGTCGCGCTTCCGGATCCAGAGCGTGAAGCCACGCTTCTCGTCCGGGAGGGGCCGCCACGAGAAGCTCTGGGACTGGCGCTGCGTCACCACGTGCTCCCACTGGACGGCAACGCCGCTAAAGACATCATTGATGCGGTCGTTGCTGGAGAGGCCGAAGGTGGTGGCGCTGGAGTTGATGGCGCGGGTGAGGGAGAGGCGGCTGGCGGAGGCAGAGACGAAGGAGCTGAGGTAGAGCTCCGGCGGGAACACCACCTGCAGGAGGCTCTGGCAGAAGGCCAGGACGCCCAGGAGGGAGGCCAGGGATGTCCAGAACTGCGTCATTTCCGTGTCTCTGAATGATCTGTGCCTGGGTAAGTCAAAGCTTGTGGAGAGAAAGTGAAAAAGGAACAAATTGTAGAGCTCGTTCGGGGATGTCGAAGTAGCAGTAGGAGGAGAGAGGCAGCGGAGGGCCAGGATCAGGAGCTTGAGGGCGGCGAACCGGAGCTCCGGCGGGCTACCGCCTGCAGGATGCGCAGGACGGAGTTAATGATGCCAAGGAGAGCCGCCACGATGCCCAGAATGGAAGCCACTTCTGCAAGACTCGGAGACATTTCTTATTTTGTGGCTTGTCTGCGTGATTCTAAAGCTTGAGATTTTTCTGGAGATCTGTCTCTTGGGTGCAGAAGAAGGAGACGATGGATCAGAGCGTGTCGGGCGCTCTTGCATAAGAAGAGATGAGATACAGGTGGCTTTCGTTTTTTCTTTTTTTCTCTTTTTTTTCTGTTCTTACCACAAATCTTCAAAGGAAAAAGATTGGTCCCATTTGGAGGCTTATCACCCAGGTGCTAGTCCACATCAATGCTAGCTGGAGGTTTAACGCATGGCAATATATTGGTGGTCCAGTCTCTCTCGAGGGAAGAGAGATTGCCAAGTGGGACAAGGCCCTTTTGAGTGGAGGGGATTTCATTGGCCGAGCGTGTAAATGAGCTTTTTTATGTAAGTTTTCTTGATTACTTTTGGTGCATGACTTGAAAGTTGATAACCTGTTGAGAGTACTTGGCTAACAGGGGCATATTTATCTATTTCCTTTATTATTTTATATATTGCAGCAATAAGGGTAATATTGTAATTTTTGACCTTTTTGGCTTTATTATAAATAGATAGCTTGGGGTCACATAGACCTAACCAAGCATTCAGTTCAGTTTTTTCCTCTCAACATGGTATCAAAGCCAGATCTGAACTGAAACCCTAACCCTAATCTCTCCTCTGTGCAACCTTTCTTTTTCCTCTCTTCACACCTTCACTCTCTCCCACTGCAGTTCCTTCTCATCTTCTCCTTTGCTCTCTTTCACAATGTAGGGCAGCACTAATGAGGTGATTCTTTGAATCTAGTGTCTGCCCTAAACTTCACCTCTATGACATAACTACAACTTCTTTGTAGTCCGCGATAGGTGGTTCGACTTCTTCTGCGATTTTTTGGATCTTCTTGTCTGGAATTGTTTCTGCCTTGCCGCTGGCCTACAATTCTCTCATGTGTGAAGACCAAAGCACTGTAGTTCATGGACCATCCTTTTTTTCAGATTCTTTGGGATAAATTAGAATTATCGATTTTTTTCAAGTTTTCAAAATCTTGAAAAAATCGATTTTTTTCTTCCCTTGATCTGATCTTGCTGATTTTTTGGAGGATATTTTTAGCCTACTACCAGTGACAATGTCTGATAGTTCAGTTGAGAACCCTCGACCTACAGGAGATGGCCGTATAGATTATATTACTTTCGCTACAATCTCTGTGAAGCTCGACAGCACAAATTATTTGATATGGTCTTGATCTGTATTCTTGACCATCGCAGGCCGTGGGCTTACAGGTCATATCAACGGCACTTCTGCGAAGCCGGAAACATCGGGTTCTACCCAAGACAAGTGGATCTCGAATGACTCTTTGGTAATGTCTTTTTTGCTTAACTCGATGCAGCCACATATTGCAAAAGGATATTTACTTCTTGATACTGCGGCGCAAATTTGGTCAGCTGTTAGGGATACTTATGGTCAAATCGGGAATGATGCATAGGTGTATGAACTTCGAAAAAGGGTTCATGACACTTCTCAGAAGGAGATGACTATATCTCAATATTATGCTGAGCTTCGGAGTTTATGGCAAGAGCTAGATCATTATACCGATTATCAACCAACTAATGCTACAGACATTGCTGCCTACAAGAACCATGTGGACAAGATTAGAGTTTATGATTTCTTGGCAGGATTGAATGTTGAATATGATCAGATACGTGTGCAAGTCCTTAGCCGGTCTCCATTCCCCACTCTAGAACAGTCCTATGCCCTAGTTCACTCAGAAGAAAGCCGCAGGACAGCAATGCTCCAGTCCTCTACTATTGATCGATCTGCTCTACAAATTAGTGCTGACACTATTACTAAATCTGGTTCGTTCTCTCGATTTAATGATACCCCTAAGGAAGTTGTGAAGTGTGAATATTGTCATAGGCCTTATCATACTAAGGCTACCTGCTGGAAGTTACATGGAAAACCTGCAGATTTTGAGGAAAAAAGGGCACAGAGAAAGACAAAAAACAAAGCAAACCATACTGAAACTGTTACTGCTACACCTACTACTGATATCGGTTTATCCCAGGAAGAACTTCAGGCATTTCGATGTCTACTAAAAGCTTCTACTACTGCTGCTTCCTCCACAGTTGTCAATTCGTCTTCCCATTTTGCTTCAAATTTAGCCACTTCAGGTATCTTCTTTGGGGGGTTTAATACATCTGTTGTTTCTAGCCCATGGATCATCGATACAGGGGCTACAGATCATATGACAGGTTCTTCTAGTCTCTTTCATCAATACACCCCTACTTCCGGTAGAGACAAAGTTCGTGTAGCTGATGGAACCCTCTCTTCCATCGCTGGAAAAGGGTCTATCAATTGTTCCTCCACTCTTCTCTTGTCTTCTGTTTTACATATTCCATCATTCTCTACTAATCTCCTTTCTATTAGTAGTTTGACTCGAGACTTAAATTGTAAAGTAACTTTTTTCCCTTCTTACTGTATTTTCCAGGATCTGGTAACGGAGAAGGAGATTGGATATGGTAGATTGGATGGTGGTCTTTATATGCTCGAGGGTAGTGGGGTTTCTACTTCTATGACATCTACTATGTCCCATCAAGTTAATTCAGCATTGACAGATCTCCATCAGTGGCACTGCAGATTAGGTCATCCCCCTTTAGGAACTTTAGAAAAAGTTTTCCCGAGTCTCGTTTCAGCTTGTAATAAAGATGAGTTTTTTTGTGAAGCTTGTGTCTTTGCTAAACAAACTCGTTCTACATATTCATCTTCAAATAATAAAAGTCGTTTCCCTTTTCATGTGATTCATACTGATGTGTGGGGTCCTTCCCGACGTACTTCTATTTCTGGTCATCGATGGTTTGTTACTTTTATCGATTGCCATTCTCGTGCAACTTGGGTTTATTTGTTAAGCATAAGAGTGACGTTTTTCGTTATTTTCAAATTTTTCACAAAATGATTCAAACTCAATTCAACGCCACTGTGAAAATTCTTCGCAGTGACAATGGCACTGAGTACACTGAAAGTCAGTTTCAAGGGTATCTCTTTGATCATGGCATTATTCATCAGACCAGTTGTGTTGATACCCCGGCACAAAATGGTGTTGCCGAAAGAAAGAACCGACATTTGTTAGAGGTCGCCAGGTCTCTTATGTTTGCACGTCATGTCCCCTCTCAGTATTGGAGTGATGCTATTTTAACCGCTGCCTATTTAATCAATCGGATGCCGACTAGAATTCTTGATTTTCGCACACCTATTGATGTTTTACTGGGATCATCAACTTTTATTCTTCCTCCAAAAATTTTTGGTTGTGTTTGTTATGCTCGTAACACCACCTCTAAGAGTAAGTTGGAACCCCGCGGTCTTCGCTGCATATTTCTTGGGTATTCAGCTACTCAAAAGGGTTATAAGTGTTATCATCCTCCTTCTAGGCGCAGTATTATATCTATGGATGTGATTTTTCATGAGTCTACTTCTTATTATTCCGCTCCACCTCTTCAGGGGGAGTGTCCTAGTGTAGAGGTGTTGCCAATTCTAGATGTTCCTAAGGATATTACTTACTCTTCTCCTTCTCCTCCTCCAATAGTCTCTGATCGTTCTCCTTCTCCTTCTCAAGGGGAGAACGATGCAATGCAAGTAGAGAATAATGCAATACTTCAGGGGGAGATATCAGAGGTTCAGGGGGAGACCACACCTGTTAAGCAAAGGATTGGTATCTTTCAAAGGCCGATTGATAGTGGGGAAACATTGAAGACATATCGTCGTAGGAATTCCACTACCAACACGCAGGTTAAGACCACTAATACATTGCCTATTCAGTCATCATCTCCGGATCCGGATTCTACTACTCCTTCTGATGAGGTTTCTCTCTCTGATCTTCCTATCGCACTCCAAAAGGGTATTAGAACTTGTACTCAACACCCTATATCCAATGTTGTTTCATATGACTCTTTGTCCAGCTCTTATAGTACTTTTGTATCTACTTTATCTTCTGTTTCTATTCCACGGAATTGGCAAGAAGCTTTTGCAGATGAGAAGTGGAAGACAGCAATGGTAGAGGAAATGCATGCTTTGAAGAAAAATGACACTTGGGATCTTGTTGTTCTTCCTCCTGGGAAACAGCCGATAGGATGTAAGTGGGTGTTTGTTGTAACAGCCCGAATTTCGATGTAATTTCTGGGATTAATAAAATGAATGTTATTTCTCATTTCATTTGAGTACGACTCGCCCAGAGCTGATCACTCTTGGGATACTAACCATGGGGAATGGCTAACTAGGACGCTAGTACGTGGACCAGGGACTTAGTCGTGACTCGGGAGCCGATTTGAGAAAGAATGAGGGAATATTGTGAACCAGTGAGGGGCCGATCTTAGGAAAAGTGATGGAAATGGTATGGCCAAGGCCAACGATGCACAATTGGGATCGCAGGTGATTCTGCTTAACCAAACGTGCTCGTGGCCAACCAATCCTGAACTCGAGCCAAATGATCGTGACCCCGAGATTAGTAATAAACCCTCTTTCTCTCGATGATCGGAACCATTGAGACTCAGACAGCCCTAAGTCGATACGCGTATTCCTAAACAGCCGTCTGTTAGTGAGAGTTTCAGAAAAATTGAAGTTGAGAGAGAGTTGTTCACGGAATTGAACCCAGATTTTGGTGTCGGATTTCGGGGACTCGACGGACTAATTTTAAGATTCTGACGCCAGAATATGTTGGCCACACACACATGGGATGCCTTGGTGCGAAAAATAGAATTTCGGTTCGGGATGGAAAAAGGACGGAATTGCCCTTGGGTTAATTAAGCTTAATTCCGAATTTTGGAAAATTATTTTGGTTTAACCAAGATTGGTTAAGGTTAACTAGGTTGGTTAGGGGTTGGTTAGGGACTAATGACAAGAATGCCCCTCAATAATTGGATGGAATGATTTTTAACCATTGGATGAAGGGGTAGTTTGGTCATATGAGCTTAGATGTTGACACATGGCTTCCACTAAGGGCTGAGTTGACCAGCTTTGACCAATATTTGGACATGTTTCCTCTCTCTCTCCTCCATTTCGCTCACTCTCTCTCCCTCACCGATCGGCCATCTCCTCTCCTCCGTTCCTTCTCCTTCTTCGCTGGATCAGCCCACCGTCGCCGCCCTTCCTCAGCCGCTCGCCGGAGCTGTTGGTCACTGTTGACACCTAATTTTAGCCGATGCGTCATTAAAAATAAAAAATTCGAGATTATGATTTCCGATCGCGACGGAGCCTGTTTCTCGAGCAAAAAATGTTGTTTTTCAATTCTGTCTGTTGGCTTAGCTTTTATAAGCGATTTTCTATTCATTTTATTCAAAAACCCGAAAAGTCAAATGGTTGACTTTGGCGTTGACTTTTTGGTCAACCCTTTGACCAAAAGTCAACCCCAGGTCAAATTGGGGCTTTTCGCATAAAAAGATTCCTTTCAAGTCCAATTTCACTTTAGAAGTGGAAATTTCAGAAAAATTCAAAGATTTGATCATAAAATCAAGCTCCTAGTGAAAAGTCAACTAGGGTTTGACTTTTGGTCAAACCTTTGACCAAAAAAATTAAAAAATATAAAAATCCAAAAATCATCTTATTTTACATTCAATTTACCTTTGGCATTTGAAATTTTACAAAAATCGATTTAGAATCAATTTTTTCCCAAATTGCGGAAGTTGATTCAAATCGGCCAAAAATGAAATTACTTCATTTCTAGTCATTTTTTAGATTAGTTTTCTTCACGACATTTGATCTAGAGGTCATTTTATGTCCAATTTTTGAATCAATTTTGCAATTTCAAGCCAAACACAAAAACCCCCAATTTTAGCCCTAATCAGTGATTTTGATCGATTCTTCATGATATGCGTAATTGAGGCACGAATGAGCCTAATTTCTTATATAAAATCCAAATTCAAAATCAATTTTGGAAGAATCACATGAATTTGGGTTAATTTGATCAATTTAGTGATCCAATGATTAGGAAGTCTAAGAGTAATTGGTCTAATTAGTGCAATTCAACTTGACCCACTCTAGACTAATATTCAATTTGATGAATTGGGACTCAATTTGGTTAATTAGACTTCAATTAAACTTGTTAGTCTAGCTCAGTCATACAATTACCCAAATTCAGAGCTAATTGACTCAAATTGGTTTAATTCAAATTGAACTAATCCGATCGGACTAGTCATTTTCCGGTTGAAAATTTTGATGATTGACAATCCATTCAGACCAACTAAGATCAATCACATCCTCTTGAGTGCAAAAATGACAAAAATGCCCTTAATCAAAAATGACAAAAATGCCCTTAATTGAGAATGACAAAAATGCCCTTTTTCAAAGATTAAACAAATTAATTAGGGGATTAGCAAATCAATCATGGCCATTCATCTAGAATTGATCATGTCCATTCATGATGCCATGTCACCAATCCTTAGCTATTAAGGAGTATTCTTAATCATTAAGGACTCATTTTGGACCATTTGATCAATCTAAGGGCTAAAATTCAAAGTTGGGGGAGGTATTTAGTGTTTTTCCCTCCAAAAATCAAGAGGGGGTTTCATTTTCAGATTTAATTTCTCTCTCCTCTCTCTCTCTCTTCTCTCTCTCTCTCTCTCTTTCTCTCCCACGATCAACTCCCTCTCTCTCTCGAACTCCCTCTCGGTGCAGCCAACTCCGGCACCTTGCCGGTTGCTTTCCGGCGAGCCACCGCCTCTCCGGCGTCCCCCACGGTGGCCTGAGTCAAGTCGCAACACCAGCCGCCCTTGCTGGTTGCCGGAACAGCTCCCTCCGGCGAGTTCTTCATCTCGGCATCATCACCGGCAAGGCTGCCGGTGATGTGTTCAGCCGGTTCAACCGGCTGAACCGGCCCCCCGGCGACCTCCTCCAGCGATTCCAAGCCTCCGACAACATCCCTCGGCGTCTTCAAGTCGCTGTGGTGTCCGGCCTCGCATCGAACAGCCACCGGATCACATCATTTTCCTCAACTTTTGCTGATTCGTTTATTTGTATGAAAACGAGTCGATTCTCACATCATCTCTTGTAATCCGTTATTGTAGATTGGCCGAGCTTTCCGAGGCCTCTCCGTGATATTCCAGATCAGAATACGGAGGCCGGATCGCTCGCTTGAGCGTTGGATCATCGTGAGACAAGGTAAGAACACTTAAACACAGTTCTGCAAATTCGTAGCCTGGAAAACCTGCAAGTTTGAGACTCTGATTTGAGCTTGTTAACGTCAGAATCTGATGAAGTGATAAACTAGAGAGTCGTAGTGTTCGTTTTAAGCTTCGATTTGATATATCATATGCCTCGATCGGACCTGATTTGCTATGTCAAAACACGTTTAGAAGTGAGGATCAGAATCTGGAATACGTTGTTTAAGTCTGTTCTGATGATTCCCTGACTGATGTTGTGCTGTTCGATGAATTTTATGATTTTCTACGATCATTTTCTGGAAAAACTTCCTTCATGAAAGTTGTAAAACACATCTTGATCTATTCACTGTAAAATTTTCATAAAATTCTGAGCACGTTAGCCTAGTACGATTTGCCACGTCATCTGCACATAATCTGGTGACATGCTGGTTTCAGTTCGACCTTCATGTGTTCTTCGGTCTTCATAAATTCGTGCGTTCGAGATATGAAAAAATTTTCTTCACGAAAGTTCTTCCTGAGATCGAGATCTTTCTATTGATACTAATTTCATCAAAATCGAAGATCATTTGAATTTTCAAAAGGAATTCTCATGATTTGATCAGTTCTGTGTCCAGATCTGATTTTTGTTCTTTTGGAGTTCACAAAGTGTTTCTCCGAATTTGATGAAATTAGAGCCCTTTTTTGCGAAAATTCAAAACTTCAAAGTTGTTCATTGGGGTCTCAATATACTAACTGGAGATTTTGAGGACCTAACAGCAATTTTTGAAGGACTAATTTGTTTAAATTCTCATGAAAGGTCTTTTCAGGTTAAAATTCCATTTGCAATTGAGTCCCTCGCGAAAATTGAATTTTATAAAAATTTGGAGGGCTTTTTAGCAAAACCTCAAAACATGAAAGTTGTTACATATGGGGAATCCTAACCGCACAAAACTTTTCGCGCTGTTTTGATAAGGTTTGTTATTTTTCCCGCCATTATTTTGAAATTCATAACTGAACCAAGTCCAGCCTGTCACTGAGATTTAATTCGATATTTTCAGGAAAATTGGCTAGGATTTAGGAAAAATGGTCTTCTTGACTTTTGATCCTCATGTCATAAGCTTTCTAATGACACCTAAATCACTTCATTCGGACGTCATTAGGATAGTTAATCATACTTGGACAGATTCAATCCGAATTAGGTATTAATTGAATAAGTGGTCTTTTTTTATAAAGCCCACTTCTCATTGTTGGATTGATTTCGAAACAAGGCCCATGGGCTTGAATGCATGTTCATTTTATTATTATGCATGTGTTTGTTAGATGAATGTTAGGCCCGATGCATGATTCGGCGGGTAGCCCATTCATGGTCATTAGAACCCGACTTTAGGGGTTAATTGATATGAGTTGCCGTTTTGTGAATGCAAATGGTAGCCCATTATCATTAACCATTAATCAAATAATGTTAGGTGATTAAGTGGGTGATGAATCGAAACGCATGAAAAACAAAGGCCGATCCCGAGGCCCGTGCTTGATTAGTGAATTGATTACATCGTTATTCTTTTATATGTTGTCTTTTCATGAATGAATGTTATGAATGTAAACACCGACACCCGAGAGGCGGTCCATGGGAGGATAATCCAAAATCGAAAAGACCAAGGTGATTGACCGATGTCCAATCCGGTCTCAATTTGTACTCATTCGATGATGGTTCCAAATCGATGTCCATTCCGGTTTCAATTTGTACTTAATTCATTCATTCCCGATCATGTCTCGGGTTTTCAATTCGTGTTGTAATAAACACCCGACGAGTTGCGGGTTCTTATCTTTTTACTTCCTAGCACTTAGAATTAGCTCGTCTTTTCAATACTCCGAGTGTTTACTTTGCGAAAAGTCTTTCATTACAATTGATTGTTTCTTTCTTTTTCTAGACTAAGATAGGATTAGTTTAGAATCTCAAAAATGAAGATATAAAAAAACAAAATGCATGATCACCTAGTGGACTAAGACTTTGGCATGAAAATGGTCAAAAACAAATGCATGACGACTTAGATAACAACCATATTAAGTTTAGCGGTACCGAAAGGGCGTTAATAGAAATATTAACGTAAGCTAGTCCCCGAACCTTTGATCTCTGGTTTTCGTAGAAACCGAAACGAAATTCCCGCGTTTCGGTTGGGTATTCTAGCCGACCCCCGACCTAGGCTAGTGGCGACTCCTAAAAAATAAAATCAATCCGCTGTCACGCGAGATATGGATTTAGGGAAAATCCACGTTCATGATCAATGGGTCATATGGCTAAACAAAAGATTTACACTTCAGTAAAATCATTTTTTATAAGATGCCATATGAACCATCTCATGAACACTTATCTCTAAACCCGCCTCATCCGAGTTCGGCCCTCGAGGGGTAGGTCGCGACAGGCTTGGCGACTCCACTGGAGACTAGGTTACAAACCTAAGTGGATTAAAGCCGTAATAAACTTGTTGGTTGTTATCTCACTTGTCTACATTTTGTAGCATCGACTGCATGTCGAAGTCACGTGGAAAATGAGGTTAGTCCACTAACCATGTGTTAAATGGTTTTATAGGTGGGAGCCATAAGGGGTGGAGTGAATGCAAACCCTTTGTTTTGTAGGTGGTGTTCGGGTGAATGTCGAATGTATGAGATTATATTGAAGTGTTGTTTGCTTCAAATTTAAATGCATGTTTACTTGCTTTAGCACGACACAATGCACCCACATCCCGCGGTCTAAAACCCTGGATCGCTTTAGGGCACCTTTAGGAGGTATTAAGAGTGGAATCCACATATGAATCCATGTGGTAATCCATTCTTCAATACCGCTCATCTTGATTAGTAAGAAGTGCACCGGCCGACGTTAGTAGCGGTGGGTAAACTCTTCTTATCTAATTAAGATGGGGACCTTAAACCTTTAGAATCCTACCCTTAAATGTCAAAACTCACATGTCCTCATGCGATGTGTCGGTGTGCTTGCCATTTTATCTTCATGGTAAGGTTGATTGTATCGTTCTACAATTTCAATTACGCCATTTCAATTCCACGTTATACTCTTTTCTATAATGCGTGGTGATTAATCTCGATGCCCCAAATTAGGGTTAGTCAAAATGGATATGTCGGAGATTCGAATCATCCCCGTTCCAAGAGCTCTTGTGACTATGTGGGAACGTCTCGAGTCAAAGCACAAAGACTACGTGGAAAAGAGAATCGGATATCTTTCCGCACTCTTATACATCGAGCCTCGTGTCGCCATAATCAAAGCATTGTCCCATTTTTGGAACTCAAAGACATCCACTTTTGTGTTTGGTCGAAATGAATTGACCCCTACAATTGAGGAGTACGATATTGCCATTGGTAGAGTTGGGTCTTTTGGTCTAGTCAGTCCTCCGATAGATATAGATCCTATAACTCTTTTGAGCCAATTCTTAGGAATCGATATTCTCCAAATCAAAGGCGTTCTTAGAGGAAATTCCAATGCACTCCCTTTCACATTCTTAGAACGGCATTTTTCTAGTTTGCCAAAAGGATTGGGTAATCAAATTCCTCGAGTTTTTCTCTTAGCATTCTTTGGTTTTGTGGTTTTCCCATTTACCAAAAAGACCATGGATCCTTTGGTAGTTCACATTGTCAATCAAGTGTGTATGTTCAAAAGATTTTCCAATATGATTTTAGGCGAGACCTTTGTGTCACTCAATAGGTTCAAACAAAACAAAAATGGCATCTTTAGAGCCCCAATAGGTTTACTCCAAATTTGGTTGGTCTCTCACCTTAAAGATTTCGGTCTGAGCTTGAAAATCATAGATGTATCCAAAGATTGTCATCCTATCTCACTCTTCCGAGAAAAGGAAGAAATCTTTCCCTATTGGTCGTTTTCAACTTGGTTTAATTTTTTCAAAAACCTTATTCCAAATCAAATCCAATGGCATATTCGTTGGTTTGGAAATCCCGAGGTGCGCCTTAATAACGGATCCGACAACCCAATCCCACTCTTGGGTCTTACGGGGTCTACGTCATATTACCCTTTTAGGGTGATCCGTCAATATCGCGTGCTTCAAAAGATTCCACCATTCCTCAAGCTGGGGTTATATCATTTTGATTATCGCAAAGATGTCATCCAAAAGAACCAAGTGGCGGATGCGAAGGAAATGGTCAAGTCTATCATTGATATGTGGTACAAATGTTACCCGGAGCCGATTATCATTACCGATGAATCAGAATTGGAAGGGGAAATGAAGGTACATCACGCATTGCCGGAGTACATACACCGTCGTCTCGAGCCCGAGCTTAAAGTGGATCTCCCTAATGTCCCCGAGAAGTCAACTCAACAGCAAGCTATAGCCGTCAGAGCTCTTAAGGAAAAGAATGAAGCTTTAGTCGAGGTTGAACGTTTGACCCAAGAAAACAAACGAATTCGCCTCGCATCTAAAGAAGATCCATTAAGAGTTTGGCTATATTCCATGAGAAAGTCTCCTTTCATGTAATTTTCATTTTATAGATTTGATGTAATAGGATTCTCTTCTTGTCTTTAAGGGATTGTATTTCACAAATTTTGTTGTTAATAGTGAAATTTCCCTTTGTGTGTGCTTTCTTTTTCGAGATTCCAATGGAATATAGATGGGGCATCTTGATTAATCATCGCGTGTTACCCCTTCAATTGTATAATTTCTTGTGAAGAAATTTTGATAAGAGATCATTCACATGGTATTGGGATCATGAGAATATTTCTTATTCCTATTTCATCCGAAGAAAATATAAAATTGAAGGGTTTTACATATTCGTTTCAATTTATTTTCCACGTACTAACTTGATCTTCATTTCATTTACAAGGTATTTGGAGAATGCCCAACCCCACTTGTGAGAAGGATCTTCAAATGGATATCGAAAAACAGAACGATCGAATTGCCGATCTGGAAAACCGAATTGATGAAATAACTGCCACATTTGCAGACTTTGAAGCGTTCATAACTCCACTGCTTCCGACCAAGATTATGCCTACTCTTATGGATCTTCAGGGTCAAGTTAATGAAATGCGTGAGATGATGATGCGTCTTATGGATCGTGTAAATCAAATGACTATAGAATTGTCATCCCTTCGCATGCCGAAAATAATTGGTCTTCATTCAAAGGGTAAAGGAAAATGGCTTTATGAAGAACAAGCATCTGAAATTGAACTATCTTCTGGGATTGGAGAATGTAATCAAGGACATCTTGACAAAATGGACGTAGTTCGTATTCAATCGCGTCTTGACTCCAATAAGAAGCCACGTAAGCATGGCCCGCTTCGTCAGTTTGCACCCTTACCAAAGCCACTCTCTCAATTATTGCCTATGCTTTTGGAAAAGAGATTGGTGGCTAAGGAAGTTCCGAGAGAAAAGCTTCCAAAGTTTACTGGATTCGATATGTCCAAGACATGCGTGTATCACATGAGAGAAAAAGGACACGATGTTGATAATTGCTTGGTTCTTAAGGTCAAAATTCAAAATCTGCTTGATAAAGGGATTCTGTCTTTTGGGAATGCCGCATCAGAAGTACGAAAGGAGCCTGTCATCCTGGACCTGTGAACATGATTGATGTTGCTAAGCCACATGGGAGCACACTCACTTCTCTCTTGGTGTAGAGAACAACATGCTTAACCAGTTCTCATTTCATGCATTTTCGTTATTTTGTTCTTTCATTCATGTGTGTGAACACTTGGATTTTGAGCCGTTGATCCAAGGTAGTATATGTTGTAATACGGCCTTATCACTTTCAATTCAATAAAAGCATATGCATATTTTGTTAATAGACGTGCAAAAGTATACCAAACCAGTCCTATGATGATGCTTTGAGGCCTGGGCTTTTGCACGATCTATAGTTTTCAAAATAATTTTTTGGAACAAGGATGTCCAGTGATATGAGGACGAGTTCCCCATGAAATTTTCGAAAATTTAGAATTCGAAAACTTGTTTTCATCACATCTTCATGCATTGCATTTCTTATACTAATCATTTTTTGTTACATCTTAAGCATGACACTTTGCATAACCATAATAGTCATATGCATGGCTTGGATTCATGTCCAAAAAACTCATACGAATCTGATTATTCTGATCTCGAAGATGAAGAAGATTCCCAGGCCATTAAAAGAGAATGGATCCAACATGAGGAATCTAAACCTCTCACGGAAGAACAAACTGTTGTTATAAATTTGGGCGATTTAGAAAATCCCAAAGAAACAAAAATTGGAGCAAGTCTCTCTCAAGCAGATGCTGATCGACTGATCAAACTATTGAAGGAGTATCGGGATGTCTTTGCTTGGTCTTATGCCGACATGCCGGGCCTAGACCCCAATATTGTGGAGCACAAGTTGCCTCTTGATCCTGCCATTCCGCCTAAGAAACAGAAGCTTAGGAGGACGAAGCCAGAATTATCCAAGAAGATTGAGGAAGAAGTCATGAAACTATTAAAAGTTGATTTCATTGAAGTTACTCAGTATGCTGATTGGATTGCTAATGTCGTCCCAGTCATGAAAAAGGATGGGCGAGTTCGGGTATGTGTCGATTACCGCGACTTGAACAAAGCAAGTCCCAAAGACGATTTCCCATTACCACATATTGACGTCCTGGTCGACAGCACCGCAGGATTCGAATTATTCTCTTTCATGGATGGTTTCTCTGGCTATAACCAAATCCGAATGAAGGAGGAAGATAAGACTAAAACATCTTTCATCACCCCATGGGGAACATTCTGTTACAAGGTTATGCCCTTCGGCTTGAAGAATGCAGGGGCAACTTACCAAAGAGCCATGGTGACACTATTCCATGACATGATGCATAAAGAGATTGAAGTTTACGTCGACGACATGATCGCTAAATCACGACAAGGTGAAGACCACATTGAAGTTTTGAAGAAACTTTTTGATCGACTTAGAAAATTCAAGCTAAGACTTAACCCCGCCAAGTGCATTTTTGGGGCAAAGTCTGGGAAGCTCCTTGGATTTATGGTTAGTAACAAAGGCATTGAGATTGATCCCTCGAAGGTGAATGCCATTTGTGATCTGAAACCTCCTTCTACTGTTAAGGAAGTTCGAAGCTTGTTGGGAAGATTGAATTATGTTGCAAGATTCATTTCCCAGTTATCAGAAACAGCCAAACCCTTCTTCAAGCTGTTGAAAAAGAATGCCAAAGTTGAATGGAACGAAGATTGTCAGAAATCCTTTCAACAAATTAAAGCAATATCTTTCACAGGCACCAGTTTTGGTACCGCCCACTCCCGGTATACCTTTGATTTTATACCTCACCATTCACGATGAGTCTTTGGGAGCTATGTTAGCACAGAAAAAACCAGAGGATGGAATGGAACGTGCTATTTACTACCTTAGCAAAAAGTTTACTTCCGGTGAAGCTCAATATCCAGAAGTTGAAAAAACATGTGTAGCCTTAATTTGGGTATTACACAGATTACGACAATACACTCTTCACCATCGCATTCTACTTGTGAATGAAAACGATCCTATCAAGTATCTCTTGGAAAAGCCTGCACTGGTTGGAAGGCTTGCCAAATGGCAAATATTGCTCTCTAAGTTTGATATCCAGAGCATGTCTCAGAAGTCCGTCAAAGGTCGAGCCATAGCTGATATGTTGGCTGAAAATCCCTTAAAGTCAAATGACTGGGACGAAATTGATGAAAGAATCCATTTAGTGTCACAAGACAAGTGGGTCATGTATTTTGATGGAGCCGTTAACCTATCTGGTTCAGGTACTGGAGCAGTCCTGATATCCCCAACGGGTCAGCATTATCCAGTAGCCGCAAAGTTGGTATTTCCTTGTACCAATAACATTTCAGAATATGAAGCTTGCATCCTCGGTCTTCAATTAGCCATTGATATGAAGATTAAGAGATTACAAGTTTATGGCGATTCCGCACTTATCATTCTCCAAACAGGAGGTGAATGGCAAACTCGTGATTCAAAATTGATTCCTTATCATGAGTATCTTAAAGACTTGGTGGAAGAATTCGAAGAGATCTCATTTGATTATTTGCCAAGATCTCAGAACCAGTTTGCTGATGCTTTGGCAACATTATCCTCAATGTTACAAGTAACTGATGGATTGAACGTTGATCCTTTGCAAATCGACGTTTTAAAGAAGCCTGCATATTGCATGGTTATAGAAGAAGAACTTGATGGTCAACCATGGTATTATGACATCATGAATTACCTTCGAGAAGGAAAATTTCCTCAAGGAAGTCAAGTTACGGATCGAAAATACTTGACTAAATTAGCCTCCAAATTCTTTCTTAGTGGAGGTGCTTTGTACAAGAGATCTTTCGATTCGGTCCTGTTGAAGTGTGTAGACACCAAAGAGGCCAATTTATTAATGAAGGAGATACATGAAGGAGAATGTGGTCCTCATATGAATGGCCATCTTCTAGCAAGGAAGATCATGAGGCTAGGTTATTATTGGTTAACCATGGAAGCCGATTGCATTCAACATGTTAGATGTTGTTATCAATGTCAAATTTATGGGAACAAAATCAATGCTCCCCCAAATGAATTACATCAAATGTCCGAGGCATGGCCTTTCTCAATGTGGGGGATTGACATTATCGGACCAATTAATCCTAAGGCGTCAAATGGACACCGCTTCATTCTAGTGGCTATTGATTACTTCACCAAATGGATCGAAGCCAATTCTTATGCTCACGTCACTGCGAAAAGTGTAGCAAAATTCATTCGTCGAGACATCATTGCTCGATATGGGGTTCCCGAGGCAATTATCACGGATAATGGGTCAAACCTGAATAACAAAGTAGTGGATGAGCTACTTAATAAGTTTCACATCCGTCACTTGAATTCTTCTCCTTACCGCCCACAAATGAATGGAGCTGTAGAGGCGGCAAATAAAAATATAAAGAAGATTTTGTCCAAGACGGCAGAGAATTACCGAGATTGGCATGATCGGTTGCCATATGCACTAATGGCTTATCGAACTTCCATTCGTACCTCGACTGGGGCAACACCATTCTCATTGGTATATGGAATGGAAGCAGTTTTACCTGTGGAAGTAGAAATCCCTTCATTAAGGGTATTTTCGCAAATAAAGCTTTCTGAAGCAGAATGGATTCAACAAAGACTTGAACAGCTTAACATGATTGATGAGAAAAGGGTAAAAGCCCTATGCCATGGACAAAGCTACCAAAAGCGAGTGGCTAAGTCATTCAACCGTAAGGTTCGACCCAGGCATTTTGAAGTCAATGACCTGGTTTTGAGGAAAGTACTACCCGTTATTCCAGATCGTGGAAAGTTTACCCCAAATTATGAAGGGCCGTATGTCATCAAGAAAATGTTGCCTGGTGGAGCATTAATTCTTGTAGAAATGGATGGCCAAGAGTTGCCAAAACCTGTGAACGCTGATGCTGTCAAGAAATATTTTCCTTGAATAAAAAATTTCGAGTTGCTTTGGACTGAATCCAAGTCTCTTTAGAACATTTGCATCATGCATTTCATGCATACATGGCATTTTTGCATATTTGTTTATTTTGTAGGTATTCAATTGTTCCCCAAGGAAGATATTCCAAACCTCAAGGAGTCAAGCCCAAGGAAGCTGCTACATCAAATCAATCTTCTCCCTAGGATTTAGGAAGTAGATCCTATGTATGAAAACCTTTTCTATCCAAAAGATTTTTCAAGTTTGAAATAAAAATCCCCAGAGAAATCAAAAAAATCAATCAAATGTCTTGATTTATCAAAATTCCTCATAGACAGGAGATTTAACCAGATGATCCTTTGGAAAAACAAAGAGAGGATCTCTCAAAAATGCCGAATGAAAATGCCTAGGATGATAAAAGGAAAACTTTTGATCAAACACGTCCATATACTCATTTTGAGAGAATTGAGCAAAAAAGCCATGTCGTAGGACGTAGGGTTCGCTCACATTGAATACATGGATTGAAATGATAAAAGGCATTTCATTTCTTTATCCTAAACACTCATGTTATCCTTTGCTAGCCACTTTGAGCCAAATAAGGAAAATTCTCAAAATACCCCTGTCAAGAACCACCCCACATTGGGGCAAAATAAGAAGTTGTGGTTGATCATTTTTGGAGCAAAAAGATTAAGAAAGATTTTATTGCTTTCACTTGCATCAACCTTCTTGTGGTAATTTCAGGTGAATCTTTATGGAAGCTTGAAACATCCCAAAGTGAAGAAGAGCATTCTTTTCATCTACCCCAAACACAGTTATCATTTGCTAAGCCAAATTGAGCTTTAAGTATCTTCATTTCAAAGCCCAAAATGTTGATTATCTCCCCACATTGGGGCAATACATATGATTTACCAAGGAAATTGAGAAATTGGTGAATATGTATAAAATGTCTCGAGAGTCCAAAGAACTCAAAAGATAAATATTAGGGGGCATGAAAAAGCAGTGTGCCTGGTAAAAGCAAGGCCGATGCCCATAAAAAATATATCAATGTCAAAAGCAAGAAAAAGCAATATGCTTATGATAAAAGCAAAATTCTCATTGCCAAAGATGCTTAGAAAGAGCAAAGCTCTTATGTTGCAAGAAAAATGGACTCTCGAGATAATTTGATTTTCAAGAGTAAAATAATGTCAAGTTTAGATGATTTGGTAATGATGCCAAGATAATCATCATTTTTCTTTCAAACTCATTCTATCAAATTTCAAGCCTTTTGAGCCTAACCCGAACCGACATTATAACCCTCTCCGAAGTCTTTTCCGATTGGGATGGTTTGAGTTAATATAAAGATTTCACAAAGGAACTACCGCTAGAAGGAGTGGAAGTAATCCTATCTTGTCTTATCTTCAAGGTTCTTGACTTGTAAACCCGCTGAAGATGTTGATGGTATATTTCTATTCTTGGCCTCAAAGCAAATACCCTTTGTGTAAGCCCATGACCAAGCCTACATTACGGTCCTTTGGAAAGACCTTTATGATCAATCAATTTGTATTCAATGTGAATGTTTCCGAAAACCTTTGACATAGGTTCGTGAGGCATCACCAGTGAGAATTGAATAACTTTCCCACATCGATGAATGGGAATCAAAGCCTTTATGAGAGCCAGTGTGAAAGACCTTTTTGATTAGGTTATTTCCAATTTGGCATTTTTATCTAACCTCTTTAAGTGGTTATTCAAAGATTATTTTGTTAAAATTTCCTCTTAAGGATTTTGATAATCAGTGCCTTTCATCAAAAGTTGAAAAATTCCATTTGATTTGTTGTTAAACAATCTCGGAACTTTTTTCAAAATATTTTTCCCCAGTGGATCGGTTTTTGGTCAGCCTAAACCATACCTTCGGTTTTTGGTCATCCTAAATCAACCCCTTATTTTCGGTTTTTGGTCAGCCTAAACCAATACCCTCGGTTTTTGGTCATCCTAAACCAACTCCTTATTTCCGGTTTTTGGTCAGCCTAAACCATACCCTAGGTTTGAGGTCATCCTTAAACCTTGTCCTTAGGTTCTAGGTCATCCTTAAACCTTGTCCTTAGGTTCCTGGTCATCCTTAAACCTTGTCCTTAGGTTCCTGGTCATCCTTAAACCTTGTCCTTAGGTTCTAGGTCATCCTTAAACCTTGTCATTTGGTTCTTGGTTTTCCTTAAACCATAGATTTTCCATAAAACCATTTCTGTTTCCTTTCTTCCTTCATTCCATCACATGAGAGAGAGAAGAGAAGAACACATGAATAATCTGACAATCCAACGGTAAGAACTTCAGGTGAGACTCTGATCAAATGTCTTTGTTTTTATTTTCTTTCATTTCCCAAATGGAATCGACTAAAATTTGCAGGTGCCAATTGGTCTTTGAGCGAAACCTCTTCGAACTCCCACTCAAAGAGAGGCAGCTGTTGACACCTAATTTTAGCCGATGCGTCATTAAAAATAAAAAATTCGAGATTATGATTTCCGATCGCGACGGAGCCTGTTTCTCGAGCAAAAAATGTTGTTTTTCAATTCTGTCTGTTGGCTTAGCTTTTATAAGCGATTTTCTATTCATTTTATTCAAAAACCCGAAAAGTCAAATGGTTGACTTTGGCGTTGACTTTTTGGTCAACCCTTTGACCAAAAGTCAACCCCAGGTCAAATTGGGGCTTTTCGCATAAAAAGATTCCTTTCAAGTCCAATTTCACTTTAGAAGTGGAAATTTCAGAAAAATTCAAAGATTTGATCATAAAATCAAGCTCCTAGTGAAAAGTCAACTAGGGTTTGACTTTTGGTCAAACCTTTGACCAAAAAAATTAAAAAATATAAAAATCCAAAAATCATCTTATTTTACATTCAATTTACCTTTGGCATTTGAAATTTTACAAAAATCGATTTAGAATCAATTTTTTCCCAAATTGCGGAAGTTGATTCAAATCGGCCAAAAATGAAATTACTTCATTTCTAGTCATTTTTTAGATTAGTTTTCTTCACGACATTTGATCTAGAGGTCATTTTATGTCCAATTTTTGAATCAATTTTGCAATTTCAAGCCAAACACAAAAACCCCCAATTTTAGCCCTAATCAGTGATTTTGATCGATTCTTCATGATATGCGCAATTGAGGCACGAATGAGCCTAATTTCTTATATGAAATCCAAATTCAAAATCAATTTTGGAAGAATCACATGAATTTGGGTTAATTTGATCAATTTAGTGATCCAATGATTAGGAAGTCTAAGAGTAATTGGTCTAATTAGTGCAATTCAACTTGACCCACTCTAGACTAATATTCAATTTGATGAATTGGGACTCAATTTGGTTAATTAGACTTCAATTAAACTTGTTAGTCTAGCTCAGTCATACAATTACCCAAATTCAGAGCTAATTGACTCAAATTGGTTTAATTCAAATTGAACTAATCCGATCGGACTAGTCATTTTCCGGTCGAAAATTTTGATGATTGACAATCCATTCAGACCAACTAAGATCAATCACATCCTCTTGAGTGCAAAAATGACAAAAATGCCCTTAATCAAAAATGAAAAAAATGCCCTTAATTGAGAATGACAAAAATGCCCTTTTTCAAAGATTAAACAAATTAATTAGGGGATTAGCAAATCAATCATGGCCATTCATCTAGAATTGATCATGTCCATTCATGATGCCATGTCACCAATCCTTAGCTATTAAGGAGTATTCTTAATCATTAAGGACTCATTTTGGACCATTTGATCAATCTAAGGGCTAAAATTCAAAGTTGGGGGAGGTATTTAGTGTTTTTCCCTCCAAAAATCAAGAGGGGGTTTCATTTTCAGATTTAATTTCTCTCTCCTCTCTCTCTCTCTTCTCTCTCTCTCTCTCTCTTTCTCTCCCACGATCAACTCCCTCTCTCTCTCGAACTCCCTCTCGGTGCAGCCAACTCCGGCACCTTGCCGGTTGCTTTCCGGCGAGCCACCGCCTCTCCGGCGTCCCCCACGGTGGCCTGAGTCAAGTCGCAACACCAGCCGCCCTTGCTGGTTGCCGGAACAGCTCCCTCCGGCGAGTTCTTCATCTCGGCATCATCACCGGCAAGGCTGCCGGTGATGTGTTCAGCCGGTTCAACCGGCTGAACCGGCCCCCCGGCGACCTCCTCCAGCGATTCCAAGCCTCCGACAACATCCCTCGGCGTCTTCAAGTCGCTGTGGTGTCCGGCCTCGCATCGAACAGCCACCGGATCACATCATTTTCCTCAACTTTTGCTGATTCGTTTATTTGTATGAAAACGAGTCGATTCTCACATCATCTCTTGTAATCCGTTATTGTAGATTGGCCGAGCTTTCCGAGGCCTCTCCGTGATATTCCAGATCAGAATACGGAGGCCGGATCGCTCGCTTGAGCGTTGGATCATCGTGAGACAAGGTAAGAACACTTAAACACAGTTCTGCAAATTCGTAGCCTGGAAAACCTGCAAGTTTGAGACTCTGATTTGAGCTTGTTAACGTCAGAATCTGATGAAGTGATAAACTAGAGAGTCGTAGTGTTCGTTTTAAGCTTCGATTTGATATATCATATGCCTCGATCGGACCTGATTTGCTATGTCAAAACACGTTTAGAAGTGAGGATCAGAATCTGGAATACGTTGTTTAAGTCTGTTCTGATGATTCCCTGACTGATGTTGTGCTGTTCGATGAATTTTATGATTTTCTACGATCATTTTCTGGAAAAACTTCCTTCATGAAAGTTGTAAAACACATCTTGATCTATTCACTGTAAAATTTTCATAAAATTCTGAGCACGTTAGCCTAGTACGATTTGCCACGTCATCTGCACATAATCTGGTGACATGCTGGTTTCAGTTCGACCTTCATGTGTTCTTCGGTCTTCATAAATTCGTGCGTTCGAGATATGAAAAAATTTTCTTCACGAAAGTTCTTCCTGAGATCGAGATCTTTCTATTGATACTAATTTCATCAAAATCGAAGATCATTTGAATTTTCAAAAGGAATTCTCATGATTTGATCAGTTCTGTGTCCAGATCTGATTTTTGTTCTTTTGGAGTTCACAAAGTGTTTCTCCGAATTTGATGAAATTAGAGCCCTTTTTTGCGAAAATTCAAAACTTCAAAGTTGTTCATTGGGGTCTCAATATACTAACTGGAGATTTTGAGGACCTAACAGCAATTTTTGAAGGACTAATTTGTTTAAATTCTCATGAAAGGTCTTTTCAGGTTAAAATTCCATTTGCAATTGAGTCCCTCGCGAAAATTGAATTTTATAAAAATTTGGAGGGCTTTTTAGCAAAACCTCAAAACATGAAAGTTGTTACATATGGGGAATCCTAACCGCACAAAACTTTTCGCGCTGTTTTGATAAGGTTTGTTATTTTTCCCGCCATTATTTTGAAATTCATAACTGAACCAAGTCCAGCCTGTCACTGAGATTTAATTCGATATTTTCAGGAAAATTGGCTAGGATTTAGGAAAAATGGTCTTCTTGACTTTTGATCCTCATGTCATAAGCTTTCTAATGACACCTAAATCACTTCATTCGGACGTCATTAGGATAGTTAATCATACTTGGACAGATTCAATCCGAATTAGGTATTAATTGAATAAGTGGTCTTTTTTTATAAAGCCCACTTCTCATTGTTGGATTGATTTCGAAACAAGGCCCATGGGCTTGAATGCATGTTCATTTTATTATTATGCATGTGTTTGTTAGATGAATGTTAGGCCCGATGCATGATTCGGCGGGTAGCCCATTCATGGTCATTAGAACCCGACTTTAGGGGTTAATTGATATGAGTTGCCGTTTTGTGAATGCAAATGGTAGCCCATTATCATTAACCATTAATCAAATAATGTTAGGTGATTAAGTGGGTGATGAATCGAAACGCATGAAAAACAAAGGCCGATCCCGAGGCCCGTGCTTGATTAGTGAATTGATTACATCGTTATTCTTTTATATGTTGTCTTTTCATGAATGAATGTTATGAATGTAAACACCGACACCCGAGAGGCGGTCCATGGGAGGATAATCCAAAATCGAAAAGACCAAGGTGATTGACCGATGTCCAATCCGGTCTCAATTTGTACTCATTCGATGATGGTTCCAAATCGATGTCCATTCCGGTTTCAATTTGTACTTAATTCATTCATTCCCGATCATGTCTCGGGTTTTCAATTCGTGTTGTAATAAACACCCGACGAGTTGCGGGTTCTTATCTTTTTACTTCCTAGCACTTAGAATTAGCTCGTCTTTTCAATACTCCGAGTGTTTACTTTGCGAAAAGTCTTTCATTACAATTGATTGTTTCTTTCTTTTTCTAGACTAAGATAGGATTAGTTTAGAATCTCAAAAATGAAGATATAAAAAAACAAAATGCATGATCACCTAGTGGACTAAGACTTTGGCATGAAAATGGTCAAAAACAAATGCATGACGACTTAGATAACAACCATATTAAGTTTAGCGGTACCGAAAGGGCGTTAATAGAAATATTAACGTAAGCTAGTCCCCGAACCTTTGATCTCTGGTTTTCGTAGAAACCGAAACGAAATTCCCGCGTTTCGGTTGGGTATTCTAGCCGACCCCCGACCTAGGCTAGTGGCGACTCCTAAAAAATAAAATCAATCCGCTGTCACGCGAGATATGGATTTAGGGAAAATCCACGTTCATGATCAATGGGTCATATGGCTAAACAAAAGATTTACACTTCAGTAAAATCATTTTTTATAAGATGCCATATGAACCATCTCATGAACACTTATCTCTAAACCCGCCTCATCCGAGTTCGGCCCTCGAGGGGTAGGTCGCGACAGGCTTGGCGACTCCACTGGAGACTAGGTTACAAACCTAAGTGGATTAAAGCCGTAATAAACTTGTTGGTTGTTATCTCACTTGTCTACATTTTGTAGCATCGACTGCATGTCGAAGTCACGTGGAAAATGAGGTTAGTCCACTAACCATGTGTTAAATGGTTTTATAGGTGGGAGCCATAAGGGGTGGAGTGAATGCAAACCCTTTGTTTTGTAGGTGGTGTTCGGGTGAATGTCGAATGTATGAGATTATATTGAAGTGTTGTTTGCTTCAAATTTAAATGCATGTTTACTTGCTTTAGCACGACACAATGCACCCACATCCCGCGGTCTAAAACCCTGGATCGCTTTAGGGCACCTTTAGGAGGTATTAAGAGTGGAATCCACATATGAATCCATGTGGTAATCCATTCTTCAATACCGCTCATCTTGATTAGTAAGAAGTGCACCGGCCGACGTTAGTAGCGGTGGGTAAACTCTTCTTATCTAATTAAGATGGGGACCTTAAACCTTTAGAATCCTACCCTTAAATGTCAAAACTCACATGTCCTCATGCGATGTGTCGGTGTGCTTGCCATTTTATCTTCATGGTAAGGTTGATTGTATCGTTCTACAATTTCAATTACGCCATTTCAATTCCACGTTATACTCTTTTCTATAATGCGTGGTGATTAATCTCGATGCCCCAAATTAGGGTTAGTCAAAATGGATATGTCGGAGATTCGAATCATCCCCGTTCCAAGAGCTCTTGTGACTATGTGGGAACGTCTCGAGTCAAAGCACAAAGACTACGTGGAAAAGAGAATCGGATATCTTTCCGCACTCTTATACATCGAGCCTCGTGTCGCCATAATCAAAGCATTGTCCCATTTTTGGAACTCAAAGACATCCACTTTTGTGTTTGGTCGAAATGAATTGACCCCTACAATTGAGGAGTACGATATTGCCATTGGTAGAGTTGGGTCTTTTGGTCTAGTCAGTCCTCCGATAGATATAGATCCTATAACTCTTTTGAGCCAATTCTTAGGAATCGATATTCTCCAAATCAAAGGCGTTCTTAGAGGAAATTCCAATGCACTCCCTTTCACATTCTTAGAACGGCATTTTTCTAGTTTGCCAAAAGGATTGGGTAATCAAATTCCTCGAGTTTTTCTCTTAGCATTCTTTGGTTTTGTGGTTTTCCCATTTACCAAAAAGACCATGGATCCTTTGGTAGTTCACATTGTCAATCAAGTGTGTATGTTCAAAAGATTTTCCAATATGATTTTAGGCGAGACCTTTGTGTCACTCAATAGGTTCAAACAAAACAAAAATGGCATCTTTAGAGCCCCAATAGGTTTACTCCAAATTTGGTTGGTCTCTCACCTTAAAGATTTCGGTCTGAGCTTGAAAATCATAGATGTATCCAAAGATTGTCATCCTATCTCACTCTTCCGAGAAAAGGAAGAAATCTTTCCCTATTGGTCGTTTTCAACTTGGTTTAATTTTTTCAAAAACCTTATTCCAAATCAAATCCAATGGCATATTCGTTGGTTTGGAAATCCCGAGGTGCGCCTTAATAACGGATCCGACAACCCAATCCCACTCTTGGGTCTTACGGGGTCTACGTCATATTACCCTTTTAGGGTGATCCGTCAATATCGCGTGCTTCAAAAGATTCCACCATTCCTCAAGCTGGGGTTATATCATTTTGATTATCGCAAAGATGTCATCCAAAAGAACCAAGTGGCGGATGCGAAGGAAATGGTCAAGTCTATCATTGATATGTGGTACAAATGTTACCCGGAGCCGATTATCATTACCGATGAATCAGAATTGGAAGGGGAAATGAAGGTACATCACGCATTGCCGGAGTACATACACCGTCGTCTCGAGCCCGAGCTTAAAGTGGATCTCCCTAATGTCCCCGAGAAGTCAACTCAACAGCAAGCTATAGCCGTCAGAGCTCTTAAGGAAAAGAATGAAGCTTTAGTCGAGGTTGAACGTTTGACCCAAGAAAACAAACGAATTCGCCTCGCATCTAAAGAAGATCCATTAAGAGTTTGGCTATATTCCATGAGAAAGTCTCCTTTCATGTAATTTTCATTTTATAGATTTGATGTAATAGGATTCTCTTCTTGTCTTTAAGGGATTGTATTTCACAAATTTTGTTGTTAATAGTGAAATTTCCCTTTGTGTGTGCTTTCTTTTTCGAGATTCCAATGGAATATAGATGGGGCATCTTGATTAATCATCGCGTGTTACCCCTTCAATTGTATAATTTCTTGTGAAGAAATTTTGATAAGAGATCATTCACATGGTATTGGGATCATGAGAATATTTCTTATTCCTATTTCATCCGAAGAAAATATAAAATTGAAGGGTTTTACATATTCGTTTCAATTTATTTTCCACGTACTAACTTGATCTTCATTTCATTTACAAGGTATTTGGAGAATGCCCAACCCCACTTGTGAGAAGGATCTTCAAATGGATATCGAAAAACAGAACGATCGAATTGCCGATCTGGAAAACCGAATTGATGAAATAACTGCCACATTTGCAGACTTTGAAGCGTTCATAACTCCACTGCTTCCGACCAAGATTATGCCTACTCTTATGGATCTTCAGGGTCAAGTTAATGAAATGCGTGAGATGATGATGCGTCTTATGGATCGTGTAAATCAAATGACTATAGAATTGTCATCCCTTCGCATGCCGAAAATAATTGGTCTTCATTCAAAGGGTAAAGGAAAATGGCTTTATGAAGAACAAGCATCTGAAATTGAACTATCTTCTGGGATTGGAGAATGTAATCAAGGACATCTTGACAAAATGGACGTAGTTCGTATTCAATCGCGTCTTGACTCCAATAAGAAGCCACGTAAGCATGGCCCGCTTCGTCAGTTTGCACCCTTACCAAAGCCACTCTCTCAATTATTGCCTATGCTTTTGGAAAAGAGATTGGTGGCTAAGGAAGTTCCGAGAGAAAAGCTTCCAAAGTTTACTGGATTCGATATGTCCAAGACATGCGTGTATCACATGAGAGAAAAAGGACACGATGTTGATAATTGCTTGGTTCTTAAGGTCAAAATTCAAAATCTGCTTGATAAAGGGATTCTGTCTTTTGGGAATGCCGCATCAGAAGTACGAAAGGAGCCTGTCATCCTGGACCTGTGAACATGATTGATGTTGCTAAGCCACATGGGAGCACACTCACTTCTCTCTTGGTGTAGAGAACAACATGCTTAACCAGTTCTCATTTCATGCATTTTCGTTATTTTGTTCTTTCATTCATGTGTGTGAACACTTGGATCTTGAGCCGTTGATCCAAGGTAGTATATGTTGTAATACGGCCTTATCACTTTCAATTCAATAAAAGCATATGCATATTTTGTTAATAGACGTGCAAAAGTATACCAAACCAGTCCTATGATGATGCTTTGAGGCCTGGGCTTTTGCACGATCTATAGTTTTCAAAATAATTTTTTGGAACAAGGATGTCCAGTGATATGAGGACGAGTTCCCCATGAAATTTTCGAAAATTTAGAATTCGAAAACTTGTTTTCATCACATCTTCATGCATTGCATTTCTTATACTAATCATTTTTTGTTACATCTTAAGCATGACACTTTGCATAACCATAATAGTCATATGCATGGCTTGGATTCATGTCCAAAAAACTCATACGAATCTGATTATTCTGATCTCGAAGATGAAGAAGATTCCCAGGCCATTAAAAGAGAATGGATCCAACATGAGGAATCTAAACCTCTCACGGAAGAACAAACTGTTGTTATAAATTTGGGCGATTTAGAAAATCCCAAAGAAACAAAAATTGGAGCAAGTCTCTCTCAAGCAGATGCTGATCGACTGATCAAACTATTGAAGGAGTATCGGGATGTCTTTGCTTGGTCTTATGCCGACATGCCGGGCCTAGACCCCAATATTGTGGAGCACAAGTTGCCTCTTGATCCTGCCATTCCGCCTAAGAAACAGAAGCTTAGGAGGACGAAGCCAGAATTATCCAAGAAGATTGAGGAAGAAGTCATGAAACTATTAAAAGTTGATTTCATTGAAGTTACTCAGTATGCTGATTGGATTGCTAATGTCGTCCCAGTCATGAAAAAGGATGGGCGAGTTCGGGTATGTGTCGATTACCGCGACTTGAACAAAGCAAGTCCCAAAGATGATTTCCCATTACCACATATTGACGTCCTGGTCGACAGCACCGCAGGATTCGAATTATTCTCTTTCATGGATGGTTTCTCTGGCTATAACCAAATCCGAATGAAGGAGGAAGATAAGACTAAAACATCTTTCATCACCCCATGGGGAACATTCTGTTACAAGGTTATGCCCTTCGGCTTGAAGAATGCAGGGGCAACTTACCAAAGAGCCATGGTGACACTATTCCATGACATGATGCATAAAGAGATTGAAGTTTACGTCGACGACATGATCGCTAAATCACGACAAGGTGAAGACCACATTGAAGTTTTGAAGAAACTTTTTGATCGACTTAGAAAATTCAAGCTAAGACTTAACCCCGCCAAGTGCATTTTTGGGGCAAAGTCTGGGAAGCTCCTTGGATTTATGGTTAGTAACAAAGGCATTGAGATTGATCCCTCGAAGGTGAATGCCATTTGTGATCTGAAACCTCCTTCTACTGTTAAGGAAGTTCGAAGCTTGTTGGGAAGATTGAATTATGTTGCAAGATTCATTTCCCAGTTATCAGAAACAGCCAAACCCTTCTTCAAGCTGTTGAAAAAGAATGCCAAAGTTGAATGGAACGAAGATTGTCAGAAATCCTTTCAACAAATAAAGCAATATCTTTCACAGGCACCAGTTTTGGTACCGCCCACTCCCGGTATACCTTTGATTTTATACCTCACCATTCACGATGAGTCTTTGGGAGCTATGTTAGCACAGAAAAAACCAGAGGATGGAATGGAACGTGCTATTTACTACCTTAGCAAAAAGTTTACTTCCGGTGAAGCTCAATATCCAGAAGTTGAAAAAACATGTGTAGCCTTAATTTGGGTATTACACAGATTACAACAATACACTCTTCACCATCGCATTCTACTTGTGAATGAAAACGATCCTATCAAGTATCTCTTGGAAAAGCCTGCACTGGTTGGAAGGCTTGCCAAATGGCAAATATTGCTCTCTAAGTTTGATATCCAGAGCATGTCTCAGAAGTCCGTCAAAGGTCGAGCCATAGCTGATATGTTGGCTGAAAATCCCTTAAAGTCAAATGACTGGGACGAAATTGATGAAAGAATCCATTTAGTGTCACAAGACAAGTGGGTCATGTATTTTGATGGAGCCGTTAACCTATCTGGTTCAGGTACTGGAGCAGTCCTGATATCCCCAACGGGTCAGCATTATCCAGTAGCCGCAAAGTTGGTATTTCCTTGTACCAATAACATTTCAGAATATGAAGCTTGCATCCTCGGTCTTCAATTAGCCATTGATATGAAGATTAAGAGATTACAAGTTTATGGCGATTCCGCACTTATCATTCTCCAAACAGGAGGTGAATGGCAAACTCGTGATTCAAAATTGATTCCTTATCATGAGTATCTTAAAGACTTGGTGGAAGAATTCGAAGAGATCTCATTTGATTATTTGCCAAGATCTCAGAACCAGTTTGCTGATGCTTTGGCAACATTATCCTCAATGTTACAAGTAACTGATGGATTGAACGTTGATCCTTTGCAAATCGACGTTTTAAAGAAGCCTGCATATTGCATGGTTATAGAAGAAGAACTTGATGGTCAACCATGGTATTATGACATCATGAATTACCTTCGAGAAGGAAAATTTCCTCAAGGAAGTCAAGTTACGGATCGAAAATACTTGACTAAATTAGCCTCCAAATTCTTTCTTAGTGGAGGTGCTTTGTACAAGAGATCTTTCGATTCGGTCCTGTTGAAGTGTGTAGACACCAAAGAGGCCAATTTATTAATGAAGGAGATACATGAAGGAGAATGTGGTCCTCATATGAATGGCCATCTTCTAGCAAGGAAGATCATGAGGCTAGGTTATTATTGGTTAACCATGGAAGCCGATTGCATTCAACATGTTAGATGTTGTTATCAATGTCAAATTTATGGGAACAAAATCAATGCTCCCCCAAATGAATTACATCAAATGTCCGAGGCATGGCCTTTCTCAATGTGGGGGATTGACATTATCGGACCAATTAATCCTAAGGCGTCAAATGGACACCGCTTCATTCTAGTGGCTATTGATTACTTCACCAAATGGATCGAAGCCAATTCTTATGCTCACGTCACTGCGAAAAGTGTAGCAAAATTCATTCGTCGAGACATCATTGCTCGATATGGGGTTCCCGAGGCAATTATCACGGATAATGGGTCAAACCTGAATAACAAAGTAGTGGATGAGCTACTTAATAAGTTTCACATCCGTCACTTGAATTCTTCTCCTTACCGCCCACAAATGAATGGAGCTGTAGAGGCGGCAAATAAGAATATAAAGAAGATTTTGTCCAAGACGGCAGAGAATTACCGAGATTGGCATGATCGGTTGCCATATGCACTAATGGCTTATCGAACTTCCATTCGTACCTCGACTGGGGCAACACCATTCTCATTGGTATATGGAATGGAAGCAGTTTTACCTGTGGAAGTAGAAATCCCTTCATTAAGGGTATTTTCGCAAATAAAGCTTTCTGAAGCAGAATGGATTCAACAAAGACTTGAACAGCTTAACATGATTGATGAGAAAAGGGTAAAAGCCCTATGCCATGGACAAAGCTACCAAAAGCGAGTGGCTAAGTCATTCAACCGTAAGGTTCGACCCAGGCATTTTGAAGTCAATGACCTGGTTTTGAGGAAAGTACTACCCGTTATTCCAGATCGTGGAAAGTTTACCCCAAATTATGAAGGGCCGTATGTCATCAAGAAAGTGTTGCCTGGTGGAGCATTAATTCTTGTAGAAATGGATGGCCAAGAGTTGCCAAAACCTGTGAACGCTGATGCTGTCAAGAAATATTTTCCTTGAATAAAAAATTTCGAGTTGCTTTGGACTGAATCCAAGTCTCTTTAGAACATTTGCATCATGCATTTCATGCATACATGGCATTTTTGCATATTTGTTTATTTTGTAGGTATTCAATTGTTCCCCAAGGAAGATATTCCAAACCTCAAGGAGTCAAGCCCAAGGAAGCTGCTACATCAAATCAATCTTCTCCCTAGGATTTAGGAAGTAGATCCTATGTATGAAAACCTTTTCTATCCAAAAGATTTTTCAAGTTTGAAATAAAAATCCCCAGAGAAATCAAAAAAATCAATCAAATGTCTTGATTTATCAAAATTCCTCATAGACAGGAGATTTAACCAGATGATCCTTTGGAAAAACAAAGAGAGGATCTCTCAAAAATGCCGAATGAAAATGCCTAGGATGATAAAAGGAAAACTTTTGATCAAACACGTCCATATACTCATTTTGAGAGAATTGAGCAAAAAAGCCATGTCGTAGGACGTAGGGTTCGCTCACATTGAATACATGGATTGAAATGATAAAAGGCATTTCATTTCTTTATCCTAAACACTCATGTTATCCTTTGCTAGCCACTTTGAGCCAAATAAGGAAAATTCTCAAAATACCCCTGTCAAGAACCACCCCACATTGGGGCAAAATAAGAAGTTGTGGTTGATCATTTTTGGAGCAAAAAGATTAAGAAAGATTTTATTGCTTTCACTTGCATCAACCTTCTTGTGGTAATTTCAGGTGAATCTTTATGGAAGCTTGAAACATCCCAAAGTGAAGAAGAGCATTCTTTTCATCTACCCCAAACACAGTTATCATTTGCTAAGCCAAATTGAGCTTTAAGTATCTTCATTTCAAAGCCCAAAATGTTGATTATCTCCCCACATTGGGGCAATACATATGATTTACCAAGGAAATTGAGAAATTGGTGAATATGTATAAAATGTCTCGAGAGTCCAAAGAACTCAAAAGATAAATATTAGGGGGCATGAAAAAGCAGTGTGCCTGGTAAAAGCAAGGCCGATGCCCATAAAAAATATATCAATGTCAAAAGCAAGAAAAAGCAATATGCTTATGATAAAAGCAAAATTCTCATTGCCAAAGATGCTTAGAAAGAGCAAAGCTCTTATGTTGCAAGAAAAATGGACTCTCGAGATAATTTGATTTTCAAGAGTAAAATAATGTCAAGTTTAGATGATTTGGTAATGATGCCAAGATAATCATCATTTTTCTTTCAAACCCATTCTATCAAATTTCAAGCCTTTTGAGCCTAACCCGAACCGACATTATAACCCTCTCCGAAGTCTTTTCCGATTGGGATGGTTTGAGTTAATATAAAGATTTCACAAAGGAACTACCGCTAGAAGGAGTGGAAGTAATCCTATCTTGTCTTATCTTCAAAGTTCTTGACTTGTAAACCCGCTGAAGATGTTGATGGTATATTTCTATTCTTGGCCTCAAAGCAAATACCCTTTGTGTAAGCCCATGACCAAGCCTACATTACGGTCCTTTGGAAAGACCTTTATGATCAATCAATTTGTATTCAATGTGAATGTTTCCGAAAACCTTTGACATAGGTTCGTGAGGCATCACCAGTGAGAATTGAATAACTTTCCCACATCGATGAATGGGAATCAAAGCCTTTATGAGAGCCAGTGTGAAAGACCTTTTTAATTAGGTTATTTCCAATTTGGCATTTTTATCTAACCTCTTTAAGTGGTTATTCAAAGATTATTTTGTTAAAATTTCCTCTTAAGGATTTTGATAATCAGTGCCTTTCATCAAAAGTTGAAAAATTCCGTTTGATTTGTTGTTAAACAATCTCGGAACTTTTTTCAAAATATTTTTCCCCAGTGGATCGGTTTTTGGTCAGCCTAAACCATACCTTCGGTTTTTGGTCATCCTAAATCAACCCCTTATTTTCGGTTTTTGGTCAGCCTAAACCAATACCCTCGGTTTTTGGTCATCCTAAACCAACTCCTTATTTCCGGTTTTTGGTCAGCCTAAACCATACCCTAGGTTTGAGGTCATCCTTAAACCTTGTCCTTAGGTTCTAGGTCATCCTTAAACCTTGTCCTTAGGTTCCTGGTCATCCTTAAACCTTGTCCTTAGGTTCCTGGTCATCCTTAAACCTTGTCCTTAGGTTCTAGGTCATCCTTAAACCTTGTCATTTGGTTCTTGGTTTTCCTTAAACCATAGATTTTCCATAAAACCATTTCTGTTTCCTTTCTTCCTTCATTCCATCACATGAGAGAGAGAAGAGAAGAACACATGAATAATCTGACAATCCAACGGTAAGAACTTCAGGTGAGACTCTGATCAAATGTCTTTGTTTTTATTTTCTTTCATTTCCCAAATGGAATCGACTAAAATTTGCAGGTGCCAATTGGTCTTTGAGCGAAACCTCTTCGAACTCCCACTCAAAGAGAGGCAGCTGTTGACACCTAATTTTAGCCGATGCGTCATTAAAAATAAAAAATTCGAGATTATGATTTCCGATCGCGACGGAGCCTGTTTCTCGAGCAAAAAATGTTGTTTTTCAATTCTGTCTGTTGGCTTAGCTTTTATAAGCGATTTTCTATTCATTTTATTCAAAAACCCGAAAAGTCAAATGGTTGACTTTGGCGTTGACTTTTTGGTCAACCCTTTGACCAAAAGTCAACCCCAGGTCAAATTGGGGCTTTTCGCATAAAAAGATTCCTTTCAAGTCCAATTTCACTTTAGAAGTGGAAATTTCAGAAAAATTCAAAGATTTGATCATAAAATCAAGCTCCTAGTGAAAAGTCAACTAGGGTTTGACTTTTGGTCAAACCTTTGACCAAAAAAATTAAAAAATATAAAAATCCAAAAATCATCTTATTTTACATTCAATTTACCTTTGGCATTTGAAATTTTACAAAAATCGATTTAGAATCAATTTTTTCCCAAATTGCGGAAGTTGATTCAAATCGGCCAAAAATGAAATTACTTCATTTCTAGTCATTTTTTAGATTAGTTTTCTTCACGACATTTGATCTAGAGGTCATTTTATGTCCAATTTTTGAATCAATTTTGCAATTTCAAGCCAAACACAAAAACCCCCAATTTTAGCCCTAATCAGTGATTTTGATCGATTCTTCATGATATGCGCAATTGAGGCACGAATGAGCCTAATTTCTTATATGAAATCCAAATTCAAAATCAATTTTGGAAGAATCACATGAATTTGGGTTAATTTGATCAATTTAGTGATCCAATGATTAGGAAGTCTAAGAGTAATTGGTCTAATTAGTGCAATTCAACTTGACCCACTCTAGACTAATATTCAATTTGATGAATTGGGACTCAATTTGGTTAATTAGACTTCAATTAAACTTGTTAGTCTAGCTCAGTCATACAATTACCCAAATTCAGAGCTAATTGACTCAAATTGGTTTAATTCAAATTGAACTAATCCGATCGGACTAGTCATTTTCCGGTCGAAAATTTTGATGATTGACAATCCATTCAGACCAACTAAGATCAATCACATCCTCTTGAGTGCAAAAATGACAAAAATGCCCTTAATCAAAAATGACAAAAATGCCCTTAATTGAGAATGACAAAAATGCCCTTTTTCAAAGATTAAACAAATTAATTAGGGGATTAGCAAATCAATCATGGCCATTCATCTAGAATTGATCATGTCCATTCATGATGCCATGTCACCAATCCTTAGCTATTAAGGAGTATTCTTAATCATTAAGGACTCATTTTGGACCATTTGATCAATCTAAGGGCTAAAATTCAAAGTTGGGGGAGGTATTTAGTGTTTTTCCCTCCAAAAATCAAGAGGGGGTTTCATTTTCAGATTTAATTTCTCTCTCCTCTCTCTCTCTCTTCTCTCTCTCTCTCTCTCTTTCTCTCCCACGATCAACTCCCTCTCTCTCTCGAACTCCCTCTCGGTGCAGCCAACTCCGGCACCTTGCCGGTTGCTTTCCGGCGAGCCACCGCCTCTCCGGCGTCCCCCACGGTGGCCTGAGTCAAGTCGCAACACCAGCCGCCCTTGCTGGTTGCCGGAACAGCTCCCTCCGGCGAGTTCTTCATCTCGGCATCATCACCGGCAAGGCTGCCGGTGATGTGTTCAGCCGGTTCAACCGGCTGAACCGGCCCCCCGGCGACCTCCTCCAGCGATTCCAAGCCTCCGACAACATCCCTCGGCGTCTTCAAGTCGCTGTGGTGTCCGGCCTCGCATCGAACAGCCACCGGATCACATCATTTTCCTCAACTTTTGCTGATTCGTTTATTTGTATGAAAACGAGTCGATTCTCACATCATCTCTTGTAATCCGTTATTGTAGATTGGCCGAGCTTTCCGAGGCCTCTCCGTGATATTCCAGATCAGAATACGGAGGCCGGATCGCTCGCTTGAGCGTTGGATCATCGTGAGACAAGGTAAGAACACTTAAACACAGTTCTGCAAATTCGTAGCCTGGAAAACCTGCAAGTTTGAGACTCTGATTTGAGCTTGTTAACGTCAGAATCTGATGAAGTGATAAACTAGAGAGTCGTAGTGTTCGTTTTAAGCTTCGATTTGATATATCATATGCCTCGATCGGACCTGATTTGCTATGTCAAAACACGTTTAGAAGTGAGGATCAGAATCTGGAATACGTTGTTTAAGTCTGTTCTGATGATTCCCTGACTGATGTTGTGCTGTTCGATGAATTTTATGATTTTCTACGATCATTTTCTGGAAAAACTTCCTTCATGAAAGTTGTAAAACACATCTTGATCTATTCACTGTAAAATTTTCATAAAATTCTGAGCACGTTAGCCTAGTACGATTTGCCACGTCATCTGCACATAATCTGGTGACATGCTGGTTTCAGTTCGACCTTCATGTGTTCTTCGGTCTTCATAAATTCGTGCGTTCGAGATATGAAAAAATTTTCTTCACGAAAGTTCTTCCTGAGATCGAGATCTTTCTATTGATACTAATTTCATCAAAATCGAAGATCATTTGAATTTTCAAAAGGAATTCTCATGATTTGATCAGTTCTGTGTCCAGATCTGATTTTTGTTCTTTTGGAGTTCACAAAGTGTTTCTCCGAATTTGATGAAATTAGAGCCCTTTTTTGCGAAAATTCAAAACTTCAAAGTTGTTCATTGGGGTCTCAATATACTAACTGGAGATTTTGAGGACCTAACAGCAATTTTTGAAGGACTAATTTGTTTAAATTCTCATGAAAGGTCTTTTCAGGTTAAAATTCCATTTGCAATTGAGTCCCTCGCGAAAATTGAATTTTATAAAAATTTGGAGGGCTTTTTAGCAAAAACTCAAAACATGAAAGTTGTTACATATGGGGAATCCTAACCGCACAAAACTTTTCGCGCTGTTTTGATAAGGTTTGTTATTTTTCCCGCCATTATTTTGAAATTCATAACTGAACCAAGTCCAGCCTGTCACTGAGATTTAATTCGATATTTTCAGGAAAATTGGCTAGGATTTAGGAAAAATGGTCTTCTTGACTTTTGATCCTCATGTCATAAGCTTTCTAATGACACCTAAATCACTTCATTCGGACGTCATTAGGATAGTTAATCATACTTGGACAGATTCAATCCGAATTAGGTATTAATTGAATAAGTGGTCTTTTTTTATAAAGCCCACTTCTCATTGTTGGATTGATTTCGAAACAAGGCCCATGGGCTTGAATGCATGTTCATTTTATTATTATGCATGTGTTTGTTAGATGAATGTTAGGCCCGATGCATGATTCGGCGGGTAGCCCATTCATGGTCATTAGAACCCGACTTTAGGGGTTAATTGATATGAGTTGCCGTTTTGTGAATGCAAATGGTAGCCCATTATCATTAACCATTAATCAAATAATGTTAGGTGATTAAGTTGGTGATGAATCGAAACGCATGAAAAACAAAGGCCGATCCCGAGGCCCGTGCTTGATTAGTGAATTGATTACATCGTTATTCTTTCATATGTTGTCTTTTCATGAATGAATGTTATGAATGTAAACACCGACACCCGAGAGGCGGTCCATGGGAGGATAATCCAAAATCGAAAAGACCAAGGTGATTGACCGATGTCCAATCCGGTCTCAATTTGTACTCATTCGATGATGGTTCCAAATCGATGTCCATTCCGGTTTCAATTTGTACTTAATTCATTCATTCCCGATCATGTCTCGGGTTTTCAATTCGTGTTGTAATAAACACCCGACGAGTTGCGGGTTCTTATCTTTTTACTTCCTAGCACTTAGAATTAGCTCGTCTTTTCAATACTCCGAGTGTTTACTTTGCGAAAAGTCTTTCATTACAATTGATTGTTTCTTTCTTTTTCTAGACTAAGATAGGATTAGTTTAGAATCTCAAAAATGAAGATATAAAAAAACAAAATGCATGATCACCTAGTGGACTAAGACTTTGGCATGAAAATGGTAAAAAACAAATGCATGACGACTTAGATAACAACCATATTAAGTTTAGCGGTACCGAAAGGGCGTTAATAGAAATATTAACGTAAGCTAGTCCCCGAACCTTTGATCTCTGATTTTCGTAGAAACCGAAACGAAATTCCCGCGTTTCGGTTGGGTATTCTAGCCGACCCCCGACCTAGGCTAGTGGCGACTCCTAAAAAATAAAATCAATCCGCTGTCACGCGAGATATGGATTTAGGGAAAATCCACGTTCATGATCAATGGGTCATATGGCTAAACAAAAGATTTACACTTCAGTAAAATCATTTTTTATAAGATGCCATATGAACCATCTCATGAACACTTATCTCTAAACCCGCCTCATCCGAGTTCGGCCCTCGAGGGGTAGGTCGCGACAGTCACGGCAAAGGACCGCCGTGGAGAGCTGAACCCGTCCCCGAGCCGCCGTCCTCAGCCGCGCCTTCTTCTCCCTCGTGGACGACCAGCCACGGCTGATCTTGGCCGAATGAAATCCGCCGGACGCCGGCGACGCCGAGGAGGTTCCGCGCAGCCGTGAGTCGCCTTTCCACCCTTGGACGCCCCATCAGCCACCCCAAGCCGCCTTGCCCTGTTCTTGGCCGAGACAGCCCTTGAACCGCCGTTGGCCGTGAGGAGCCGAGCCACCGCCGGGAGTGGCCGTGTACCACCGTCGTCGAACCGCGAGTTAGATGTACTTGTTTCTTCCGCGAGTCGTCCACCCAGACGTGAGTTTAATACCCAAACTTAGTCTAGCCTTAATTGTGTTTAGTTGGGTTAATTGGGTTGATTAGTGGAGATTAAGCTAGTTTGGTGTTTGTTAGTGATTGTATGGTTGATGGCTGAATTAATGATGTTGTTGAGGGTGATTTAAGGTAGGAACTATGGTTGACTAGTGGGAGTTTGATGGCTGTCCATGGTGAGCCAAATTCGGAAGCCTTGAGTTTTTGTGCTAGAAATGGTGTTTTTAGGACTAAATGGGCTTGATTTGCTATATTAAGCTAAGTGTATGCCTAATATGTTTGAGTGGGGTCTTGGCTGAATTGTTTGAGGCTAAAATGGAGTGTTTTGAATGTGTTTGACTATGTTTGAAGTTGGAGTATGGTTATGGCCGAATTTTACATGTTAGGTGTTACAAATGCTAGAAATGGCCATTGTTTGTAATGTTGAAAATTGTTATGGCATTTGTATTCATTGACATGAAAATGCATGTCACGCACATTGTATGTCGAGATTGAGATTTGAGATGACATTGTGTGATTGTGCGGGTGTGACATTGCATTGTGTGATCACGGTAAATGCCCTAAAAAGAGTGGAGCTGGGCTAAGATAAAATTGATATGTGTGATCACCTAATGGCCTACGGGTCGAGTTCCGTCCTCATGCACTTTGTAGCAGGACGATGCCCGGTTAGACCGGAAGACGACCATCCTCATGCACTTTGTAGCAGGCTCTGGTTCGTAGGTGAGCGGTGTTGCGCCTCAGGCACTTTGTAGCAGGCTAGAAGACACCGGGCCGGGGGCGTAGTATATACGCTGGCCATGAAGTGTTGTGGCCTTCGGGTCGGGCCCTATTGTGGGTCGTGAGATTAAGAATGAACTGAACGTGCATTATGTGAATTGTGAATCATGCAGTATTGTGAAGAGATTGTGAGAATTGTTAGCATGTGACTGCATGAGGCATTCGTGTGGGATGCGGTGATTGAGTGATTTGAACCATTTAAAGAATATGAGCACGCGTGTGTGAAGTACGCCTGCCCGTGTGTACACGTATGTGGATGTATATATATATGTTGAATTGCACTAACTTGCAGGGGTTGAATCACGTTGAAATATATTGAGTTTTATGTTTGTTGGCTTGAATGCTTGATTTTGATCTGTTAAGAGACACACTTTAGCCTAGCCTAGGTTTAGGTATTTGATTCACTGAGCTAGTCTCACGGTTGTGGTAAAATCGAACATTTCAGAACCTACCCCCTAGGATGCCGGAGCCGCCTCCACTTTTTGGGATTCCTAGGCAGATATTACAGACTGAGGAGCATTTCCCAGCTGGAAATGACGAGATGCATGTGAGGTTTAGGTCAGTTCTCTACGTTAATGTGGGTGAGGATGAGCATCGGAAGCAAGAGTACATCGCATGGTGTCGTAGGGCAGCGGACGGGACCCTCAGTCGACCTATCCGTACCTTTGACATTCCAGTAGACGCTGATGGCGAGTTGGAGCCAGTGATTGCCGATGGCGAGGTGGTCGATGCTTCTCCACCTGACGCTCCGCCAACCGTCGAGGCCCAGCCAGGCCCCGGAGTTTGGTATGATGACCTAGAGCCGGAGCCTATGGATGAGGATGAGGACGACCCCGAGCCAGAGGCGATGGAGCAGGATAATGAGAATGGTGAGGTCGATGAGGTAGGCGAGGATGTAGACATAGATGCCGTCGAGGATGCAGCCGAAGATGTAGACCTTGAGGACGACTTTGACTCCGAGGCTGAGGCTGACGCTCTCTTAGCAGACTACTGGGGAGTTCAGGAGGGTCAGGCTGATCAGGAGGACCCCGACATGGACGTGGATGAGCCAGAGCCGGATCGTAGCTCTTCAGAGGAGTCAGCTGAGTCTTACGATGAGTCCGATGATTCCAGCGACCCAGACTTTGAGCCTTAGACTAGTTGGTCGACGATAGGGATCCCTACCTTTTTGCTATAGTGATCCTTAGTATAGACCTACTCACCCGGCCACCGACACTTTTTGGATTAGTGGCCTTTTGACTTCGATGCTAGCTTGACCTTGACCTAGACCTGTAGTGGATATGACTGAACATGTATCTGCGTTCTTTGTGTAAATAGTATATATATATATATATATATATATATATATATATATGAGAATGAGGTTTTACCTGATGATATTTTGATTGTTTGGCTTCCTTGCTCATCTTTATTTGTCAGGGTTTGTAATCTGCTTTCGCATGTGTTTTTATACTCTGATTGTTGTTGGGTCGGCGAGGTTTCCTAGGGACGTCGCACTATGATCGACCGGAGTGGTAAGGGGATGCTCGCGTTCAGATGGGTAAGTTGGGTTCGGGGCGTGACATTTGTAGTCAAACAGAAGATGGATGGTACTGTGGACAGATATAAAGCACGGTTGGTGGCGAAGGGATTTACTCAGACTTATGGGATTGACTATCAAGAAACCTTTGCTCATGTTGCCAAGTTGAATACTGTTCGAGTGTTACTTTCATGTGCTGTAAATCAGGGATGGGATCTTCAGCAGTTAGATGTGAAAAATGCCTTTCTTCATGGGGAGTTAGAAGAGGAAGTATATATGGAGATTCCTCCAGGTTTTTCTTGTGATAAAACTCAAGGTAAAGTGTGTAAGCTGAAACGTGCACTTTATGGTTTAAAGCAATCACCTCGAGCTTGGTTTGGTAGGTTTCAGAAAGCTATGATCTTTGTTGGGTATAAACAAAGTAATGCTGATCATACTTTGTTTGTGAAGAGATCAGATGCTAAAGTCACTATTCTTATTGTCTATGTAGACGACATTATTGTCACAGGGAATGATATTGATGAGATAAGCCGGTTGAAGAATTTTCTTGGACAAGAATTTGAAATAAAGGATCTTGGAAAGCTCCGATACTTTCTTGGGATTGAAGTTGCCAGATCTTCAAAAGGCATCTTTCTATCCCAAAGGAAGTATGTCCTTGATCTTTTAACAGAAGTTGGGTTATTAGGATGTCATCCCTCTGATACACCTATTGAGGTCAATACTCGTCTTCGAGAAAAGGATGGTGATCCCGTAGATAAGGGTCGTTATCAACGGTTAGTGGGCAAGTTGATTTATTTATCACACACTAGACCTGATATTACTTTTGCTGTGAGCCTAGTGAGTCAGTTTATGCATGATCCATACTCTACTCATATGGATGCTGTTCTTCGAATCCTTCGATATTTGAAGTCTGCTCCCGGAAAAGGGATTCTTTTATCTCCTCGTGATATCTTGAAAGTTGAAGCCTATACAGATGCTGATTGGGTTGGATCTCCTGACCGAAAGTCTATTTCTGGGTATTGTACTTTCTTAGGAGGGAATCTTGTGACTTGGCGTAGCAAAAAGCAGAATGTGATTGCTCGATCTAGTGCTGAAGCAGAATTTCGTGCAATGGCACATGGAGTTTGTGAACTGTTATGGCTTAAAGGATTACTTGAAGATCTTGGTGTATCTGTTCCTATTCCTATGATGCTATATTGTGATAATAAAGCCGCCATTAGTATTGCTCACAATCCTGTACAGCATGACCGTACAAAACATGTGGAGATTGACAGGCACTTTATCAAAGAGAAGTTGGAGAGTGGTTTAATTTGTATGCCATTTGTTCAATCCAGTGATCAACTTGCTGATGTGTTGACTAAAGGATTGGGGAGTAAATCATTTCATCTTGTTTTAGTCAAGTTGGGCATGTGTGATATCTATGCTCCAACTTGAGGGGGAGTGTTGAGAGTATTTGGCTAATAGGGGCATATTTGTCTATTTCCTTTATTATTTTATATATTGCAGCAATAAGGGTAATATTGTAATTTTTGACCTTTTTGGTTTTATTATAAATAGATAGCTTGGGGTCACATAGACCTAACCAAGCATTCAGTTCAGTTTTTCCTCTCAACATAAGCGTCCAGATAATATGAGCGGGATAGGAATAACAGGATGGCGACAACTTCCTTCATTTAATTTTTTTACCGAAACGAAAATGAGATGAATTATATTTATGGAACTTCAACAATTGTTTTGCTTCCGACTCCATCCTCGTGCTCCACCCAATGACTCTCTCTGTGCGTGTAAGTGCGCGTGCGCTTGCTCTATCATTTGCCCCTCGTCGGTGAGCCCAGACTATCAACCACAACCCTAATTTGAGCCTCACATAGAGGTCGATCACCTTTGATTTAGACTTCATATGGGATTATGGCTGCAAGGGCATGAAAGTTATGGGACCGAGCAGGTGAAAACAGGGTCGGGGCACATAGAAGAAAATGGCTGAATATGTTTGCTTGTGGACTTGGACTGGCCTTCTAATGCTTAAGTCGAACAATATTGTTATGGCAAAAAGGAAAAACAAAACCAATATTTTACTTGAATGTTTGTGGACCGGAGAAGTCTCTCTCTGCAGTCTTCTATAACGAGTCCCGCAACCCACAGGCCCAGATTGGAGCTAGTGATTAGGGAGAGAAACTGATACGCTATCGGTCTCGATGGTTAGGCGCAGATCCGAGTTCAAGCATAGATCCTCTCTCGCCTAGAGAAGCACCTTGATATGATGCAAACACTTTTTTTGTTTTATTCTTGACACTTTTGATATGATACAAAAAAAGTGTAGGTATGATGCCGTCGTGTACACGTGTACGGCGTTCAAGAGTTAAAGCAGAGTGACGATGGGCAAGACTACCTCGAGCCATTATCACCAAGGCCATGCAGCCAAACAATAGTGGCCTGGTGTCTCCCTCTTGGCCGCACCACATGTGTTCGCCCAAATTCAAATGTTCTTCGGGACATTCTATTACCTGAAATTAGTTGCAAAAACAAGGTCATTGTGAGGGGCAACAATGCGAAAAAGAGGTATTTCCGCTTAGGACTGAAAAGATAACTTCTCTCGGGACAATGCTGCCATGCTATGCTGGTGAAAGGAAAGCAGTATCACTATGCTTCTTATGCTATGCACTAAAAATAAAAGAAAAATCTAGCTCTTGTTCTCACGCATCATTAAGAATGGCAGAACATGAAAGATTAAGCATTAGTCTGACTAAAGATGGACAAACCAGAACTTGATGAATGCTGCCGATAGCTCATTCCCCTAGCTCTAGAAAGCACACGGAAATAGCAGTTGAGCTGCGATGACTGCTATTGAAGAGCTGCAATGAAAAAACAAAGGGTGACTGTGTGTATTTATAACCAAATCAACCGAAGGCGACGTGTGAAAGGAATAGAACATTATGAATATGCATCACTAGGAATGTCTAGCAACCGCACCAGCTCACATTGCTCCAAAGAAAACGCCTAGAAACTCACAAGAGAGAGACGGGGAGAGGTATCGATTGAAAAAGATAGAACAAAGACAACAAAAAGCCAAAAGGAAAACATTTAAAAAAAGCAAGATATCTTTTTGGAGCTCAGAGAATCAAAGCAGGGCAAAGCACCATCGTCCACACTCAAGCTAGCCAGCTTACCGATTTACAATGTTAGAGAGGAATAAATGCTTCCTCACCCTCCCCTCCCCCTCCCCCTCCACGCTCTGATCCATCGTCTCCTTCTTCTGCACCCAAGAGACAGATCTCCAGAAAAATCTCAAGCTTTAGAATCACGCAGACAAGCCACAAAATAAGAAATGTCTCCGAGTCTTGCAGAAGTGGCTTCCATTCTGGGCATCGTGGCGGCTCTCCTTGGCATCATTAACTCCGTCCTGCGCATCCTGCAGGCGGTAGCCCGCCGGAGCTCCGGTTCGCCGCCCTCAAGCTCCTGATCCTGGCCCTCCGCTGCCTCTCTCCTCCTACTGCTACTTCGACATCCCCGAACGAGCTCTACAATTTGTTCCTTTTTCACTTTCTCTCCACAAGCTTTGACTTACCCAGGCACAGATCATTCAGAGACACGGAAATGAAGCAGTTCTGGACATCCCTGGCCTCCCTCCTGGGCGTCCTGGCCTTCTGCCAGAGCCTCCTGCAGGTGGTGTTCCCGCCGGAGCTCTACCTCAGCTCCTTCGTCTCCGCCTCCGCCAGCTGCCTCTCCCTCACCCGCCCGATCAACTCCAGCGCCACCACCTTCGGCCTCTCCAGCAACGACCGCATCAATGATGTCTTTAGCGGCGTTGCCGTCCAGTGGGAGCACGTGGTGACGCAGCGCCAGTCCCAGAGCTTCTCGTGGCGGCCCCTCCCGGACGAGAAGCGTGGCCTCACGCTCTGGATCCGGAAGCGTGACAAGGACCTCATCCTCGACTCCTACCTCGACTACGTCATGGATAAGGCCAACGACATCCGCCGCAAGAACCAAGAACGCCTCCTTTACACTAATTCGCGCGGCGGGTCGCTCGATTCTCGTGGCCACCCTTGGGAATCGGTGCCGTTCAAGCACCCGAGCACCTTCGACACGTTGGCCATGGATCCGGAGAGGAAGAGGGACGTCATGGAGGACCTCTGCGACTTCGCGGCCGGGCAGGCCTTCTACCAGCAGACGGGCCGTGCTTGGAAGCGGGGCTACCTGCTCTACGGCCCGCCCGGGATGGGGAAATTGAGCATGATCGCCGCGATGGCCAATTTCCTCGGCTATGACATCTACGACCTCAAGCTGACCAAGGTGCACTCCAACTCCGAGCTCCGGAAGCTCCTCATGAAGACCAGCTCCAAGTCCATCATCGTCATCGAGGACATCGACTGCTCCGTCAATCTGTCGAACAGGTCGAAGGCGCCCCACGCCTCCGCATCCCAGGGCTACTATGACCCGGGTGGCCCGGACACCGCGCGTGGTGGCGGTGGAGTCGGGAACAACAACACGATCACCCTCTCGGGGCTGCTCAACTTCACCGACGGCCCGTGGTCGTGCTGCGGGAGCGAGAGGATCTTCGTGTTCGCCACCAACCACATCGAGAAGCTCCACCCGGCATTGCTCCGGAGCAGCTGGATGGACATGCACATCTACATGAGCCACTGCTCGCACCCGGCGCTCAAGATCCTGCTCCGGAGCTACCTGGGTAGCGAGGCCGAGGACCTCGGCGAGGTGTTGGCGAGCGAGCTACAGGAGGCGGTTGAGAAGGCCAAGATGACGCCGGCAGACATAAGCGAGGTGCTGATCAAGAACCGGAGGAACAAGGAGAGAGCGGTGGGGGAGTTGCTGGAGGTGCTGAAGGCGAGAGCGGAGAGGAACGAGAAGTACCGAGGAGGGTTGAGGGAGGAGTGCGAGCTGAACGGGGTGGTGGTGGAGGAGGAGGAGGAAGAGGAGCAAGAGAAAAGGGCTCTGGTTCTGGAGAGCCCCAAGGAAGGGAGCGACTGTGAGGACGATTCTTGCAAGAAGGTGGACGGGAACAACGCCACCATCACCTTCTGGGGGCTGCTCAACTTCCCCGACGGCCTGTGGTCGTGCTGCGGGGATGAGAGGATCTTCATATTCACCACCAACCACATTGAGAAGCTCGACCCAGAATTGCTCCAGAGCAGCCGGATGGACATGCACATCTGCATGAGCTAATATATTAAACGCTTTGCACTCGTGTCTTACTATAAAAATAGAAATAAAGCTCGTTTATCCACTTGATTTATTCTTTTGGATAGCGGGCCACATCCCATGTTGTGTTGGGGTGTAGCTTGTGGAGATGTTGCAATGTGCATTGTGTGATTATAGGTCAATTATCTTATTAAGAAAAGCATTATGCTTTTTTATCTTAATTAAGGGAATGTTATTTCCTGGTTAATTTCCGTTGCTTTGAAGATCAAATTGCCCCTACTTTCAAAGAAAAGATTATAAGAGATTTCATTCTACACCTAAGTAATGGGAAGTACGTTGATGCCAGAATTTTCGCTGACAAGCCAAGCATACATTTTTCTCTTGTAGAAATAGAAATTAGTAGTAAAAGAACAAAAAACTTTATAATAAATAAAAATCAAATAAACGAATAAATAAATAACTAATAAGAAATTATGAATAAAACACCAACCTAAATGGCCCAGCGAACCGAAAACCCATGAAATTTGGGATGGAGCCTGGCCCATCTCTCTCTCTCTCTCCATTACATGTAGGGTATATCGTATTGTTAATTTATTGCTGATTTTGAAAGAAAATTTTCTACTATCTAAAATTAGAGATTTGAAACACCGTGAACATTTTACCCTCAATTCAAATAGATTATTAAAAAAAAAAGGATTACAAATAAAATACGTAATAAAGCAAAACTACCCCCGTTTGTGCTAAAAGTTCGCCAATTTGGTCCATCTAATTGAGAAAGGTACATAAATAATTAAAGAAAGGATAAATCGACGTTATTGGATGTTTTATGGAAAGCAAGACTTCAAATGAAATTTAACAAAATCGTTTTGTTAAAAAGTGCATCAGGGCGTTTGTAATTAACTATAAAGAAATGGGCAAAAACCACCAAAAACCCTCAACTATATCTATTATGATACGTTTTCTCTAAACTTTTTTTCGTGACACTAAAAATCTCAAACTTATATTCGTACGACACATTTATCCTTTATCAAAATTCGGTCAATGAAAATCGTTAAAAGTTTGTTTACATGGACGCTAGAAAGCAAATGGTGTTGACATGGCGTTCACGTGGCTTAAGTGAAATAAAAACGACATTGTTTTGACTGAAAAATCATCTAACAGAATGTTGACGAAGGTTAAATGTGTCACATAAGTACAAGTTTGAATTTTTTATATCACAATAAAAAATTTAAGGTAAACATGCGCACTTAGCATAGTTTGAGGCTTTTTGTGGCTTTTTTCCTAAAGAAAATTGTGCATTTTCTAATGCATTATTTTTCTTGGGGAAAGTACCAAAAAAGTCTTAAAACTATTGCATTTGTATTAATTTAATCCCAAACCTTTCAATTATATCAATTGAATCCTAATCCTTTTGATAATTTGTCAATATATTCCATTTGATCAAGTTTGGCAAGATATCGCTGACATTGATCCCGGTTATCCTACGTAACATGACCAGCACTAATGTGGATAAATTTTATAACTTATTAATATTTCTTTTGGAATTTTTATTATTGTTATTATTATTTTCGTTGTGACTGGCGAGGGTCGCGGCCTTTGTCTAGGCCATTGCTGGGAGATTGCCCTCCCCGATTAGACGGACATTATTAATAAGAGAACGTGGACGGGACAAGTCTAATATTGGACCTAAAAATATTTGCCCAAACCCGTTTTTGATTGAAAAGCTGTTAGATATTTTTATATGGAGTTGGGCGGATGTAGAGGTGTCAAAATGGGTCATAAACCCATATATGACCCATTTAAAAATAAATTGGTCATATATGGGTCACTTTAATTTTAAAGAGTCAAGCTTAAATGGGTTTTAAATTTTAAAGCTTAAAAATAAATGGGTCTAAATGGGTTGAGTTTGGAACCCATGTCCAACCCATCTACTAGACCCATCCACACACTCTCTCCCTATTTACAAAAATGTTTTTAAAAAATAAAATTTAATTAATTTTTATTTTTTCTCCTTTTCTTTTATTTTTTATTTTTTCTTTTCTCTTCTTTCTTTTTCTTTTTTTTTATTCCGGCCGGTGGTTGGCCATGACGATCGGCCACCGGGGCGGAACGACCTCGCCAGGCTCGGACGAGGCTCGAGCCTCGCCGATCTGGCGAGCGTCGAGCTCGCCGGCCTCGGGCGAGGCTCCACCTCGCCAGATCCGGCGAGGTCGAGCTCGCCCGAGGCCGGTGAGCTCGAGTCTCGCCAGATCGGCGAGGCTGGAGCCTCGCCAGATCGGCGAGAATGAGCTTCGCCGGCCTCCGGCGAGGTCGTTCCGCCCCGGTGGCCGGTCATCGACCACAGCAGCCGGCGATCTGCCAAAAATAAAGGAAAAAGAAAAAAAATTGATTTTAAAAATAAAAAAGTTATTAATTTTTTTTATTTTCTTGGATAATGACTTTATGGAAAATATTTTCTAGAAATGTCACATTTTTCGTGAAACAAACAGAACCTCGATTTTAAAAAAAATTATAAAATTTTTCACTAGCTTTGTATTGCATAAAATGTTTTAGCAGTATAATTTAAAAAAAAATCATAAGAAACAAGTATTCCTAGATTATGTTAAATATAAAAGTGTTTCAGCAATATGGGTCGGGTCGGGTATGGATCGGGTCGGGTATGGGTCGAGATATTTACACTATGAATAAATTGGTCATAAATGGGGTTAATGGGTCAATTTGGATTGGACCATTTATGACCCGACCCAAACCCTATCTAACCCACCCATTTAACGGGTCTAGGCGGATGCGAGCCCTAAGCTCTTATATCACGTGAAGCATTTTGATTAACACATTATGTTACCTTTACTTGTACTTCGTTGCGACCCTCCCTCGTGGCTCCTCTTGAGGGGAGCGGGTTTAACGATATGTCGAACGAGAACAGGTGGTCTATATAAGGTGCTCGCTCTTGTTCAGTGCAGATTCTCCTAAACCTTAACCGATCGCAATGTTCAAGAGATTCAATTAATTAATGAAAATTTTCTATCCATATAAAGTTGCAACTCGCCTACTTGGGGATGGTTAGGAGCCAAGTGAAATGTGGGGGGCCACTTCACTTCCTGCGAAACATAAATTATAAAGTCAGGGATTTGGTTATGCCAATTATCTAATTAACGCCCTTTATATACCGATTCTCAATTTTTCAGAAATGATTTTCATTCGATCTTCGCCCATCTTATTATCCCACACCACTAAACGATGTACATGCATGGGTTCGCAATCGGATAAGTAAATAACCACAATCAAGGCGATAAAGGTAAAGTGCAATAAAGTAAACCCGATACAAGTCGGGCAAAAAATATACACGGCCTTGTTATCGAGCCCCGGGACATGAACCCCCACAAGCGAAATTCGAAATTAAATCGTAAGTCTAATTCTTGACTAAAGAGAACTATCTAGTGTCTATTAAAAGATAATCACTAAATGAAACTGATTAAAATCATGCATCAATAGACAATGATACCGAGTATATGAGAATGGATTAACAGCAACCCAGAAAGCGCAAGTTTTTGGATGTGCCGGGAGAGAGCACCGTTATACTCCAGCTTAACGAGACCAATGGTTAAAGCAACAGCTCACAAAATCAAGTCCCCAAGCAACCATCAGCAAAAAAAGATTTGATATTGCGACACACCCAACATTCAAAACCTTTCTAAAGAAACCAACGTATTGAACTCTCATAATCTGACGGAACACTTCAAAATTCGAGTTTGGCGATGACCGACAGCGAGCACACGACAGTATACAGCCACCTTTTGCCTATGGAAACAACGCCTACTCGTGCGAGAAATGATCGGGAAGTCCCAGCGATGTCCCTAGGCGAGTATAAATAAAAAAAAAACTTCGAGGAATCTCGAATCTTTTCTTCTTTTGGGAATTTCGTCGAGTAGCTATCGACGCCTCCAGAATAGCCTGTACCGGTGAAGACCGGAGTTACTGAATGCGAATCAGGAACTCCACTTCGCAACCTGAACAAGCAACAACAGATGTATAATCATAAATCGCGGCTAACGCATCTTTGGAATCGTGACGGAGGCAAAGGTTGAAGTTGCGACCAAGGAGGAGGAAAAGCATCACGTGCATTGCAGCGTCTCCAAAAGAACATAACAACTCGCACATGTCGATATTTTCATATCCTGCCTAGTTAAAATGCTCGCTCTAGCCGCACGACTTGTGTCCAATTGCGTGAATTTTTGCAATGGGATATTGAATTATAAATAAATACGAACTTGGATTTTGACCCTCCTGTGTTTTTTGACTGAATGAGATGAATTCGCTGTGATTGGCCGGACAAAAAATTATACATAGGATATTTAAAACCGTAACTGTAATTTCTGATTCTTAAATTCGTATGTCACGCGAGCTTTAATTATTTCTGATTTTTATAACAAGATGCTTGTTCGAAGGGTTTTACATTAGACACCCATATGTGTTCCCATTTGTCCATGAAACCGACAATTTACCAATTTGCCCCCATAACAAAGCAAAATCCACACGTTTCCGACGGATCAAATTGCTTATTCATTTTCATTTCTAATCGAATAAAAAGAACAAGAAAAGGACAAATTAGTTTTCCCTCTCATTTTGCCTTCCCCTCTTCATCGTCCTCCACTTTCTTGCAAGAGTCGTCCTCAGCGCTCCCTTCTCGTTCAACCCTGTTCTCCAGAGCCCTCTTCTCTTGCTCCTCTTCTTCAACCCTGTTCGACTCCCGCTCCTCTCTCAACCCTCCGTACTTCTCGTTCCTCTCTGCTCTCGCCTTCAACACCTCCAGCAACTCGCCTACTGCTTTCTCCTTGTTCCTTCTGTTCTTGATCAGGACTTCGCTTATGTCTGCCGGCGTCATCTTGGCCTTCTCGACCGCCTCTCGGAGCTCGCTTGTTGCCGCCTCGCAACCCAGGTAGTCCTGGAGCAGAATCTTGAGCGCCGGGTGCGAGCAGTAGCTCATGTGGATGTGCATGTCCATCCGGCCGCTCCGGAGCAACGCCGGGTCGAGCTTGTCGATGTGGTTGGTGGTGAACACGAAGATCCTCTCGCTCCCGCAGCACGACCACAGGCCGTCGGTGAAGTTGAGCAGTCCCGAGAGGGTGATTGTGTTGTTGTTCCCGTCTTTGCACCGCCGCACGCAGCATCAGGCGCGCCAGGGTCGCAGTAGCTCTGAGGCGCTGTGGCTTGTTGTGCCTTCAACCTTTTCGACAGATTGATCGAGTAGTCGATGTCCTCAATGATGATGATGGACTTGGAGCTGGTCTGCATGAGGAGCTCTCGGAGCTCGGAGTTGGAGCGGCCGGACGGACATGCACATCCACATGGGCTGCTGCTCGTACCTGGCGCTCAAGATCCTGCTCCGGAACTACCTGGGTGGCGAGGCCGAGGACCTCAGCGAGGTGGCGGCGGTGGCGAGCTAGCTCCGAGAGGCAGTCGAGAAGGCCAAGATGACGCTGGCAGACATAAGCGAAGTCCTGATCAAGAACAAAAGGAACAAGGAGAAAGCGGTGAGCGAACTGCTGGAGGTGTTGAAGGCGAGAGCGGAGAGGAATGAGAAGTACGGAGGGTTGAGAGAGGAGTGCGAGCTGAACGGGGTCGAAGAAGAGGAGGAAGAGAAGAGGGCTCTGGAGATCCCCAGAGAAGGGAGCCACTGTGACGACGATTCTTGCAAGACAGAGGAGGATGATGAAGCGGAGAAGAAGGCAAAATGAGAGGGAAAAATCAATGTGTCCTTTTCTTCTTGTTTTTTTTTTTTGAAGTTCATTTTCTCAATTTTTTTTGGAATAATCACATAAACAGTCCCTGAACTTTGGTTCAATGTACAATGTAATCTTTGTACTTTTGATTTATTTAATATAGTCACTGAATTTTATCCTAATGTTCAACGTGATCCCTGAGCTTTTAATTTGTTAAATGTGATCCTTGAACTTTTGATACCTATTCAATTTAGCCTCTAAATTATACGAAAATATTCAATGAAGTCTCTGAATATGAATTAATGGAAGGACTACATTCAATATTTTTGTATAGTTGAAGGATTAAATTTAACAAGTATCAAAAGTTCATGGATGACATTGAACAAATTAAAAATTTAGGGACCACATTGCATATTGGGTTAAAATTCAGGAATCACATTAAACAAATTAAAAGTTTAAAAATCAAATTGTTTATTGAGCCAAAGTTGAAGAACTGCTTGTATCATTTTCTCAGTTTTCTTTTTTGGCTTAGAAATGAAAATGAATGAGCAATTTGGTCCCTCCGAAACAGATGGGGATTTGTGATTTGTGAGGGCAGATTGGCAAATTGTGGGGTTTATGGAAAAATGAAAACACATTCCGATGTCTAATATAAAACACTCTTAACGCATTTCTTACCATAAAAGTTAGAAATAAAGCTCCTGCGACATATGAGTTTGAGAATTTTTAGCTTGGTAATGTGAAATTTTGGTTACGGTTTTCGATGTTCCACGTATAATATTTGTTTGGCCAATCATGGTGAATTCATCTCATTCAATCAAAACACGCAGGAGGGTCGAAATCTGAGTTTGTATTTATAATTTGATATCCCAACGTAAAATTCATGTGATCGAACACAAGTCAGATGACTAGAGCGAGCATTTACCAAAGCAGGATATGAAAATGTTGGCATGCGTGTGTTGTTTTGTTCTTCTGGACGAGGTGGTCACATCCCCATGTTGTGTTAGGGACAGCTTTTGGAGATGTGCAATGTACCTAGTGTGAGTGTTGGTCAATTAGCTTTTGGAGATGTGAACGTTGTTCTTTGGTCACAGCTCAGTTCGTTTCACGAAAAATGTGATATTTTTGGAAAATATTTTTCAGTAAGTCATTTGTCTAAAAAATGACAATACTTTCCAATGTTGAGCTAAAATATGAAAATAAGCTAGAAAATATTTTTCGCTGTTCGACATGGAAAATAGTTTTTCCTGGGAAAAAAATATCAAAAAATCAAAATTTTTTAATTATTTTCTTAAATTTATTTTTTTCTTTTCTTTCTATCTTTTTCTGATCACCAGCCATGGCGACCAACCACGTGCAAAGTGGAGCCTTGGGCGAGGCTCCAACTTGCTAGATCTGGCGAGCTTACTGGAATCTAGCAAGCTCCATACTCACCTATGGCCATGACCGGCAATCAGCTGAGGAAGAAACAAGAAGAAAGAGAAACAGAAAAATTAATTCAAAATTCTATTTTTGAATAAAAAATAATAAAAAATTCGAATTTTTTAAAATTATTTTTTCATAGGAAGGAACGTTTCATTAATCAAGGACCCGAATCCAAGTGCCGGGAACTCATGCACAGCTTTTGTGGACCCTTTCCCAAGTGCTGGGGATTAGAGCTCGAGTGTCGGCGACCCAAGCCCGGCTTTTTTGGATGCGCTCTTGGGGGGCTACGGCATAAGGCTCGGAATGATGAATAAATAAAATAAACAAATAAGAAATGACGAATGACACACCAAGCCCATCGGATAAGTTTAATCAGCCCATTCATTAAGCGCAGCCCACTAGTCTAGATCCACAAGCTCGGCCTAATTTGGCCTCTCACTCCAGACCGGCCCAAAGAGCTTAAAGCCTCATCGGCCCAGTGAATCAAAACCCCATGAAGTTTCTATCGCTCCGCATCGATCTTCTTCGGCGATGCTCCGGTTCCAGTGTTGCTGTTCCTCCTCGGCCGCAACTTGAACCTCACCCTCTGTTACTATTCCTGATGTTTTAGCTGCGATTTTGATTATACATCTGTTGTTTGCTCGTTCAGGCTTCGTTCATTGCCGTGACTTTCTCTCTCTCTATTACCACAAACTACTCTCGGTTTCCACCATCTCCAGCAACTCATCTCATCTCTCGGCTGCATCAAGGAATGTCGCGCACATGTTGTTTGCATTTATGTGTTAATTAGTTTAGGAAAAAACGTGTCGTCGTGAGCAAGTGTAGGGTTTTTTTTTTTCTTTTGTAGCTTTATGTCCTTTTCTTCAATTATTACTTGCAAACGCCTAGATGCACTTTTTAACAAAACTATTTTTTTTAAAATTTCATTTGAAGTCTTGCTTTCCATAAAACATCCAATAACTTCGATTTATCCTTTCTTTAATTATTTATGTACCTTTCTCAATTAGATGGACTAAATTGACGAACTTTTAGCACAAACAGGGGTAGCTTTGCTTTATTACGTATTTTATTTGTAATCTTTTTTTTTCAATAATCTATTTGAATTGAGGGTAAAATGTTCACGGTGTTTCAAATCTCTAATTTCAGATAGTAGAAAATTTTCTTTCAAAATCAGCAATAAATTAACAGTACGATATATGCTTGGCCCTACATGTAATAGAGAGAGAGCGAGAGATGGGCCGGGCTCCATCTCAAATTTCATGGGTTTTCGGTTCTTTGGGCCGGTCAAGTTGGTGTTTTAGTCATAATTTCTTATTAGTTATTTATTTATTCGTTTATTTGATTTTTATTTATTATAAAGTTTTTTGTTCTTTTACTACTAATTTCTATTTCTACAAGAGAAAAATGTATGCTTGGCTTGTCAGCGAAAATTCAGGCGTCAACGTACTTCTCATTACTTAGGTGTAGAATGAAATCTTTTATAATCTTTTCTTTGAAAGTAGGGGCAATTTGACATTCAAAGCAACGGAAATTAACCAAGAAATAACATTCCCTTAATTAAGATAAAAAAGCAGAATGCTTTTCTTAATAAGATAATTGACCTATAATCACACAATGCACATTGCAACATCTCCACAAGCTACACCCCGACACAGCATGGGATGTGGCCCGCCATCCAAAAGTATAAACCAAGTGGATAAACGAGCTTTATTTCTATTTTTATAGTAAGACACGAGTGCAAAGCGTTTAATATATTAACTCATGCAGATGTGGTTGGTGGTGAATATGAAGATCCTCTCATCCCCGCAGCACGACCACAGGCCGTCGGGGAAGTTGAGCAGCCCCCAGAAGGTGATGGTGGCGTTGTTCCCGTCCACCTTCTTGCAAGAATCGTCCTCACAGTCGCTCCCTTCCTTGGGGTTCTCCAGAACCAGAGCCCTCTTCTCTCGCTCCTCTTCCTCTTCCTCTTCCTCCTCCTCCTCCTCCACCACCACCCCGTTCAGCTCGCACTCCTCCCTCAACCATCCTCGGTACTTCTCGTTCCTCTCTGCTCTCGCCTTCAGCACCGCCAGCAACTCGCCTACTGCTTTCTCTTTGTTCCTCCGGTTCTTGATCAGGACTTCGCTTATGTCTGCCGGCGTCATCATGGCCTTCTCGACCGCCTCTTGGAGCTCGCTCGCCCCCGCCTCCCCGAGGTCCTTGGCCTCGCTACCCAGGTAGCTCCGGCACAGGATCTTGAGCGCCGGGTACGAGCAGTAGCTCATGTAGATGTGCATGTCCATCCGGCCGCTCCGGAGCAATGCCGGGTGGAGCTTCTCAATGTGGTTGGCTGCGAACACGAAGATCCTCTCGCTCCCGCAGCACGACCACGGGCCGTCGGTGAAGTTGAGCAGCCCCGAGAGGGTGATCGTGTTGTTGTTCCGGACTCCACTGCCGCCACGCGCGGCGTCCGGCCTACCCGGGTTGTAGTAGCCCTGGGATGTGGAGGCGTGGGGCGCCTTCGACCTGTTCGACAGATTGACGGAGCAGTCGATGTCCTCGATGACGGTGATGGACTTGGAGCTGGTCTTCATGAGGAGCTTCCGGAGCTCGGAGTTGGAGTGCACCTTGGTCAGCTTGAGGTCGTAGATGTCATAGCCGAGGAAATAGGCCATCGCGGCGATCATGCTCAATTTCCCCATCCCGGGCGGGCCGTAGAGCAGGTAGCCCCGCTTCCAAGCACGGCCCGTCTGCCGGTAGAAGGCCTGCCCGGCCGCGAAGTCGCGGAGGTCCTCCATGACGTCCCTCTTCCTCTCCGGATCCATGGCCAACGTGTCGAAGGTGCTCGGGTGCTTGAACGGCACCGATTCCCAAGGGTGGCCATGAGAATCGAGCGACCCGCCGCGCGAATTAGTGTAAAGGAGGCGTTCTTGGTTCTTGAGGCGGACGTCGTTGGCCTTATCCATGACGTTGTCGAGGTAGGAGTCGAGGATGAGGTCCTTGTCGCGCTTCTGGATCCAGAGCGTGAAGCCACGCTTCTCGTCCGGGAGGGGCTGCCATGAGAAGCTCTGGGACTGGCGCTGTGTCACCACGTGCTCCCACTGGACAGCAACGCCGCTAAAGACGTCGTTGATGCGGTCGTTGTTGGAGAGGCCGAAGGTGGTGGCGCTGGAGTTGATCGGGCGGGTGAGGGAGAGGCGGCTGGCGGAGGCGGAGACGAAGGAGCTGAGGTAGAGCTGGACGGCGTTGTAGAGCTCGTTGGTGTTGACGCCGTCGATCTCGGTGATGTCGTAGCAGCAGTAGGAGGAGAAGCAGTTGAGGGCCCGGTTCAGGAACTTGAGGGAGGCGAACCGGAGCTCCGGTGGGAACACCACCTGCAGGGGGCTCTGGCAGAAGGCCAGGACGCCCAGGAGGGAGGCCAGGGATGTCCAGAACTCCTTCATTTCCGTGTCTCTGAATGATCTGTGCCTGGGAAAGTCAAAGCTTGTGGAGAGAAAGTGAAAAGGAACAAATTGTAGAGCTCGTTCGGGGATGTCGAAGTAGCAGTAGGAGGAGAGAGGCAGCGGAGGGCCAGGATCAGGAGCTCGATGGCGGCGAACCGGAGCTCGGGCGGGCCACCGCACGCAGGATGCCCAGGACGGAGTTGATGGTGCTAAGGAGAGCGGCCACGATGGAAAGAATGGAAGCCACTTCTGCAAGACTCGGAGACATTTCTTATTTTGTGGCTTGTCTGCGTGATTCGAAGTTCGAGATTTTTCTGGAGATCTGTCTCTTGGGTGCAGAAGAAGGAGACGATGGATCAGAGCGTGGAGGGGGAGGGGGAGGGGGAGGAGGAGGGTGAGGGAGAAATGGGGATTTGGTTTTTTTTGGGGGGGAAGTGAGTTTTCCCGAAGAAGGGATAAATGGGTCGATTTATAACCCAATACCAGAAACATGAGATTGTGAACCATCAGCTAATGTAACAGAATTAGACACTTCAGAAGATGTGGATTGAAAGGAAGACAGTAGCTTATGGTTACTAGATATATGATGAGTGCCTGAGTGGCTCCAGAGTTTATAACCCAGGAGTCAGATAGTGTAGACAATAAACAAGATGAACTACCTTCAGTGTGTGGTGATCGGTGTCCCACCCCTATTTCTTCCTCGACTCGTTTGCATGAGCACGTTTACCTTGAGGGCCCGGTAGAAGGAACAAATTGAACACTTTGGTTCTAGAGTAAGACAATTTGTGGTCCCGAATCCGTTGAGGGGGGAAGGTGTGGAAAGACACTTTGGTTCTAGAGTAAGACGCGCGTTTATACCGTCGATTGACCAAAATAACCTTATGTGAAACATCTACGGTATGAACGCGCGTCCGTCTACCCTTCTTTTTTTTTGTGTCAAACATCTTGACTTCTTTTTGGCATCTTCCCCCCTTCTTTTTTTTTTTTGTGTCAAATATCTTGACTTCTCAATTTTCGTGGATAGGCACTATTCCGTCAAGTTAAATTGAGCACAAGGAAAAATATCTTTCCGTCGCTAAATTTTGTTCCTATGTTCTTACACACGAACATAGGGAATCTAGCAGAAACTCCCTTCAATGTGTGGATAGGCACTATAACTTGTTCTTACCCACGAACCCCCCGCCCCGGCCCCAACCCCCCTCTATAAATCGACCCATTTATCCCTTCTTCGGGAAAACTCACTTCCCCCCCAAAAAAAACCAAATCCCCATTTCTCCCTCACCCTCCTCCTCCCCCTCCCCCTCCCCCTCCACGCTCTGATCCATCGTCTCCTTCTTCTGCACCCAAGAGACAGATCTCTAGAAAAATCTCGAATTTCGAATCACGCAGACAAGCCACAAAATAAGAAATGTCTCCGAGTCTTGCAGAAGTGGCTTCCATTCTTTCCATCGTGGCCGCTCTCCTTAGCACCATCAACTCCGTCCTGGGCATCCTGCGTGCGGTGGCCCGCCCGAGCTCCGGTTCGCCGCCATCGAGCTCCTGATCCTGGCCCTCCGCTGCCTCTCTCCTCTTACTGTTATCATAATTCTTTCATAATATTTATTAATATTTCTTTCATAATTGACCAGTGCCTTATTATCATAATTCTAATACTCCCCCTCAAGTTGGGACGTAGATATCAAGCAGTCCCAACTTGTTACATAAAAAATCCACTCTATTCCCTCGTAAGGATTTTGTAAAAATATCTGCCAGTTGATCCTCTGTCCTTGCATGTTGAAGAATGATTTCCCCCTTCTGGACCTTCTCCCGTATAAAGTGACAATCAACTTCAATATGTTTGGTTCGCTCATGGAAGACAGGATTGTTCGCAATATGGATGGCTGATTAATTATCACAATATAATGTTGATGGATCTGATGTTGACACACCAATTTCTGATAATAATATCCTCAACCAGATCAATTCACCTGTCACATGTGCCATAGCTCTATATTCTACTTCAGCACTCGATCGGGAAACCACATGTTGTTTCTTAATTTTCCAGGAAACTAAATTTCCTCCAAGAAATACGCAATACCCTGATGTAGATCTCCTATCAGTAGGACATCCAGCCCAGTCTACATCAGAGAACCCTGTAGTTTTCAGATGACCATAATTCTTGAAAAGTAGTCCTTTGCCTGGTGTTCCTTTCAAGTACTTAATAATTCGCAGTACAGCATTCCAGTGAGTAGTATGAGGGGAACTCATAAACTGACTCACTACACTCACAACAAAGGATATATCAGGCCTTGTAACAGTAAGGTAATTCAACTTACCCACAAATCTTCGATATTTCGCTGGATCATGTAACAGTTCTCCATTTTCTGCATCAAGTTTCACATTAGGTTCCATAGGTGTATCAACTGGTTTTGCTCCAAGAAATCCGACCTCATTAAGAATATTAATCACATATTTTTGTTGTGATAAATTGATGCCTGCCTGTGAGTAGGCAACTTCAATTCTAAGAAAATATCGTAGACGTCCCAGATCTTTAGTATTAAATTCTGTTTGCAAAAACTGCTTAAGTTGTTGAATACCAACCGAATCACTACCAGTGATAATAATATCATCCACATATACCACCAGAAGAACACAACCAGTTGAGGAGACAGAACTAAACACTAAATGATCTACTTGACATTGTTTTAACCCAAACTTGATAACTGCATCAGTGAATTTACCAAACCAAGCACGGGGGACTATTTGAGTCCATATAAGGCCTTACATAAATGACATACCAGATTCTCCCCCTGAGCAACAAACCTAGGTGGTTGCTCCATAGAGACTTCTTCAGCCAAATCACCATGTAAGAAGGCATTTTTGACATCCAATTGATGAAGATGCCAACCAAAATGTGCGGCTAGGGAAATAAGAACACGAACAGATGGAATTTTGGCGATAGGTGAGAAAGTATCATCATAATCAATACCATATGTCTGAGTATATCCTTTGACAATTAATCGAGCTTTCAATTGATCGAGAGAACCATCAGGATGAACCTTAACAGTGAAAACCCAACGACAACCAACAGGTTGTTTACCTGGAGGTAATGATGTGAGCTGCCAAGTATGATTCTCAAGAAGAGCCTCCATTTCATCTTCCATGGCTTGTCGCCATCCAGGATGAGCAAGAGCTTCAGCAACATTACTAGGCACAGAAATAGTGGACAAGGACGAGACAAAGATAGAAAAGGTAGGAGACAAACGAGCATATGATAAGAAATTGGATATGGGATGATGAGTACGAAGACAAGAAGAAAGGTCAGAAAAGTGAACATAGCGATCTACCGGATGACCAACATAAGAACATGTACCTTTCCGAAGAGCAATGGGTGGATCAGGATCAGAGGATGGTGTCGCAACTGATGAAGGGACAGATGAATCATATGTTTGTGGGACCGGTACTACCGTGGGAGGAGCTGTAGGACGTCTATGATATGTGCGCTCGGCAAATTGAAATCCAGTTGATGGTGCTGGAGATACAGAGAGTGGAGGAAGTGCTGGGAGGACACATTCACCACCCTCAGTAGTCACCGTCGGACCTGATTAAGTATCATAATAAGCTTGATCCTCAAATAAAGTCACATCAGCTGACACAAACAGACGACGACGAGTAGGACTATAGCATTTATAGCCCTTTTGAGTTCAATAATACCCTACAAAGACACATTTCTCGGCACGATAATCTATTTTATCAAGACCCGGAGAAAGACAATGAACAAAGCAAATGCAACCGAAGACACGTAAAGGTAATGCAAAGGGAGGAAGGTTTGGATGTAAAATAGAGAAAGGTGTCTTCCCCTAAAGAACAGAGGTTGGAAGTCGATTAATCAAGTAACATGCTGTAAGAACAGCATGGCCCCAAAAAGGTTTAGGAAGATGCATATGAAACATAAGACAACGAGCAACATCAAGAAGATGACGATTTTTGCGTTCGGCTACACCATTTTGCTGTGGAGTGTACGAACACGATGTTTGATGAAGAATACCATGAGATTCAAGAAAAGGTCGAAAACTAGTAGAAGAGGCAAGATATTCTTTAGCATTATCTGATCGTAAAGTTTTAGCAAATGCATTATACTGATTCAATACTTCAAAGTAAAATAGGCGAAGCAATGAAAAATCTCAGTACGATCTTTTATTAAGAACAACCATGTCATTAGAGAAAAATCATCCACGAATGTAACAAAATATCTAAAACCAGAAGTATCAGAAACACGATACAGACCCCAAACATCTGAGTGAACTAACTCAAATGGACTAGACACACGACTCTGAAAACGAGAAGGAAAAGAAGTCCTATGATGTTTACCAAACTGACAAGCTTCACATTGAAAAGTACTCACAGACTCAGACTTAGGAAATAAACGTTGAAGAATGTTCGGTGGTGGATGACCAGCATGACAATGCATTCGATACACATTAGAGAATGTGCGCTTCACAGCTACAGCAGCCATTATTTCCTTGTCAAGATAGTACAGGCCATTTGATTCATGTCCCCCACCAATCATCTATCCAGTCCTCAGATCCTGAAAAACACAATGAGACGAAGAAAAGGTGACGGAATAGTTCAGTTCCTTAGTCAATGAACTAATAGAAATCAAATTATAGGGAGATTTGAGGTGCAAGACAGAAGGCAGTGAGAGAGAAGGACTTAAATGAGCAACTCCAATACCAAAAACATGAGATTGTGAACCATCAGCTAATGTAACAGAATTAGACACTTCAGAAGATGTGGATTGAAAGGAAGACAGTAGCTTATGGTTACTAGATATATGATGAGTGGCTCCAGAGTTTATAACCCAGGAGTCAGATAGTGTAGACAATAAACAAGATGAACTACCTTTAGTGTGTGGTGATCGGTGTCCCACCCCTATTTCTTCCTCGACTCGTTTGCATGAGCACGTTTACCTTGAGGGCCCGGTAGAAGGAACAAATTGAACACTTTGGTTCTAGAGTAAGACAATTTGTGGTCCCGAATCCGTTGAGGGGGGGGGTGTGGAAAGACACTTTGGTTCTAGAGTAAGACGCGCGTTTATACCGTCGATTGACCAAAATAACCTTATGTGAAACATCTACGGTATGAACGCGCGTCCGTCTACCCTTCTTTTTTTTTGTGTCAAACATCTTGACTTCTTTTTGGCATCTTCCCCCCTTCTTTTTTTTTTTTGTGTCAAATATCTTGACTTCTCAATTTTCGTGGATAGGCACTATTCCGTCAAGTTAAATTGAGCACAAGGAAAAATATCTTTCCGTCGCTAAATTTTGTTCCTATGTTCTTACACACGAACATAGGGAATCTAGCAGAAACTCCCTTCAGTGTGTGGATAGGCACTATAACTTGTTCTTACCCACGAACCCCCCGCCCCGGCCCCAACCCCCCTCTATAAATCGACCCATTTATCCCTTCTTCGGGAAAACTCACTTCCCCCCCAAAAAAAACCAAATCCCCATTTCTCCCTCACCCTCCTCCTCCCCCTCCCCCTCCCCCTCCACGCTCTGATCCATCGTCTCCTTCTTCTGCACCCAAGAGACAGATCTCCAGAAAAATCTCGAACTTCGAATCACGCAGACAAGCCACAAAATAAGAAATGTCTCCGAGTCTTGCAGAAGTGGCTTCCATTCTTTCCATCGTGGCCGCTCTCCTTAGCACCATCAACTCCGTCCTGGGCATCCTGCGTGCGGTGGCCCGCCCGAGCTCCGGTTCGCCGCCATCGAGCTCCTGATCCTGGCCCTCCGCTGCCTCTCTCCTCCTACTGCTACTTCGACATCCCCGAACGAGCTCTACAATTTGTTCCTTTTCACTTTCTCTCCACAAGCTTTGACTTTCCCAGGCACAGATCATTCAGAGACCCGGAAATGAAGGAGTTCTGGACATCCCTGGCCTCCCTCCTGGGCGTCCTGGCCTTCTGCCAGAGCCCCCTGCAGGTGGTGTTCCCACCGGAGCTCCGGTTCGCCTCCCTCAAGTTCCTGAACCGGGCCCTCAACTGCTTCTCCTCCTACTGCTGCTACGACATCACCGAGATCGACGGCGTCAACACCAACGAGCTCTACAACGCCGTCCAGCTCTACCTCAGCTCCTTCGTCTCCGCCTCCGCCAGCCGCCTCTCCCTCACCCGCCCGATCAACTCCAGCGCCACCACCTTCGGCCTCTCCAACAACGACCGCATCAACGACGTCTTTAGCAGGGTTGCCGTCCAGTGGGAGCACGTGGTGACGCGGCGCCAGTCCCAGAGCTTCTCGTGGCGGCCCCTCCCGGACGAGAAGCGTGGCTTCACGCTCTGGATCCGGAAGCGCGACAAGGACCTCATCCTCGACTCCTACCTCGACAACGTCATGGATAAGGCCAACGACATCCGCCTCAAGAACCAAGAACGCCTCCTTTACACTAATTCACACGGCGGGTCGCTCGATTCTCGTGGCCACCCTTGGGAATCGGTGCCGTTCAAGCACCCGAGCACCTTCGACAAGTTGGCCATGGATCCGGAGAGGAAGAGGGACGTCATGGAGGACCTCCGCGACTTCGCGGCCGGGCAGGCCTTCTACCAGCAGACGGGCCGTGCTTGGAAGCGGGGCTACCTACTCTACGGCCCGCCCGGGATGGGGAAATTGAGCATGATCGCCGCGATGGCCTATTTCCTCGGCTATGACATCTACGACCTCAAGCTGACCAAGGTGCACTCCAACTCCAAGCTCCGGAAGCTCCTCATGAAGACCAGCTCCAAGTCCATCACCGTCATCGAGGACATCGACTGCTCCGTCAATCTGTCGAACAGGTCGAAGGCGCCCCACGCCTCCACATCCCAGGGCTACTACAACCCGGGTAGGCCGGACGCCGCGCGTGGCGGCAGTGGAGTCCGGAACAACAACACGATCACCCTCTCGGGGCTGCTCAACTTCACCGATGGCCCGTGGTCGTGCTGCGGGAGCGAGAGGATCTTCGTGTTCGCAGCCAACCACATTGAGAAGCTCCACCCGGCATTGCTCCGGAGCGGCCGGATGGACATGCACATCTACATGAGCTACTGCTCGTACCCGGCGCTCAAGATCCTGTGCCGGAGCTACCTGGGTAGCGAGGCCAAGGACCTCGGGGAGGCGGGGGCGAGCGAGCTCCAAGAGGCGGTCGAGAAAGCCATGATGACGCCGGCAGACATAAGCGAAGTCCTGATCAAGAACCGGAGGAACAAAGAGAAAGCAGTAGGCGAGTTGCTGGCGGTGCTGAAGGCGAGAGCAGAGAGGAACGAGAAGTACCGAGGAGGGTTGAGGGAGGAGTGCGAGCTGAACGGGGTGGTGGTGGAGGAGGAGGAGAAGAGGGCTCTGGAGATCCCCAAAGGAGGGAGCGACTGTGACGACGATTCTTGCAAGAAGGCGGAGGATGATGAAGCGGGGAAGAAAGCAAACTGAGAGGGAAAAAAAACTCAATCTGTCCTTTTCTTGTTCTTTTTTTTTTCCACTTTAAGTTGATTATCTCAGTTTTCTTTTTATTTGGGGGAAAATTGGTAAATTTAGGGTTTCATGGACAAATGGGAACACATATGGGTGTCTAATGTAAAATGCTCCACATATGGGTAAATTTGAGAATTTTTATTTGGATAACGTGAAATTGCAATTCCGGTTTTCAATGTCCTATGTATGATATTTTGTTTGGCCAATCACAAAGAATTTATCTCATTCAGTCAAAATACGAGGAGGGTCAAAATCCAAGTTCGTATTTATTTATAATTCGATATACCATTGCAAAAATTCACGCGATCGGACACGAGTCGCCCGACTAGAGTGAGCATTTTAACTAGGTAGGATATGACAATGTCGACACTCGCGTGTTGTTTTGTTCTTTTGGAGATGCTGCAATGCACTTGTTGCTTTTCCTCCTCCTTGGTCGCAACTTCAACCTTTGCCTCCGTCACGATTCCAGAGATGTGTTAGCCGCGATTTATGATTATACATCTGTTGTTGCTTGTTCAGGTTGCGAAGTGGAGTTCCTGATTCCAATTTGGTAACTTCGGTCTTCACCAGTACAGGCTATTTCGAAGGCGTCGATGAGGTACTTGACGGAATTCCCAAGAGAACAAAAGATTCGAGATTCCTCGAAGTTTTTTTTTTCTTTATACTCGCCTACGGACATCGCCGGGACTTCTCGACGGCTCCGGCTTTGCCGATCCAATTCCGTCGCCAGCTCAAGCCACCCTCCTTCCTTCTCGGTTGCAGCACGTTTTGAGTTCCCTCTACCATTGCCGTGACTCTTATCTCTCTCTCTATTACCACACATTACTCTCGGTTTCCACCATCACCGGCAACTCATCTCATCTCTCGGCTTTATCAAGGTATGTCGTGGGGGTGTTGTTTGCATTTGTGTTAATTGGTTTAAGAAGAGTATCAGGTCCTGCATTAGAGTTGCTCCCTTCCGTCATAGATCTTGTGCCTGATGAATTTATCCACAGTATGTCCATATCTTTATGATCCTGTCAACCCATGGTAGTGTATAATGGTCTTTTGTAACGGGTGGTCTTGGGCCTCTTCCATCCCAAAAGTTAGCTAACTTAAAGGGTGAGTCTTTCTCTCGCACTTATAAACTAACCACTAGTTCTTTTCACAACCGATGTAAGACAACCTCAACAATCTCCCCCTCACACATTGGGCTTAGGTCGGAAACGCAATAATCCGTAACTCTCCCGTGTGACTATTGGGTCTGGATCTGTTGGCAACTTGAGCTCTTATACCGGTAACGGGTGGTCTTAGGTCTCTCTCACTCCAAAAGTTAGCTCAAAGAGTGAGGTTTTCCTTCACACTTATAAATTGACCACCAGCCCCTTTTATAACCAATATGGGACAATCTCAACATTTTGTGGTCGTATCAACATTAGTAAATTCTTTAGCTTACCGATTACTTGTACATAGGATTTGCACAACATTACCAACATGACTTTGGAATTACCTATATGTTGCCTCAAAAATAATTTGGCTATTCAATTGACATGCATCTTTTACAATGTTCGTCTGATTTTCTCCAGCTTCTTGGAACTGAAAGATGTAGAATGTATTTTTCTTTTTGGTTATTAGCATGTTAACGTCTTGTGCGGGGCCTTTCGGGAAGATTGCCCTGTATGCATTTGTTGTAATGGTTGGAGGCTATTCTATAGTATATGAATAACTTACAGTTAAATCAGTCAGCCTGGAGATCAATATAGACGAATAGTTTCGTGATCTCCAATGTATACATAGGATTTGCACGACCGAGCTTGCTTTGCTCTTGACATAAGCATGCCGGTCACCCCTCTCTGGGCATGAAAGGCGGTGATCTTAATCCGATTCGAGTGTTGTTGCATTTGCCCACGAAGAGGTGTTTACATGTTAATGACTTCCCAATCAATTTTAGCACGATCAGGCATTGTTTTCATAGGCGAAAGGTGGCTGTATACATCGTGTGCTTGCTAGACGGTCATCACGAAACTCGAATTTTGAAGTGTCCCGACAGATTATGAGAGTTCGATACGTTGGTTTCTTCAGTTTAGTTTTGAATGTTGGGTGTGTCGCAATATCAAATCCTTTTTTGCTGATGGTTGCTTGGGGAATTGATTTTGTGAGCTGTTGCTTTAACCATTGGTCTCGTCAAGCTGGAGTATAACGGTGTTCTCTCCCTGCATATCCAAATCTAGCGCTTTCTGGGTTGCTGTTAATCCAATCTCATATACTTGGTGTCATTGTCTATTGATGCATGTTTTTAATCAGTTTCATTTAGTGATTGTCTTTTAATTTCGAATTTAGCTCATGGCGATTCATGTCTCGGGGCTCGATAACAAGATCGTGTTGCCTGACTCGTATCAGGTTTACTTTATCGCATTTTGCCTTTTATCACCTAGGTTGTGGTTATTTACTTATCCGATTGCGAACCCATGCATGTACATCGTTTAGTGGCATGGGATAATAAGATGCGCAAAGATCGAATGAAAGTCATTTCCAAAAGATTGAGATTCGGTATAGAAAGGGCGTTAATTAGATGATTGGCATAGTCAAATCCCTGACTTTAGAATTTCTAGTTTCGCAGGAAGTGAAGTGGCTCCCCACATTTCACTTGTCTCTTAACTGGCCCCAAGTAGGTGAGTTGCAACTTTATATAGGTATAAAAATTTCTTTAATCAATTGAATCCGTTGAACATTTCGATCAGTTAAGGTTTGGGAGAATCCGCACCGAACAAGAGCGAGCACCTTGTATGGACCACCCATTCTGGTTCGATGTATCATTAAACCCACCGCCCTCGAGAGGAGCCACGAGAGAGGGTCGCAACATAGTACAAGTACAGGTAACATAATGTGTTAATCAAAATACTTCCCGTGCTATACGCACGTTTGGTGACACGAGCTTAGGGCTCGCATCAGCCCAATTTCATATAAAAATATCTAATATATTTTCAATCAAAAACAGGCTTGGACAAATATTTTGAGGTCCGATATTAGACTTGTCCCGTTCAAGTTCTCTTATTAATCATGTCTGTCTAATTGGGTGAGGGCAATCTCCCGGCAATGGCCTGGACAAGGGCCGCGACCCTTGTCGGCCACAATGAAAAGAAAAGGAAAAATAATAAAAATGCTGAAAGAAATATTAATAATTATAAAATTTGTCCACGTCAGCGCCGATCATGCCACGTAGGAGGGCCAGCGTCCATATTAGCAATTTCCAGTCAAAATTAGCCGGATGGAACACATTGTTAAATCGTTAAAATATTTAGGACTCAATTAATATAATTAAAAAGTTTGGTATTGAATTAATAAAAGTGCTATAAGTTTCGGACTTTTTCTGTACTTTTCCCCAAGAATAATGCATTAGAAAATACACAATTTTCTTTAGTAAAAAAGCTACAAAAAGCCTCAAACTATATCCAGTGTAACACATTTATCCTAAACTTTTTCTTTTTTTTGGTAAGGTCCTAAACTTTTTCTTATGAACTAAAAAATCCAAACTTGTACTTATGTGACACATTTACCTCCATTGAGATTCCGTTAGATGATTTTTCAGTCAAAATAACGTCGTTTTTGTTTCACTTAAGCCACATGAGTATCATGTCAACATTATTTGCTTTCTAACGTCCATGTAAGCAAATTTTTAACGATTTTCATCGACAGAATTTTGACGGAGGGTATATGTGTCGCACGGGTACAAGTTTAAGATTTTTAGTGTCGCAGAAAAAAGTTTAGAGTAAATGCGTCACAGTGGATATAGTTTAGGATTTTTGGTGATTTTGCTCTTTTCTTTATAGTTACTTACAAACGCCCCTGATGCGCATATTAACAAAATGATTTTTTGTTAATTTTCATTTGAAGTCTTGCTTTCCATAAAACATCCAATAACTTGGATTTATCCTTTTTTTTTTAAAATTATTTATGGACCTTTCTCAAGTATATGCACTAAAGTGGCGAACTTTTATCACAAACAGGGGTAATTTTGCTTTTTTTTTTACGCATTTTGTTTGTAATCTATTTGAATTGAGGGTAAAAAGTTCACAGTGTTTCTAGCATTTAATTTCAGATAGTAGAAAATTTTCTTTCAAAATTAGTAAGAAATTAACAATACAATATATGCTTGGCTCTATGTGTTAGGGAGAGAGAGAGAGAGAGAGAGATGGGCTGGGCTCCATCTCAAATTTCATGAGTTTTCAGTTGGCTGGGCTGATGAGGTTGGTGTGTTATTCATCATTTCTTATTAGTTATTTTTTTTATTTGATTTCTATTTATTATAAATTCTTTTGTTCTTTTACTACTAATTTCTATTTCTACAAAAAAAAATATGCTTGGCTTGTCCACAAAAATTCAGATGTCAACGTACTTCCCATTTCTAAGGTGCAGAATGAAATCTCTTATAATCTTATCTTTGAAAGTAGGGGCAATTTGATCCACAAAGCAACGAAAATTAATAAGGAAATAGCATTCCCTTAATTAAGATAAAAGAGCGGAATGCTTTTCTTACTAATGTAATTGACCTATAATCACACAATGCACAATGCGCATTGCAACATCTCCACAATCTACACCCCAACACAACATGAGATGTGGCCCGCTATCCAAAAGAATAAACTAGGTGGATAAACGAGCTTTATTTCTATTTTTATAGTAAGACGCGAGTGCAAAGTGTTTAATATTAGCTCATGCATATGTCCATGTCCAGCCGGCTGCTCTGGAGCAATGCTCAGTCGAGCTTCTCAATGTGGTTGGTGGTGAATACAAAGATCCTCTCGCTCCCGCAGCACGACCTCAGGCCGTCGGGGAAGTTGAGCAGCTCCGAGAAGGTGATGGTGGTGTTGTTCCCGTCCTCGCCACTGCGCGCGGTGTCAGGCACGCTGGGGTCGTTGTAGCTTTGAGGTGCAACGGCTTGGGGCACCTGGGACCGGTTTGACAGATTGACCAAGCAGTCGATGTCCTTGATGACGACGATGGACTTGGAGCTGGTCTTCATGAGGAGATTCACTCGGGCTTGAACTGCACCTTGGTCAGCTCCAGGTCGTAGATGTCATAGCCAAGGAAATTGGCCATCGCGGCGATCATGTTTGATTTCCCTGTCCTGGGCACACCGTAGAGCAGGTAGCGCCGCTTCCAAGCCAGGCCCATCATGTTTTGCCTTTCAGTGTGAACCAAAGGTGAGACTTTTCTGAAGATCTCTAGGTTAGGAGAAGCTGTTCTGATTGATGGGCGTTCAGAGACTGAGGAATTTAAGGAGTCAAAAAAAAATGCTAAAGGACAAAGTCAACGGAAAGCTTAAGAGAGAGATTGGTTTTGGAGTTTTGAGATTCTAGAGAATTAGAGAGAGAGATTTGGTGCCCGATTGATATTTCGTTGCGAGTTGAACTTTATCCCTGTGTTTTACTGTAGAATTTCCGTACAACTTGATTGCTGTTGCCGCGAAGGAATGTGCGCAATGGTGAGATGAGAGAGAGGTGTGATGCATCAAGGGTGTCTGAGAAGGGACCATGGAATCGAGAATAGACGGGGTTTATGGGAATATAATACGGTCCTAATGTGATAATGCTTTTTCATTGAAGCCTTTACCCAAGTAAACTCTACACCAGCTGATCTCCGTTGCTGGTCTTCGAAGATCCAAAACCAATATGTCCCTTTCTCTCCACAAACCCCCCAGTTTCTACACGCCCTTCGTTAAAAGGAAAAATATTTTTTCTTTATTTATTTTTGTAAGCTATCAATTTAAAAAAATATATTTTTTAAATCGTTCGTTCTTTCGCAAAATAAATGGAACCTAAATTAAGTTTCAATTTGGTAATGGGTGAGCAAAGTATTGCATAAGGGTCCTACTATGTTGGCGGTTTATTGACGTAATTACATCTTCAATTCGAGTGCTCGTCATTGGCACAATATACAAGGGGAAGTCTCCCAAGTGCTATCCAGTGAAAGTGTCCATTAAATACACCTAAAAAAATATATTTCATATATGTTTTATACAAAAATATCCTTTAAACATTTTATTTATATATCTAGCATATTTGTGAATGTGATTTCATGGTCATATCTCTCGCCCATTTACTTGGGTAAAGGCTTCAATGAAGAAGCATTATCACATTTGGGCCGTATTATATTCCCTTAAACCACGTCCATTCCCAATTCCATGGTCCCTTCTTAGACACCCTTGATGCATCACACCTCTCTCTCATCTCACCATCACGCACATTCCTTCGCAGCAACAGCAATCAAGTTGTACAAAACTTTCGTTGATTAATTTTTCTTAGTGATACAAACAGTTAATTTTAAGAAAATATTTTTCAAATCACCGACTTCTCTTGTAACAAACACATCACTTTAAAGTAAATTTAGCTCATTGATAGCTCTTCCTATATTATCCAAGAAAGGGTGGTATTGGACCGCATGTAGAGGTCACATGCATCAAGAGAAATGAGGTGGTGGGAGAACTTATATGCACATGCGATCTTGTTCGAGCTGTATGTAAGAATTTGCCATTTTTCAAAGCAAGTGTATTGCCAACGACTTGAAGGGATTTCCACTTCTATTCTAATGGGCAAAAGTACACCAGAAGTGCCATAACTTGTGTACGGCGATCACTTTGGTATCATAACTTTTTTTTAGATCACTTTTATGCCAAGTCGGAGGAAAAGATATCACTTTAGTGCCAATTTAGCCGGAAATCTGACGTGGCATTTTTTATTAATTTTTGACACTGACGTGGCTTGCCGGAGGCTGAGTCAACGTGTACAGTCAGCATTTTTTATTTTAAATAATTTTTTCCAGCGTATACAGTCAGCATTTTTAATTTTAAATATTTTTTTCCTTTTTCTTTTCTTTTCTCTCCTTGCCGGCCGGCCACCGGCGAAGCCTGGGAAGGGCTGGGCGAGGGTGGCCTTGCCCATGGCCGGCGAGGGGCAGCCTTGCCAGATCTGGGCAAGGCAACCCTCGCCAGCGACAGGCGAGGCCGTCCCTCGCCGGCCTAGGCAAGGGCTGCCCTCGCCGGCGTCAGGCGTGGGAAGCCCTTGCCCGACGCCGGCGAGGGCGACCCTCGCCCGCCCAAGCGAGGGCTTCCCTCGCCTGACGCCGGCAAGGGTCACCCTCACCAGATTTGGCGAGGGCGGCCTTGCCCACAGTCAATGAGGGACAGCCTCGCCAGATCTGGGCGAGGCGACCCTCGCCTGTCGCCAGCGAGGGTTGCCTCGCCCAGATTTGGCGAGGCCGCCCCTCGCCAGCCGTGGGCAAGGCCGCTCTCACCCAGCCCTCCCGGGCTTCACCGATGGTCGGCCGGCAAGGGGAGAAAAGAAAAGAAAAAGGAAAAAAGTATTTAAAATTAAAAATGCTGACTATACACGTTGGAAAATTTTATTTAAAATAAAAAATGCTAACTGTACACGCTGACTCAGCCTCCGACGAGCCACGTCAGCGTTAAAAATTAATAAAAATTGCCACGTCGGATTTCCGGTCAAATTGACACTAAAGTGATCTCTTTTCCTCCAATTTGGCACCAAAATAATCCGAAAAAAGTTATGGCACCAAAGTGATCGCCGTACACAAGTTATGGCACTTCTGGCGTACTTTTGCCTATTCTAATGTGTTCCAATGTTGATTGATCATTTTCCCTAGTAAACACAGTAAAGTTGGGCATTTTATTATCTATTGAATAAGATATGGTATCAACACAATTTGGGTACTGTTTTCTATACATGGATCTATTGGTTTCCCTAACATATCCCGTGCATTGCGTTACATGGTCGACTATTTGTTGAATGTTGTATGGGGATCTTGTCCTCGAACTGCTTGACCATCTTGCCCCTCTAGGTGGGTACGGTGGTCTGGCTGGGTTATCGATTGAAAAATTAGGCCTGTATGGTATATAACCTAGATTAAGCGGAACTACCATGCCTCCTTAAAACCCTTGACAGTCCTGTCCTTGAGGCAGAGACGGCGGTCCGTCTAGCCTAATTGTCAATTGGAAATTTGGACCTATAGTGAATAATCCCATATTAGGCTGGGCTGTTGTCCCAAAGGCCCTCACATCCTCGACATTAGGCATCAGTCCAATTGGCCACACGTTATCTACATCTGGTAATGGTATATTCGCCAAAGTACCATTGTTGTTTCCATTTAAATTAGCCTCATTGACATTATTTTGGGTCGGATCACTAATTTCAAGCCTTTGTAAAATCCTAATCAGTAGTGGTGGTGGAATTACTTGGCCTATTGTACCCCAATTTTATTGAGTTTCTGTAATGTGTAAAGGTTTGGTTCTTATGGTGCCAAGGAAGTGCAGTGGCTTACTTTGAGTTGCTGTAGTATGTGATGATGCTGTACTTCTCTCTGATTTTGTGTTGATTCTGTGTTGCTTTTTGTGTTCTAATATGAGTTCCTTGTTCATCTTGTGATATAGTTGGACTGAATAATTCTCGGTTGCTCTTCATATTTTTCATGGGCACTCCCGTTTTTTATTGGGATTTTACTGTGTATCGGAGTCAATCTTGCATCGCTAATCTCGTATCTAATTGCACATTCTTTTTACATTCTTGATGATGGAACCTCGGCATTAACGAAATGCTTATCCTTCGGTTGCAGAATAGCCTTTCGGACAGTTTATCGTGCGCGGATAAGAACCATACGATAGTTCTTAAGCTCCCTGAAAGTGACTCTCTATTTGACAAAAAGAAGGTCACAGGTTTATTTATTTATTTATGTGCTGTAGATGAATATCCACGTGTGTTCAGTAGTACATTTGTCTGTTAAAATAGCACATGTTGGGGAAGTAATGAATACAAGCGAGCGAAGGACAATGAGAGCACTAGAGAACCGTGTAATTTGTATTGCTAACAAGTAGATGATGAACTGGTGTTCAACACCTGCATATCCGTTGCAGTTGCTTTCGACGAGAGAAAATGGAAATTACGTCAATATCTTTGGATTTATATTCCAAAATGTCATCGAAAGTATTTTCTTGGTTTTGCACCTCCTATTAAGTTTGCCATCTATGTCAAGTGAGTATCTTTAATCCATTCCTTTTCTGATAGAAATTACTGCAAAGCAAGGGATACGATGTGGAAGTGCATATACAGCTCAAGAGTGCTTCGCATCCCAAATGGGCGCACCCTACTGCTGAATCAGTTCTGCAAATATCAAGAATTATGCACCTGGATGAGGTAAAGTACTATTATGTATGTCTCCTTCTGTGTGGCCCTTTGGCTAAATATCACCTTTAGTAAGAGGGATTAAAGCAGATAGACAAGGGGTGACAAATGTTGGAGAAAATATGCTCCTTCAAATTGTAGAAGAAAAGAAACTTCAACTTCAAACGGGATGAACAATTAACTTAGACTTTGAGGTGTGATATCACTTTCTTTAAGGAATTATTTATCCCACGAAGTTACTAATGGTCATCGGCAAATTTCCTCCAAGATACAACAAAGTCTCAATTGAGAATACCGAATAGCAATTTCGGTATATCTCCAAGATCTCTCTAGGAAAATAATTAGAAAAAAATGGCTGCAGTTTTTCGAAATAAAAAAAAAATGTCTAAAATTCTAAATGAAGAGACTTAATATTCAACCATGTAAAAACTAACTCACTAATCACATCCTTTCAAACAAAGGTGTCCCTTTATCAAAAAGATGTATAGTGAATTGGTACAAAATCAAAACTCACGTTGAAAAAAGATATATGAAAATTCGGAATAAAATAATAATAAAATTAGACATGGCCACGGTTCGGAACCAGCCAGTTCCGGTTCGGAACCGGCGGTTCCGGTTCGTGGCCATGTGTGAACCGGAACTGGAACCACCCCCTAGCGATTCCGGTTCGAAACTGGCCAATTCCAGTTTCGAACCAACCGGCTCCAGTTCGTAATTTAAAAATTAAAAAAATAAATTATGAGATAAAAAAATAATAAATTATAAAAATATGAAAATTCAATATAAATTATAATCAAAATGAAAATTGTAGAGGTGATCGGTTCCCAGTCGGAATCGAGAACCGAATCGATGAGCCAATCCTTTAATTTTAGAATTAGGAACCGGACCGACAAACTATAGAACCGGACCATTGGTCCGGTCCGGTTCTATGTGGTTCAATGGAACCCTTTGCTCTTAATTAGCAAAGGATCGTAGCCACAAAAGGTATATAACTTCACATACTCATGGTTTGGCTTGGGTTTTATAAATAATCCCTATCTTTTCATTCCCATTCGATGTGGGACTCTTGGCATTTGCATGAAGACAAGCCAAAAGTCTCATATTGAAGATGTTCAAGGCAAACCAAGAGTTCCACATCGAATGGGAATGAAAAGACCATCAAAGGAGTTGTTTGTAAAACCCAAGCCAAGTCTTGTAATTAGAGTTCAATACACTCAAGCCAAGCATTGTAATTAGAGATCAATGTACTTATAATGCATGGCAATTAGAGTTTAATTTGTTTTATAAAAAAATTAAATAATGAATTTTTTAAAAAAAATTTCATTATTATTTAAAAAAAATTTGGAACCAGAACAGGAATCGGGCCCGTAGTCCGCGGGCCCGTTCGAGTTCCAAACCACGGGCCTGGTCAACGGGCCAGGCCCGAGTTTGACCAGGCCGATTCCAGGCCAAAACCGGCTCGTGGCCATGACTAAATAAAAGAATAATATTTTTTTAATTATTATTATTTTTAATCATTTTTATTAATCCGAATTTTATAAATTCTGAAAAATAATCTTTAAACAAATATAACCTTTCAACATGAAAGGAGTTATGTCTGAAAAGACATAACCTTCCAAAGGTGAAGTAATTATGTCCGAAGGAACACAATTTTTCCAAATAATAACTTTCGAAATTAATTAATAAAAAAAATAACCGTAACTCTATTGCGTACGATCACACTGTTTTAATAGGATAAAATCGTTATTTTATAATAATTTGAAATTTAATAAATAAAAATAATAAATGAGGATTAGTGCTAATTTTCATTTGCAAGCGCGCTAAGTGCTAAGTGCGCCTAATAATCGCACACTCACATGCGGGTATTGAGAAGTCTAGTCCACACCCTATTGTCTTCATTTTAACAAAAAAGAAGATACTCACACATATAAAGTGGTCCATCTTATCAAAACTTTTCTATGTAGGATAAAAGAAAAAGCACTATTCTATTTGTTTTACAAACAAACAACTAACAATCCCCCACTTTGTTTGTAAAACAAAATACCAACTAAGATTATAAAAAGAAAACATCCATAATTTCCATGAGATTAATATATCTACATAAATGTCTCTTTCGAGTTAAACCTTCATTTAGTGCATGCACATCAAAACTCTATAAAAGTGACAAGTGGCTATGATTTAAACTTGTACTCTATGTAATAGAATCGGACATACCACACATATACTAATATCTTGTTTCAACAAGAAGTTCTATATTACTCAGAACTATTATGGCCAGGTGCTTATACCTGTTTCATGAGCTCTATAGAAAGCAAACCCAACTTTCGTAAGAAGCGACACCACTTCTAAACTTATATAGGTGAAGTATCTTTCATGTGTTTATGTTACTAATAACACATTTAAACCATACTTCATTAAAAATTTAATTCAACCTGCAAACGTAACAAATAATACTGACTTCTCATGTCCGGGCTCATGTCAGTATCAAACAATCACTTAAGTAACTTGTTTTTACCCATTAAACCTTATAACTAGTGATGTTCTAATAAAAAGTCGAGTTACCATTACCGGTGATTTTGATTAAAGGATTTTAGCCCCATTTCTTTCGAGGTCATAGTTACCATCTCTCTTGGTAAAGCCTTTGTAAAAGGATCAGCTAAATTATTACTTGACCTCACGTAGACAATTGTTATGATACCATCTTAAATCAATTGTCTCACGTACTTTTGTCTTAGACTAATATGTCTAGACTTACCATTGTAACTGCTACTATAAGCTCTTGCCAAAGTAGCCTTACTATCACAATGGATAGAAATAGGAGGCATAGGACTAGGCCATAATTTGATATCCAACAACAAATTCCTAATCCATTCAACTTCTTTCCCAGTTGCTGCTAAAGCAACATATTCAGATTCCATTATCGAGTGAGTTATGCATGTCTGTTTCTTGCTTGCCCAAGATACAACACACCCCCCTAAGGTGAAAATCCATCCAGAAGTGGAATGTTGATCACCTACACTTATAATCCAACTAGCATCGATGTATCCTTCTAGTACAGCCGGATAAATATTTTTGAACAATCCCAAATTTTTAGTTATCTCATTTTAGTTCTCTTGAGATAACAAAAAATTCTAGCAATAGTCTTATAATGTTCTATATTTGGATTACTAGTATATCTACTCAACTTACACATCGAATAAGCAATATCAGGTCTAGTACAATGCATCGCATACATTAAAGATCCCATAGTAGTCACATATTCAAGTTGTGCTACCGCTCTACCAGTATTTGAGAGGGGGTATATAAAGGTGTGGTTCTTATGGTGCCAGGGAAGTGCAGTGGCTTTGAGTTGCTGTAGTATGTGATGATGCTGTACTTCTCTCTGATTTTGTGTTGATTCCGTGTTGCATTTTGTGTTCTAGTATGAGTTCCTTGTTCATCTTATGATATAGTTGGACTGAATAATTCTCGTTCGCTCTTCATATTTTCCGTGGGCACTACCGTTTTTTATTGGGATTTTACTGTGTATCGGAGTCAATCATGCATCGCTAATCTCGTATCTAATTGCACATTCTTTTTACATTCTTGATGGTGGAACCTCAGCATTAACGAACGCTTATCCTTTGGTTGCAGAAAAGCCTTTCGGACAGTTTATCGTGTGCGGATGAGAACCATACGATAGTTCTTAAGATCCCTGAAAGCGACCTTCTATTTGACAGAAAGAAGGTCACGGGTTTATTTATTTATTTATGTGCTGTGGATGAATATCCACATGTGTTCAGTAGTACATTAGTCTATTAAAAGAGCACATGTTTGGGGAGTAATGAATACAGGTGAGTGAAGGACAATGAGAGCACTAGAGAACCGTGTAATTTGTATTTCTAACAAGTAGATGATGAACTGGTGTTCTACGCCTGTATATCCGTTGCAGTTGCTTTCAATGCGAGAAAATGGAAATTACATCAATATCTTTGGATTTATATTCCAAAATGTCGTCGAAAGTCTTTTCTTGGTTTTGCACCTCCTATTAAGTTTGCCATCTATGTCAACTGAGTATCTTTAATCCATTCCTTTTCTGACAGAAATTACTGCAAAGCAGGGATACGATGTGGAAGTGCATGTACAGCTCAAGAGTGCTTCGCATCCCAAATGGGCGCACACTACTGCTGAATCAATTCTGCAAATATCAAGAATTATGCACCTGGATGAGGTAAAGTGCTATTATGTATGTCTCCTTCTTTGTGGCCCTTTGGCTAAATATCACCTTTAGTAAGGGGATTAAAGCAGACAGATAAGGGGTGACAAATATGTCTGTGTAGGTGCTACTGTGAGTGAGTGTTACTAATTTGAGTTCATGGAGCTGTCTAACATGCAGGCTGAACTCTATTTTCGCGAGGATGATAGCTGTTCACCCATGGGATACTACACCCAGAAAAATGAACTGGAAGCTCTAAATTCGATGCTTTCTCATGTCAATAGCTCATTACTGGAGAATACTTCCTCTCAAAAGGACGTCCTGCAAGATTTGCGGGAAGCAATTATTCAGCTGATCTTTGACTTTGGGGATAAGAACATTACGGAAACCACGGTCATCAACTCCCAGAATTGCGACAAGAAAAACTTTCTAATACAGTGGGGTGAAAAAAGTGGCGTAACCCTTACCAAAAAAAAAAAAAAAGTGGCGTAAAAAACAGGTTGCAGAGAGCTTGTAAGTTTTCAACTGAAAATATCAAATCACTGCTTCCCTTTTATAGATCAAGGAATCATAGTTTCTTAAGGCTGCTTTAATTTTTTTTTCTATCAAGAGAAGATAATTTGTTAAGAGGGAATTGCAGTTGAGATACCTCCAATTAAGTACAATATTAGATCTAACTAAAAGATGTAGGAGCAGTACTACTACTGATGTGCCCAGATATATAGTCCACACCAAACAAATCAATTGTTTTTATGGATTTTATGAAAAAATGATGGGTATAGGCTGGCAAATTTATGTTCTGTAGCTGTAGCACCTTCTTATTGTATCAGAACACTTTATTTTAGCGTTTCTAGATTTGATCAATAGTGAGAGACATAAGGTTCTATACTCATTCCTCTATGCTAATCCATTCAATAGATATTGAGGGGTTTGGAAGGGTGGCCATTGCTGTCACAGATCTAAAAGTCTAGATATTCCTGTCTCTGCTGTTATTAGTGAGGATGCTATGAAGAAGTCTGACATGGTATATTTCAGCATCGCAAGACATTTCTTTACTTTTATAACTTTATTAGGTTTCGCTTGTGTGGGTTCAGATGAACTTGCTTTGAGAAGGATCAGATATGCCTTGGGAATTTTCATTAATGGAGATTATAACCAGTGACATACATTTATGAGATATTATTAGTTTTTGTGAGATGGTTGCTCTTACTTGCACAAATAGTATTTTAACCTGAGCCCAGTTGTAAATTCTTGGAGACTTTAGAAGTGTCTGTACTTTTAGTGTTGAATGGTTGATTCCTGTGGCTTGTGCTATGCCATAACATTTCACTTCTTTCTTAAAGAGTTATTTCAACATTAAAACACATTGTGTAAACCAGAAGTGTGGACCAAATGAAAGAGAGGGGTCAATGATGCTTAGGCCGTTAAACAAGTCCAATTTAAATACAGACTAAACTCAAGACTTCTGCTGAAACCATTCTTCCGTGCATCACCTCAGGTGGTGTTTACCTGAACTTAGGACTTAGTGCCTTTTATTTTTATAGCTTTATCAGCACGTAGTTCTTTCTTTCTGGATATCATATTTTCTTCAGTTTAATAAAGTACTCCACTTTCATATCTTGTTCCGTTATATTTTTTTCTTGGTTATAGCTCCTGTGTTTGGCCTGGGCAAACCATGAATGCAAAGAAAAAAAAACATGCGCTAATAATTGAGCTGTAAATCCTCACCAGGCTGCTAGGAAGCTGAACAATTATAATTGATGCATCACTGAAACTTGTTTATCTGAGTTTTAGGGCACTTGTCAGATTTGGAGTGCAAAGTTCTTGGTGTTGATGACCAATCGAGTTTTGAAATATGTAGATAATGATAACCGCAAAAATAAAGTCGTTTGATCTTTTCCCAGTTTATATGGTTGGCTACACAGCAAGCACTATCCAATTCTAGAAATGTAAATTGCAGAGTCCTAAGTTCTTATGCATGCCTCTACGATCAAGCATCATGACAGAGATCCAGAGGATGCCTCTTAGTTTTATCCTACTCTGCGAAATGATGGGTCTAATCTGTAATATACCCCCTGATGCAGTTTCCTGCATTGGAAAAAGTTGATGGCATTTCAACAGACACAATGCTGTTACTGTGGAGTATGAAGGAGAGATACAATTCTTCTTCAACATTCAAGAATTACTTTGACACATTGCTAGAAGAATTTAATACAGGTATTTCTGGTTTCATATACATTTTAAGAATGACTCTGGTACATTATATTAAGGCTTACCTTGAACAAGAATTCTCATGGAGTCTTTCTTCGTCAGAATTATAATGGTTTTAATAAATTTCCTTTGTATGGAGTCACTGTGGGTTGAATTATCTATATTGAGATCAATCACGGTAAGAGCTTGAATTGTTGTTTGAATCATAGGATATGAAGTATGGGAAGTACACTTAATTATACACTGAGTTTCTGGTTTATTAGTGCATAGAAAGTAGGCAGCACCTCAGTGAACTTGCCTAGGGCAAATGGTCAAAAAGCAAGTGTGAACTTTGCTTTGGCTACATGTCTCAGAAAATTCTCCCTTCCCCAAAATGCAGTAGCAACAGATACCCACTCGTTTACATGACATTCCCTATTCTTTGTCAGCTACAGGCAGTGTTGATAGATTGAGATTCGTGAATCGTAAACCTTAATTTCTGAATAGTGAACCAAATCAAATCGCGAATTGTAAAATTCGGTGAAGTTCTAAAAATTTCCGCGGATAAGCATTTCTACCAAAATAAGTTACTAGTTGCAGTAAACACATAAAGAAGCATGCTACAGCCGAGAAAATTATACCCAAAACTGACACTGCTGTATTCTTAATATCCGATCTAACTTCTAACTTCTGAATATAATAGAAGTGCAAAATCAGAAAGGCCCAAAACACTTAAAAAGATTATTAAAAAAAAAAACTGTCAACAACACATCAAAACCTCAACATACACGAAAAATCAAAACTTAAATATAATCTATTGAAGCTAGCTAAAGAGACGAGACTGATCTTAAACTCAGCTGTAACTGTTGTCCAAGCTTGCAATTTAAACAAGCTAAGTAGGAGGGTCAGAGGCATGAGTCTCTGAACCAAAGGAGACGCCATGGCTGGTACCAGAGGTGGCGACAGCTGGCGTCCTCGCCAGAGGTGGCGGTGGTTGGTGTTGGAGCCGGCGATGGCTGGTCAAGATTTGGTGAGAAGCCATCTAACAGCTTTTCGAGTTTCTAAGTTTTTTTTTTTTTTGGGTCCAAATTCGATTTCCTTAGGTTGGCACGAGAGAACTAAGGTCTTCTGGTGTGCTTGTGCATTTTCTTTTATTTTTTGTTCTTCTAGTTCGATGCTTTTTCTTCTAGTTGCTTTTTTCAATTTTTGGCCTTTTTTTCTCTTTAGAACCCAATACTTTTGAGCCCAACCTCCATTATAAAGACCAACAGTGCAAATTGTGGTTCTCCTCCTGAACTGTAGAGAATCGTGAATTCATACATTCGTATCAAATCGTATGGTTCACCAACCATTCATGCAATCTTACATTTATGATGCAAGACTCCTTTATAGCTGGATGCTATCTTCTAGTTTTCTTGAATGAGTGAGCTTAATCCACCCAAGAGGATTTGAATGCTGTGGTTGCATAATATGAGTCAACGGAGAAGGCAAATTAGCTTCTGCGACATTATGAGCATTACACTAAGATTTCCTGTGCCCGTGTATGTCATTTTCACTTGAAGTAGTTACATGTTATTTGAAAATATAGATTACATGTCATGCACTGTTGCAGCCATAGGTCTGCACTTGGACTTTTTTATGTCGTTTCATTTTTTCTTTTGACCATGAACTTCAATTGGATGGATAAGTCCATATGGGCAAAAGTTATTCTTGAGAGGTTGTTTTTTCTTTTCCAGCTTTGAAGTCCAGAAGACCATGGATTTTGGTACTGTAGGGGTTCTGTTGCTCTTATTTTGCATCTGGCTATTTGAATTTTCTCTTGAAAATCAGTTTATGTTATAAATTTCTTTCCTACGTTGCATCATTAACTCTGCACTCCGACAAATTCCTTTTTCTTGAAGCCTGCTTGATATATTTTGATTGGAGAGGGACCAGCTAAATTGGCATTTCACAACTGCAACCTTGAATTTCCCCATGCCCTCCCCGAACAAATAAAAGAAATACTCAGGAAATAGTTCACTTAGAGACATTACTTTACCTAGATAAGTGTATATAGAGACTTTCACATAATTACTGAACATATACTAGGATTTACTTGCCAAAAGCTGTTCTTATGGTGCGTTCATATGGCAGAGCTCTTAGAGCAACATGTTTAAGAGGCATCACGATGCTGAAAGGATGGACGATATAAAACATTTTGCCTTAAAAACGAGAATCTGTCAGCTCCAATCAACCATCATTTCGTTGGCAAAACTAACCGAAGACCCTGGAATTGTCGTAAAACTTTTAATTCATAGTAGGACTCTGTTACAATTTTTTTTAAGAAGTGAAAAAGGCAACTCTTATTGGCAATGAGGAATGCGTCGTGAAATTGGAAGTCGCTAGGAATGGGGTATAAACAGTTTAATTTTGTTTATGGGCAAGAACGACCATCGAGACCCCAAGAAATCATGGCTGCAAGCCGAGATATCCTTTTTGTGTGGAACTCATGGTCTAGCACTTTAGCTTCTGATATTTTAGCACAGAAGAATAAATCTAGGTCAGTAGGAACGGTAGACTATTTCTTAGTGCGATTCCCCTAAACGCGTGTTTTTTGTAACATTAATTTCTCAAACTCGTATCGGTGTAAAAAAAATTTTATTGGTGCAGTCGTACCACGGCACCAAAAATTTTGAGATATTAATGTTATGGCGGGCATAATTTTAAGATTTTTTTTGGTGGCATTAATCATACATATTAAAAAGATGGCCGAGGGTTATCTTTGCAATTTTTCAATTTGGACACTGAAATAAAATTAATTTTCCTCTAAATTAGGATTTTTTTTCCCATTTTTTGATATAAATAGAATAAAATAAAATACAATAAAGCGGAACAAGTTGAGAGAGAGAGGAGATCGATTCTCCAGTTCCAGTGCTGCTGCCGTTCCTCCTCCATGGCCGCGACATCGTCCTCTTCGGAGATGATCTGGCCTCGATTATGATCATACATCTGTCGTTTGCTCGTTCAGCTTGCGAAGTTGAGTTCCCGACTCGCAGCCACCGTCTTCGGTCGTCGTCGGTACAGAGCATTCCAGAGGTGTCGATGAGGTGTTCGACGAAATTCCCACGAGAACCAAATTTGCCCCCTCTCCACCGTCGGCCGGCGGCGGCGGCGGCGGCGGCGACACCCTAAAAAGGCTCCAAATGCCACCCAACCACGCCGCTCCTGCACCGAAGCCCTTCAAGCCATACTTCTTCTACGGCCACCGCAAGCCCTCCCAGAACCGCCCCGTCGTCTACGGCGGCCTCTTCTCCTCCCGCAAGACCATCGCCGCTCGGCAGACCCCCGATCCCATAAACCCCCCGGCTCCCTTCCGCCTCCACAAATGGGACCCAGACCACCACAGCCCGCTCCGGTCCCCGCCCTTGGCGCCCGAGCCTCCCTCCTCCCTCGCTGCCTCCCGCCGCCTCTCTCCGATCGCCCGGTTCATTGTCGATGCGTTCCGCCGGAACCGCAGCAGCTGGGGCCCGCCCGTCGTTGCAGAGCTCGGCAAGCTCCGCCGTGTGACGCCCGGCCTCGTTGCGGAGGTGCTCAAGGCGGAAAATAACCCCGCGGTCGCCTCCAAGTTCTTTGCTTGGGCAGGTAGGCAAAAGGGTTATAGGCATAACTATGCTGCCTATAATGCACTTGCTTATTGCTTGAATAGGAACAACAAGTTCCGAGCTGCTGACCAGGTGCCCGAGTTGATGGACTCGCAGGGGAAGCCACCTAGCGAGAAGCAGTTCGAGATTTTGATTAGGATGCATGCGGATGCCAACAGGGGATTGAGGCTTTACTATGTGTATGAGAAGATGAAGAAGTTCGGCGTGAAGCCACGCGTGTTCTTGTATAACAAGATTATTGATGGATTGGTGAGGACTGATCATTTCGATCTGGCATTGTCAGTTTACGATGATTTTAGGGATGACGGGCTGGTTGAGGATAGCGTCACTTACATGATCCTGATAAAGGGATTGTGTAAGGCGGGGAGGATTAATGAAATGATGGAGATTTTGGCTAAAATGAGAGCAAACTTGTGCAAGCCGGATGTTTTTGCATACACGGCAATGGTTAGGATTTTGGTTTCGAAAGGGAATTTAGACGGATGTTTGGGGGTGTGGGAGGAAATGAAGAGAGATGGTGTTGAGGCTGATGTTATGGCATATGGAACCTTGGTTACGGGATTGTGTAAAGGAAAGAGAATGGACAAGGCCTTCGAGCTGTTTAAGGAGATGAAAGTAAAAGGAATTTTGATTGATCGGGCGATTTATGGCGTATTAGTCGAGTCATTTGTTGCAGGTGGCAAAGTTGAATCTGCTTGTGGCTTGTTGAAGGATTTAATTGACTCAGGATATCGAGCTGACTTGCGAATCTATAACTCTCTAATTGAAGGCTTGTGTAGTGTCAATCATGTTGATAAGGCTCACAAGCTTTTCTTTATAACGTTGCAGGAGGATCTCCAGCCAGATTTTGGGACAGTTAATCCCATTCTGGTTTCTTATGCCGAGATGAGAAGAATGGAGGATTTCTGCAAGTTGCTGATGCAGATGGAGAAGTTTGGATTTTCCGTGATAAAAGATCTCTCTAGTTTTTTCTCATCTTTTGTTTGTGAGGAAGAGAATATACCAATTGCTTTAGATGTTTTCAGGGACTTGAAAGTAAAAGGTTACTGCAGCGTGTCGATCTACAATATCCTGATGGGGGCTTTGAAGAGGTCTGGGGATGTGAAATCAGTAATGTGTCTCTTTGATGAAATGAAGAACACCCAAATCGAGCCCGATTCCTTGACTTACAGTATCGCCATTGAATGTCTTGTTGCGCTCGGGGAAATAAAAGAGGCATGTGCATGTTATAACAGGATAATGGAGATGTCGTGTCTCCCCTCTATAGATGCATTTTGCTCTCTCGCTAAAGGACTCGGCAAAACCGGGGAGATCGACGCAACTATGATGCTCATCCGTGATTGCCTGGCCAGTGTTACGAGTGGACCCATGGAGTTCAAATACTCTCTGACAATTCTCCATGCTAGTAAGTCAGGGCAGGCTGAGAAAGTGGTTGAAGTCCTGGATGAGATGGTGCAAGAGGGCTTCCCTCCAAGTGATGTTGCGTACTCTGCTGTCATCTCTGGATTTTGTAAGCATGGGACAATAGAAGAAGCTAGAAAAGTCTTTTCATGTATGCAAGAGCGCAAGCTTTTGAAGGAATCAGACGCAATTGTTTACGACGACATGCTGGTTGAACACATGCAGAAGAAGACAGCAGATCTAGTGTTATTAGGATTGAAGTTCTTTGGTCTGGAAAGAAAATTGAAGGCAAAGGGTTGTAACCTGTTGCCTTCGTGATGGTACATGTGTTCTATGTTCATTCTACTACCACTATATTTATAGGCTTCTTAGCAGCGCAAAATGGGATGGGTTTCCTAGCTTTGTGATCACTAGGATGGCCTCAATGATATGCAAGGCAGTTTCTGGATCCTTGAGATTGCACATTGATCTATTGCCCTATGCCAGTACTCTTTATTGGGGTTAACTTGATGTTGTTGATCTTTGCTGTAATTGCACCATCACTTCAGGCGAGCCAACATGACTTTGGAATTACCTATATGTTGCCTTAAAAATAATTTGGTTATTCAATTGACATGCATCTTTTACGACCTTCACCTGATTTTATCCAGCTTCTTGGAACTGAAAGGTGTAAAATATTTCTTTCTTTTTGGTTATTCGCGCGTCTTGCCCCATGTTAAGCCGACGTATTGTGCAGGGCCTTGCAGGAAGATTACCCCGTATGCATTTGTTGTAATGGTTGGAGGCTATTCCATAGTAAATGAACAACCAATAGTTAAATTAGTCCTACTGGAGATCAATGTAGACGAATAGTTTCGTGGTCTCCACAATCACGGGCTGATTCATTAATCTCTACGTCAATGAGTGTCTCAACTGTATGAATGTAGGAGGTATCTGCAAAATATGGAAGCTAATACCTGAGAAAAAACATTTAGCTGTTATTTGGCTGTAGTTGGATAGAATTTGAAGGCTTGCATTTCCAATTTCCATTGAGAGCACCACCAGGAATTGAGGTCAAATCAATTGTGTTGTGTGTCTCAAGATTGAAGATGTGTACGTGTTGCTTTTGGTTAGTTTAAGAAGTTTCATAAAGTGCCTGCTTTGAAGAATTATGCTGGATGCCACCCCTTTTTGGCTGCATATATTACCATCAGCTTCAATTACTGTGAAATATAAAGTTGAGGGAATGATGTTTTCATCTATGTATTGAAGGTGCTTTTCTCTTATGGAAAAATTGTGCAGCTAGTTGCAGGGAAGAACAGACAACTTTTTTCTTGATGGTGTTGTACTTTTGTATTATTAAAAATTGTAAAAGAAATTGAGCTCAAATTGAAAGTCTCTTTAGTGGGCGCCTTTTTGTTTCTTCTTTTTTGAATGCCTTTTCACCTCAAATTGGTTGAGCTCAGATATTATGCGTGTCGTTTAGTAGTGTAAAATTACGCCCTATTATGCAGTTAGTAAAGAGAGAAATTGTTCATATATTAGGTCGAAGACAAAAGAAATAGATAATATCGAAAATGAGAAGTCAGGGTCCAACCTAGAGCCTATAAAAGTTGTTTGATGTACTAAAGCATGGAACAAGAGGAGTTCAACCTGTTTGAATTCGAAAGCGGGAACAGTTGCTGAATGCGAGCGAATGCAAGCACGATGGAGCAGCCATCAAAGATCGTGGAAGTACAGGAAATCATGGAGTTGTGAGAGCAGTTGAATGATGAAGGTTCACATGGAGAAATGTAATAACTTTTGAGGGGCATTCCGGGTCAATAAATAGAAGGAATGCAGAAGGAGCACGGGCGCTCAAGCTATGCCAAAACTCTATGAACTTTTCATCTCAAGTTTTCTTCTTTGTGTTTGTAGAAATGTTTTTTAAGTTTTGTTCTTAGTACTTTTAGTTTTCAAATCAACCCTGTAATCTGTGACGTGCATTGAATATGATTATTGACAGCTATCCAAGGTGCTCTCTAAACTATTCTGCTTAGCTATCATGATCAAAGAGTTTAGTTATGTGTTTTGAACTGTGGTTGTGTTAGTTCATTCAATGATTGTTTTTGTATGAATTTGAAATCAGAGTGGTGGACAGAAATAAATTGGGTGAAGAGCTGAGGCGGGCTGATGGTGTGGTTCTTACTTATGCAGGTGATCAGCCTGCTAGCCTTGATTGATTGAGTACCTTTTGGCTTCCAGAATATGGTTGATTAGAGGTTAGGTATTGCAATTGGTTGTCCTATTGTTTCTTGATTTCCTGCAATCCATGATAAGGAATTGGAACCTCCTGCTAAAACTGTTACTCCTGGTCATTGTACTTTGATAGGCAAAACCTTATGGTGTCTGAATCACTGAGCGGAATTCTTCTAATATTATCTTTAGATAAAGTGCCAGTTATAGTGGTGGGTTGCAAGCTAGATTTGAGAGAGGAGCATCTGCAAATTAGCTTGGACCAAGTGACGACACCGATAATGCGGCAATTTTGGGAGATCAAAACTTGTATTGATTGTTAAGCTTTTGAACAAATTCAGGTTCGTGTAATGCTCAGCTCTCTTGTATTAGTCATAGTGATCTAGTAATGTTCTTTCTTAGTTGAGCATTTTTAGGCCTGCAGATTCCGGAGGTTTTCTATAATGTGCAAAAGGCTGTTCTTCATCTGACCAGCCCACTATTGGATCTGGAGATGCAAACTCTAAAACCTCATTGCGTCAGAGCCCTGAAGTGGATTTTCATTTTCTGTGATCATGATGGGGATGGTGCCCTCAGTGATGCAGAGCTAAATGATTTTCGGGTCTCCTCTTCTGCTCCCAATAGCGTATCAGTTCATCAGAACCTGTTTTACGTCCGCCTGTTTTGTTCCTTTTCCAGAGTTCTTGTACATTGATTCAAACTTTTTTTTAAGTTCAAAGCAGTTCTGATAGCTAGCATCAGTAGTTTCCCTGGCTAATATAAGGAAATTCTAGCAGACATATCTCCTGTTATGTTGTCTTTGGCATTTATTCATGTTGCCTCAGCTCACATCTTTGACAGGTCAAATGTTTCAAGATGCATCTACAACCTTCTGAAATAGTGGGAGTCGGGAGTGAGAGGGTTATTCTAGATAAGTTGTCTGAAGGAGTGAATGAACGTGGGCTGAGATTGACAGGATACCTCTTTCTCCGGGTGCTGTTCATAGTGAAAGGACGTCTGGAGACAACTTGGACTGTTCTAAGCAAAGTTTCTTTATGCCAATGATCTTAATCTAGCGGAGAAGCTAATTCCATCTTCATTTAAAATAAGTCCCGATCAGGTACCTCTCTATTGGAGATGAATTGTAAAAAGGCTACAACTAAGTTTATGTGTTGTTTGCTTGGAGCGATATGTTGATTGCTTCTTGTTCCATGACTGTATCTTAGTGTCGAGTTTCACTTTTATTGCTTTAGCTCAAGTAAAATGCTATTTTTGTATTCGCTTGGAGTTACAACTGTTTTTGCTGTAGTCTCATGATGTGATGTGAGATCTTACTCAAAATTGTTTTTCGAAGACCTTGAATCTCAAAACTCGCTTGATGTCTGGAAGGTCTTTTGATCGTAGCTATTTTATTTCTCTCGGTATATGAAATAACTTATCATTCTGCGGCAATGAGTGCTACGTACTGGTTATGTGAATACACTCATGGGGTCACTGTCAATGTATAAAATGGTATTAGTGAGCTTCTTTTCTACTCAACTCAATCTGTCTTCATCTTTAGTTGTCTAATGATCCCCTCACTTTTCTTCTCTGGAGATTGGAATATTGATTTTCCTTTAAGTTTCTCCTTTAAGTTTCTGTGGTTGCTGAGGTGCAAGGGGGATGATCTTGGCATGTTTGCACTAGGTTGAGGACAGTGGCATGTGCATGTGAAGTGGTCAATTTTTCAATGGGTAAACTACCTGGAACTGGTGCCTCTCTGCTGCTGCAGAACGATCTTGTTTGTTGTTATTTGGCATTACATTTAGGTCAACCAGGTCTTTGGTATTGAATGCTTATTTGTTTCTATTGACGCTGTTTTAAATAGCATAAAAATTTGTTGCTTATTTTGGTTTCCCTGTGTAGAGAGAGGAGCTGACAAATGGAGCTATTAGCTATCTCAAGAGGATCTTTGATTTGCTTGACAGTGATGGAGAATGTACCACTCTCATTTCAGATCTCATCTATGTTGCTAGTCACAACTAGGCCCAAAGTTTTGACAATCCTGACTTTCAGTATATTGCTTCACAGGATGGGGTCCGTGACATTTTGAATTAGAGGATCTTTCCTCCTGGTAATCCTGTTTCTGTTCTGTGTTTTGCTGTTCATAAGCTGCTTGCCTGCTTTCCTATGAGAAGTGGCTTCAGTATATTGCTTCACAGGATGGGTCTTTGCTTTCTCTTCTTGTGCATCCATATTGCTCCCCCTACTTGGGATTATGGAATCATGATAGATGACATTAATACAGATAAGAGTTTGCAATTCCAACGGCTACGTATAATGTATTGGCATTGTATATGCAGTATACACTATCCAATAAATCTTCGAAAGGTTGTGATCTTTGTCAATTGCATCGACATTTGCTTCTGAAGCCTTAGGCAATTCTCTTAGTATCTTATCATCGAGCTCCTCCCAGATTAATCCTTTGCTACAAATTTCAATCTGATTATATATCGGTAAACCGAGTAAACATTGCAACAATGGAGACTCTGTCATTCGTAGTGAAAAGGTCATATGAGCGAGTGAGCAAGCTTATGTGAAACTTCTTGACTTCATAAGTAGCTACTAACTTCTCCCAGATTTCCTTAGCACTCTCACAAGCAGACGTTTCGGTTTAAATTCATTAGCATGAAAAACCCAATGAGGCAAGTTGATAGCTTTAACATTGAAGTGGAACTTGTTCAGTATCATTTGCATTCCACTCAATATCACTTCTTGGTACCATTCTCCATCTACATTCTGAGTCAGCTCCCGGGGACCATTTACAACACCACCGCTGCAAATCCTAATCTCGCAATTGAGTAGAAATTCTCATCCTTTGCTTTCCAATATTTATGGTTTATCCTGGAAACAAAGTGCGTCTAACGATCGATTGCCTTTCACCTAAGGCGGTACTGACGAAATTAGAAGCCATAATCTTTAAGGTAAAAAAATTTCGATCAATCACAAGCAAAACACACATAGTTTTCAAGCACATGTTCTGATACCAATTGTTCGCCCGGGTAATCAAATAAAGAAGCCAAATATTTGACAATTAAGCACCAAGAACATATAAGCAATTTATCAAACACGCGATGCACACACGGTCAAAGCATTAACAAATTATCGCTCGAATTATGGCGATGGCCCCCTGCCTACTCCGCTCTCCGTTCCCACTAGTCGAATCCAAGTACAAAGGTTGGTCCATCCGGAGCCAACTCTCCGAAATACAATCTCGATCCCAAGCCTCGAAGGCTCTTCACTTCACATTCAAGTGTCTTCACTTGTGATTTACAATGGGAGGTTTCTCACGGTTTAATATGTAAATACAATATGTAATTTATACGAAAACCAAGTAAGACTAGTCGTTGGAAATTGGAACCTCCGTACAATAGGAGTCTCACGGTTGGACATGTAATACAATATGTAATTTATACTAATTTTTCAACCACTGGGAGTGTTCGATATCCGAATTCCGGTCACTTGCTTGAATGGCCAAAACATAAGTTTAACTTATCAACGAAAATCATTAGTAAACGATGGTTTTGCAAACGTCAAAACAAATTGGGTCATCAATGCAAAACGACATGGGAAACGAATATGACATGTGCGAATGACGTAGGATGACCGGCATCCAGATCATCTTATTGAAGAGAGATTGCTCTATAAATTAATGCTTGTTTTCCAAAAATGCACAATGGGGGCCTACATATTGGCATTCGTGGGTCTAATAATCACTTGCACGTTTGACGTCCGAGTCGCATAATTTTTGCAGTGTCAGAAAACTAGTGAAAAGAGCATTCCGACGAGCCTAATATTGATATGTAAAATTGCAAAATCACGGACCCATGATTTTGGCCCATATCGGGGGCCTAAGGCTCTGGACTCTACAAAAATCATGATTTATCAGAACTTAGAGATTTGGATAGTCTCATCTAATAGAGATCCCTAGATTTGGTTTTGGGATCCAAGACCTTTTCGGATATCATGAAAGTTCGACTGATTGTTGACCGGCTATATAACTTCCTCATCGGATGTCTAATTGACCTAATTTTTGTTGTGTTGGAGTGCTTGCGACTTCTAATTTCGTAACTTGAGGTTGAAATCCGAAAATTACAACTTCCCGATACTACATAAAAAGGGCTACCAATCCCGAGAGGTTAAAAATTGATGATTCGGGTGGTAGTATGAGCGTCAAAAGACTCATTTTGACAAGCATAACCCATTTTTGAAGTCGAAAAGTTCTTTTGAGTCTTGTAACTCCTTGATCAAGGATTGGTCAATTTTTTGTCGACCCTAGGCCAGCTGTTTAATTTTTGTATCTTAGGGAAAATTGGTGTCAAGGAGCATTGAAACTCTTTAAAACTAATTTTTTGTGAAACTAAATCCATGATATCCAATTTGTCAAATATCAATCTCAGTTGGAAACAAAGTAAGTGGAGAGTGCGAGAAAAGTACTCATTACAAGGCGCTTGATCATCTCCTTACAAATTGGAGTCTTATGTGTTAATCTTGGAGGTAACCCTAAGGAAGAACTAGTATACACCCACACATAAATAATATATATACACAGAAATATGTAGAAATATATATAGAGAGAGAGAGATTCTCTAACTGTGTTTTATCATATTCTACATTTATTTGGTTTCATTAACTAAAAAGAAGTTCAAAAATTAGGAAATTATCGAGAAAAGAAAATTTTTTAAGATAGGATTAATGGACTTCTGAGGTAAGGAGAGAGAGAGGAGTGGCTCTTTGCCGACACCTAAATTTATGAATGTCGTGCATTTAGCGAAGATCAAACAAATAAACAGATCCAATTAAATGTTAAATTTATTTTAACTTATCTTTTTAGATCATTCTTATTCTTATAATATCACTTTTTGGTCTTTTAGTTGTCCCTTTCTTTATGGATCTTTCTTTTTGTCGGCCTTTACGAATCTTATTTACAAATGCCCGGTTATACTTAATAGGAAAATATTTCAATTTTCAATGAACTGATTACATCTAATATGAGAAAGACGGTGCATTAAAAATTGCACGGTTTCCTTTCCTAGTTTCTTAACAAATGTTCTCTAGCACTCTTTAGAAGAACTTTTTTTTGTTAGTTATCATGTGAAGCATAATAATCCAATAACTTCAACTTATCCTTTTTTAATTTCTTATGTTGTTTTCTCAATTAGATGGACCACTAAACTGGCGATCTTATAGCACCAACAGTGATCATTTTGCTTTTTTTGTGTGTCTATTTAATTTGTCATATATTTGAATTGAGAGTAAAAGGTTTATAGCGTTTCAAATCCTTAATTTCAGAAAATAGAATATTTAAACCTTAAAAAATAACAATCTAATTAATGTATGATCAAACTTGCATTAACTAGAGATAACAATATGTCATCGAGATATGTGCTTGCTAAGAACTTAATTTTGAGGACAAAAAATTTACGGACAAATCATTATTTTTTAGGTTAATACCATGAGAAATCTCATATTCATACATTTTGTAATAAATTTACCTCAAATTAATTTTTTGACCACAAAAAATCTCAAACTGTTATACATGTGACAACTTTATCCAAACTAATTTTTTGACAACAAAAAACCTGAAATCAGGACATTTGTAACAATTTTATCTTCCGTTAGTTTTTCTTAAATTAGATTAATATCACAAAAAATTATATATCGGTACACCTGTGACAAACAGAGGGTAAAACCCAAAACTCGTACATTTGACAGTTTAATTTAATATGTGTATCAGTTTAGAGTTTTTTATGGTCAAAAAATTAGTTTGAAGGTAAATTTATCACTGTTGGTATTAAACCTTATTTTTTTCTTTTATGGGTATTTTGCTAAGAGAATATTTTGATGTAAATGAATTTTTATGTCAACAAAATTTGGTTGAAAAAATTACACGCGCTACTATCTCCATCACGGTAAATAAAATAAAAATAAAAAAGTTTGGAAATTTACGTGTCAGGGTAAAAAGTGGAATTATTCTTAAAAATAATTTAGAAAAAGAAGAGAAGACGAAGGCGGCGCGACGCCAAGGAAGAGACCGGCGACACGAGCGACCTTCTCGACCCCTCCTCCTTCTTCGAGCTTCGCCGAAACTTGCAATAAATGGAAGATTGCAAAGTGACCATCTATTTTTCTCAGTTTCTTTGTACTTATTTGCTTCTCATTTTCGTGCTTTTCTCGATATACAACAATCTGAACCCAGTTTCTGGTTCTAGTATGCTCTGTTTGGTCGTTTAGGATTCCGTGACTGATGAAACTAGAACGAGAACGTTTTTTTTCACAGAGTGAATGGTCAAGAAAATCGGGTTTTCTACAAGGGTTTCTGAAGGGTCCCATCTTTGAGTATCATGGGATTTGATTTTTTATTCTTTTTTTTTTTTGGGTTGGGGGGGGGGGGGGTGTGGTGTAATGTAATGTGTAGTATATGAAGTTGTGGTTCTTATGGTGCCAAGGAAGTGTAGTTGGCTTAATTTGAGTTGATGCGGTATGTGATGATGCTGTACTTCTCTCTAATTTTGTGTTGATTCTGTGTTGCATTTCGTGTTCTAGTACGAGTTCCTTGTTCATCTTAAGATATAGTTGGACTGCATATTCTTGTTCGCTCTTCATATTTTTTGTGGGCACTACGGTTTTTTACTAGGATTTTACTGTGTGTCAGAGTCGATCTTGCATCACTAGTCTCGTATCTAATTGCTCATTCTTTTTACATTCTTGATGGTGGAACCTCAGCATTAATGAAATGCTTATCCTTCGTTTGCAGAATGGCCTTTCGGACAGTTTATTGTGCGTGGAGAAGAACCATACGATAGTTCTTAAGCTCCCTGAAAGCGACCCTCTATTTGACAAAAAGAAGGTCACAGGTTTATTTATTTATTTATGTGCTCTAGATGAATATCCACTGTGTTCAGTAGTGCATTTGTCTGTTAAAAGAGCACATGTTGGGGGAGTAATGAATACTGGCGAGTGAAGGACAACAAGAGCACTAGAGAACTATGTAATTTGTATTGCTAACAAGTAGATGATGAACTGGTGTTCTATGCCTGTATATCTGTTGCAGTTGCTTTCAATGCAAGAAAATGGAAATTACATCAATATCTTTGGGTTTATATTCCAAAATGTAGTCGAAAGTCTTTTCTTGGTTTTGCACCTCCTATTAAGTTTTCCATGTATGTCAACTGAGTATCTTTTATCCATCCCTTTTCTGATAGAAATTACTGCAAAGCAAGGGATACGATGTGGAAGTGCATATACAGCTCAAGAGTGCTTCGCATCCCAAATGGGTGCATAGCACTGCTGAATCAATTCTGCATATATCAAGAATTATGCATCTGGATGAGGTAAAGTGCTACTATGCATGTGTCCTTCTGTGTGGCCCTTTGTCTAGATATCACCTTTAGTAAGGGGGATTAGAGCAGATAGATAAGGGGTGACAAATATGTCTGTGTAGGTTCTACTGTGAGTGAGTGTTTCTAATTTGAGTTGATGGACTCTCTAACATGCAGGCTGAACTCTATTTTTGCGAGGATGATAGCTGTTCACCCATGGGATACTACACCCAGAAAAATGAACTGGAAGCTCTAAATGCGATGCTTTCTCGTGTCAATAGCTCATTACTGGATGATACTTCCTCTCACAAGGACGTCCTGCAAGATTTGCGGGAAGCAATTATTCAGCTGATCTTTGACTTTGGGAATAAGAACATTACAGAATACACGGTCATCAACTCCCAGAATTGTGACAGGGAAAACTTTCTAATACAGTGGGGTGAAAAAAGTGGTGTAAAAAACAGGTTGCGGATAGCTTGTAAGTTTTCAACTAAAAAGATCAAATCTCTGCTTCCCTTTTATAGATCAAGGAATCATAGTTTCTGAAGGCTGATTTAATTAGTTTTTATCAAGAGAAGATAATTTGTTAAGAGGGAATTGTAGTTGAGATACCTCCAATTAAGTAGAATATTATATCCAAATAAAAGATGTTGAAGCAGTACTACTACTGATGTACCCAGATGTATAGTCCACACCAAACAAATCAACTGCTTCTATGGATTTTATGAAAAAATGATGGGTATAGGCTGGCAAATTTATGTTCTATAGCTGTAGCGCCTTCTTATTGTATCACAACACTTTATTTTAGCTTTGTCTAGATTTGGTCAATAGTGAGAGACATAAGGTTCTATACTCATCCCTTTATGCTCATCCATTCAATAGATATTGAGGGGTTTGGAAGGGGAGCCATTGCTGTCACAGATCTAAACGTTGGAGACATTGCTTTAGAGATTCCCGTCTCTGCTGTTATTAGTGAGGATGCTATGAAGAAGTCTGACATGGTATATTTCTGCATCTCGAGACATTTCTTTACTTTATACCTTTATTAGATTTCGCTTGTGTAAGTTCAGATGAACTTGCTTTGAGAAGGATCAGATATGCGTTGGGAATCTTCATTAACAGAGATTATAACCAGTGACATACATTTATGATATTATTAGTTTTTGTGCGATGGTTGCTCTTAGACATGCAAATAGTATTTTAACCGGAGCCCAGTTGTAAAATCTTGGAGATTTTAGAAGTGTCTGTACTTTTGGTGTTGAATGGTTGATTCCTGTGGCTTTTGCTATGCTGTAACGTTTCACTTCTTTCTTAAAGAGTTGTTTCAACATTGAAACACATTGTGTAAACTGAAAGTATGGACCAAACGAAAGAGAGGAGCCGTTAAACAAATCCAATTTAGATACAGGCTAAACTCAAGACTTCTGCCGAAACCATTCTTCTATATATCACCTCAGGTGGTGTTTACCTGAACTTGGGACTTAGAGCCTTTTATTTTTATAGCTTTATCGGCACGTAGTTCTTTCTTTCTGGATATCATATTTTCTTCAGTTTAATAAAGTAGTCCTCTTTAATATCTTGTTCCATTATGTTTTTTTTCTTGGTTATAGCTCCTGTGCTTGGCCGGGGCAAACCATGAATCCTTGACAAAGAAAAAAAACATGTGCTAATAATTGGGCTGTAAATCCTCACCAGGCTGCTAGGAAGCTGAACAATTGTAATTGATGCATCGGTGAAGCTTGTTTATCTGAGTTTTAGGGCACTAGTCTGATTCGGGGTGCAAAGTTCTTGGTGTTGATGACCAATCAAGTTTTGAAATATGTAGATAATGATAACCGCAAAAATCAAGTCTTTTGATCTTTTCCCAGTTTATATGGTTGGCTACACCGCAGGCACTATCCAATTCTAGAAACATAAATTGCGGAGTCCTAAGTTCTTATGCATGCCTCTGCGCTCAAGCATCATGACAGAGATCCAGAGGGTGCCTCTTAGTTTTATCCTACTCTGCAAAATGATGGGTCTAATCTGTAATATACCCCCTGATGCAGTTTCCTGCATTGGAAAAAGTTGATGGCATTTCAACAGAGACAATGCTGTTACTGTGGAGTATGAAGGAGAGATACAATTCTTCTTCAACATTCAAGAATTACTTTGACACATTGCCCCAAGAATTTAATACAGGTATTTCTGGTTTCATATACTTTTTAAGAATGACTCTGATACAGTATATTAAGGCTTAGCTTGAATGAGAATTCTCATGGAGTCTTTCTTCGTTAGAATTATAATAGTTTTAATAAATTTCCTTTATACGGAGTCACTGTGGGTTGAATTATCTATATTGAGATCAATCACGGTTAGGGCTTGAATTGTTGTTTGAATCATAGGATCTGAAGTATGGGAAGTACATTGAGTTTCTAGTTGATTATTGCGTAAAAAGTAGGCAGCACCTCAGTGAACTTGCCTAGGGCCAATGGTCAAAAAGTAAGTGTGGACTTTGCTTTGGCTACATGTCTCAGAAAATTCTGCCTTCACCAAAATGCAGTCTTAACAGATACCCACTCATTTACATGAAATTCCCTATTCTATGTCAGCTACGGGCAGTGTTGTTAGATTGAGATTTGAATAGTGAATCGTAAACCTTAATTTCTGAATAGTGAACTGAATCAAATCATGAATTGTAAAATTCGGTAAAGTTCTAAAAAATTCTGAGGATAAGCATTTCTACTAAAATAAGTTATTAGTTGCAGTAAACACATAAAGATGCATGCTACAGCCAAGAAAATTATACCCAAAACTGACACTGCTCTAATCTTAATATCCGATCTAACTTCTAACTTCTGAATATTATAGAAGTGCAAAATCAGAAAGGCCCAAAACATTTAAAAAGATAAAAAAAAAACCTGTCAACAACACATAAAAACCTCAACATACACAAAAAATCAGAATTTAAATATAATCTATTGAAGCTAGCTAAAGAGACGAGACTGATCTTAAACTCGGCTGTAACTGTCATCCAAGCTTCCAATTTAAACAAGCTAAGTAGGAGGGTCAGAGGCATGAGTCTCCGAATCAAAGGAGACGCCATGGCCGGCACCGGAGGTGGCAACAGCTGACGTCCTCACCAGAGGTGGCGGTGGTTGGTGTTGGAGCCAGCGATGGCTGGTCAAGATTTGGTGAGAAGCCATCTAGCAGCTTTTCGAGTTCCTTAGTTTTCTTTTTTGTCGAAATTCGAGTTCCTTAGTTAGGTTGGCCTGAGAGAACCAATGTCTTCTGGTGTGTTTGTGCATTTTCTTTTATTTTTCTTCTGCTAGTTCGATGCTTTTCTTCTAGTTGCTTTTTTCAATTTTTGGCCCTTTTTCTCTTTAGAACCTAATACTTTTGAGCCCAACCTCCATTATAAAAACCAACAGTGCAAATTGTGGTTGCCCTCCTGAACTGTAGAGGATCGTAAATTCATACATTTGTATCAAATCATATGGTTCACCTACCATTCATGCACTCTTACATTTATGATGCAAGACTCCTTTATAGCTGGATGCTATCTTCTAGTTTTCTTGAATAAGTGGGCTTAATCCACCCAAGAGGATTTGAATGCGGCGGTTGCATAATATGAGTTGATGGAAAAGGCAAATTAGCTTCTGCGACATTATGAGCAACACTAGGATTTCCTGTGCCAGTGTATGTCATTTTTCACTTAAAGTAGTTGCATGTTATTTGAAAATATAGATTACATGTCATGCACTGTTGCAGCCATAGGGCTGCACTTGGACTTTTTTTGTTGTTTCTTTTTTTTTTTTCACCATGAACTTCAATTGGATGGATAAGTCCATATGGGAAAAAGTTATTCTTGAGAGGTTTTTTTTCTTTTCCAGCTTTAAAGTCCAGAAGACCATGGATTTTGGTACTGTAGGGGTTCTGTTGCTCTTATTTTGCTTCTGGCTATTTGAATTTTCTCTTGGGAATCAGTTTATGTTATAAATTTCTTTCCTATATTGCATCATTAACACTGCAATCTGACAAGTGATTTTCACTGCAGTCTGACAAATTGCTTTTTCTTGAAGTGTGCTTGATATATTTTGATTGGAAAGGGACTAGCTAAATCGGCATTTCACAACTGCAACCTTGAATTTCCCATGCCCTCCCCGAATAAATAAAAGAAATACAAGGGAAATAGTTCACTTATAGACATTACTTTACCTAGACAAGTGAATATGGAGACTCACATAACTACTGAACATATACTAGGATTTACTTGCCCAAAGCTGTTCTTATGGTGCATTCGTATGGCAGAGCTGTTAGAGCAACATGTTTAAGAGGCATCATGATGCTGAAAGGATGGATGATATGACACGTTTTGCCTTGAAACGAGAATCTGTCAGCTCCAATCACCATTATTTCGGTGGCAAAACTAACCGGACCTTGGAATTGTCTTAAAACGTTTAATTCATTGTAGGACTCTGTTACAATTTTCTTTAAGAAGTGAAAAAGGTAACTCTTATTGGCAATGAGGAATACGTCATGAAATTGGAAGTCGCTAGGATTGGGGTATAAACAGTTTAATATTGTTTATGGGCAAGAATGACCATTAGACCTCAAGAAATTGTGGCTGCAAGCCGTGATATCCATTTTGTGTGGAACTCATGGTAAAGTATTGTAGTTTCTGATATTTAGCAGAACAGAAGAATAAATCTAGACCACCCGCCTGGGCGGCGCTGCTGGAGCGCGCACTCTTCCTCTCGCAAAAGGTTGAGTGTTCGAATCCCAGGGCGCCGCAGGGTGACTTAACCGGTGGCACGTGTGTGGTGGCTAGCACGTGTCGCCTCCAGGGTTTACTCCTCGGCTATCGGCCGTGCGGGGGTTCCCTGGGTTATAAAAAAAAAAAAAAAAAAGAATAAATCTAGTGCAGTAGGAACAGTAGACTATTTCTTAGTGCGGTTCCCCTGAAAGCATGTTTCTTGGAATATGATTTCGACTGGTGTTGTTATCGATTATGTACTGTCAAATTAGTGGAGGAGGTGAAGGCTTGGGCAGGAATGGGGTTGTGCAAAGACAAAGCGGGAGCTCTTATAAAAGATTTCTCTTAGACTATTAGGATGGTATAGAGGGAGAGGAATGGAAGAATGTGTCAAGGTGCAGAGAGTGATTTTTTGGATAAGCTAAGAAGTGAGACTATGATTGATATAGTAGACGGTCTGACATACAATTAGTCTTGGATAAGAGTCTGCCATGCAATTAGTCTTGGATAAGGGTAACATGCTCTGTGATGCCACTTCAATGGTAGTTCATTTACACTGACAGAAAGAAGATTCCCTTTTCTTCTTTTCTGGGCCATGAAGGTTCCCTTTGTTTACTGCTGCAATGTGTCTATTTGATTGTAATGTCTCTTTGTGCGAAATAAAGAGATGATCTTTTGGGCCTGTCTGCTTATTGTTATATTTTCTAGTCTTGTCATGCTTTTCTGTGCTGCAGGATTGAGCTTTGGCATTGGTGCAATTGTAGCTTTGGATGGGACGCTGTTGTTAGAAGAACTAATCCAAGCAAAAGAGGTTATAAGATTTCTGGATCATGTTCTCTGTATAGAAGGGCAATAGGAATTGCAATCTCTGCTTTAACTTCCTTCTTTTTCCTTTTGATAGGGATTGTGTTGATTCCTTAACAACTTTGAATTCTGCTGCTTTCAACTGTTGATGGTTTGATGCTTGGCTGGCAGTTTTCAGTTTCCTAAAGAGGAAAAAAAAATTCTTTCCAACAATTTGGTGCTGAAGGAACTCTCATATGGAAGGGAAAAAAATATCCTTCTTGGGCTGGAAAAAGGTCTAGATAAAGCAAATATTGCTGAATCAACCTCTTCTTGCTTAACATAGCCCAAGAAAACAAACATTCCTGAAATCGCTTAAAATTTGCTTATATATGTCTTTTTTCTTCCACTTCAAATATTGAATTGAGTTTGTAGAAGATAAACTTTAAGGCTTTCCATTTAAAATTTGCAGCATTTAAGGACTCAATATGACGAACTTTTTCCTGCATTATGCGAAGATCATCCTGACATATTTCCTCCGGAGCTTTATACGTGGGAACAATTCTTATGGGCTTGCAAACTTTGGTATTCTAACAGCATGAAGATTCAGTCTGCTGATGGAGCACTTAAGACTTGCCTAATCCCCATTGCTGGATTTCTTAATCATTCGGTATGTGGTTCGTCTTTTGTCATTTTAACAGCATGATTTCGCAGGTCTCTTGAGCATTTCTGCACATGTTTGTTTACCCTTTTGATGGGGCGATTTTCCAATTGGCATAAGTTTCTTCTGACTGGGACTCTTTTTCCTCGGATCTGACCTCATCGCAGCAGCAGAATTACCATTGAGTAAACAGAACTGCACAAAAAAGTTATCATTACGCCTAACTGCATAAAGAATGCAAGAATACGAGTTCAACTGGATTTTCTTTTTGAAATGTGTTTTATCTCCTCATTGTCTTTGATTTTGCATCAATCAGTGATTTGTATGTGCTTCTGCATCTCTGGATGGGTTGCCTTTGGGGGGTCATGGATCTTTGGCGTGTGTTTGTTCATATAATTTCACCTCGTATTACCTTTCCCACCTTTCCACTTCACTGAGCATGAGCGTGGGAACCAGTCATATGTTGTTTATATTTGCGGATTCGGTTTAATGGATTTCTGTTTCACTCTGTTTGGGTTCCTCCTCGTCACTTGTTTTCTCTATTTTGACAGCTGTATCCACATATCACGCAGTATGGCAAAGTTGATTCTGCAACAAACACGTTGAAGTTTCGCATGTCTAGACCATGTCACACAGGAGAACAGTGCTATCTTAGTTATGGGAACTTCTCAAGTTCGCATCTAATTACCTTTTATGGATTCATGCCTCAAATGGAGAACCCGTATGACATCATCCAACTGGGTAATTCAATTTCATCATATTCATTTGGGATGAAATGTTGTATTTCTTGGACAATATGCGGAACAGAAGTTCTACTCCAAAAGAAACAGGATAGAGATGGAAATGTTCACATTTGCTCCTATCTATGGCTTATATGCATTGGTAGAATGTGATTTCAATCCTCTTTGTGCAGATATAGATGGTTCTCAGGATGTTTGTTCTGATGAAATTGACGCGTCCAGTGGGACAACTCATATGGTGAGGGGTACTTGGTTTTCAGACAACCATAGCATCTTCCATTATGGCTTGCCAGCTCCATTGCTGAACCATCTTAGAAGAGCTCGGGAACATTTCCTGGATGCTGTTTCTCCTGTATGATTGCTTCTCTTCTTCTTGTGATTTTAATTTAATAAGATTTAGCTCCTGGCCTTTTGTGATCCATTGAACTTTTTACCACAAAATTCAAATGACTCATGAGAATATGTGTCGAGTCCTCAACAAGACAATCATACAAAAAGCATTGCTCAACCATAAACTAAATCCAAATGGAAAAATAGGGAGAATTTATGAATATTACTTGCTGCACCTTATCCGTGTAAGCATAGGATAAATGCATCTTTTGATTGTCGGAATGTATTTTCTACATGTAGGCTTCAGTCTTAAGACATCTCTCTAGTGAGTACACCTTTTAGTTTCCGATTGCTTCCTGCCAATACCCATTTTTTGAGCTTGTCTGAAAATTAATATCATTTGTAATAATGTATGTGGGTAAGACCACAAGAGAAAGATGACGATTGGAAAAAGAAAATAGATATTTTCTTGCCCATTTGAGTTGGCTACTGAATTGATGGTTAATTTTCTACTGTGACTTGAGTCTGTCATGTAATTGCAATGTCCATTTTTTTCTCTTTATGTAAGCAGCTGCAGCAGAAGCTAAAGATAGAAATTGAGATTCTCGAGGACCTCTGCTCAACTTTCAGTGGGATGATGGAAAACCTCGGTGAGGTGGATAGCGAGTCCAGGTAAATAGCCTTCTCTGGAAACTCTTCAGGAAACTATTGGCTACTTTTCACAGAAAAATGTGCGAAATTTCTGGCTTTTCGTAGTGCGTGCATACACACGCATCTCCCTATATGCTAGTAATGGCCCTTGTAAAATTTCGAAGAAAATCTAGACAAATTTAAATTTTTCTCAAATCCTTTTCAGGTCGTCCTTGCTGATAGGAAAAGTTAATTGGCATATGATAATCTACAATATAGAGTCTCTAAACTGATTTGAGTATTTAGTTAGAATGATTTGACATCCAAGCATCTTTAATATGTGACCACTGTCTATACTACATCAGGAATAGATTTGATTTTGTGCGTAATTGATGATTTGACTTTGCAGGGAGAACATGGAGTGGGACGTGAAGCTCGCAGCAGAGTACAAAAATCTTCAAAGGAGGATAATTTCCTCGATTTTGAGCTCATGTTATGCTGGTCGCAAGCTGGTTGAGGACGAACTTTGTAAATTGATGGCCAAGGACGACGGCAGCCCTAGTTAGTGGAAAGAGGTCACATGAAAGTGTCGCTCTCTACAAATCAAACCTCGTCTTCTTACCGAGGAAGATCGGAGGTTGGAACCTAAGAGGCTGACCTTGAGAGGAAGTGGCAATGATCATCTCATGTCTCATGCCTCGTACATTCATTGTTTGGCAAACCTTGAGAGCTACCCAGTATCAAGTGTCCTGAGCAGTAAAATCTTGCATTCGGAACTTGTAGTCAGCACGAAGTGCCAAAGTTTGGCAATGTTCTCGAGTCGTCTGGTAAATGAAGATATGCTGCTTGTGAGGCTTTCATCTGTAAAAGTCCATAGTTTTCGGTGACTGTAAAATGAGTTGGATACGCAATCGGCGAATCCGAAAGGAACGCGCATTCGCCAGTTTTGTCCCTCCTCTCCAAGTGCTCGAGTTTAAAAGTTGTAACCCCAGACCCATGTGAAGATCTCTCTCTCGACTCTTGAGCGAAGCGATTATCATCACGATTAGACCTGTCAAATGGGTGGGTCGGGTTGGGTTTGGGTCGGGTCATAAATGGTTCGACCCAAATTGACTCATTAACCCGTTTATGACCCATTTATGCGCAATGCAATTTTGTTGACTCATACCCGACCCGACCCATACCCAACTCATATCCGATTAGACCTATATTGCTAAAATACTTTCATATTTAATTAAATATAGGAAAATTCATACCCAAGCTGAAATGAGAGTGCAGAATAAGTGAGTGCAAGATTGAGTGAGGGTGAGAAAAATGCGTTGAGTTTAAATCAATTGTAAACTCATTTATGACCCATTTGCGATCCATTTATGACCCATTTAACACTAATATAAGACTTCTACTCATTTATGACCCATTTACTAAATATAATTAACCCATTTATGACCCATTTACTAATAAATGGGTTAAGAAATGGGTTTATGACTTATTTTGACAGGTCTAATCACCATGGACGTTCTCTTTCCCGACCGAAGAATATCGCCTCGAATCATTTCTTGAATGGCCGACGACAAAACTAAAGCAGTGCTCTTGACGCGGGAAGTCTGAACATTGTGCAGGTTAGAACAAAGAAATACTGGGGAGACATTGCCGAAAAGATGGACCGGGAAGAGTCTCCGGAAGATGGGAAGAAGTACGATAATAGATACGGCGTAAAAAAACCAATTAGGGAACTTTCTTCTCCAGAGATGGCAGCCGTAGCTTATTAAACGTGACTGTAATGTTTCAGCCGACTCTTGAGGGTCAGTTAAGTGATATAAAAAAAAAAAACACCCGAGAATTCATGCGTTAAGCATCCCGAGTGTTTGGATTCGGTTTCGACTCGATCCAACCTCTTTGAGTCGGGACGGGTTACATGAAAGTAACTCTCTTTGAATTCTGCGGTCTCGACCGAATAAGGTGGGTCCATTTCATCCGGTGCGGCAAAAACTGCCTCGAGATATCACTTGGCTACAGTATCAAAGCCGAAATAGAAGTAATAAATAATTAACAAATTTGAGGGATAATTGTCAAAGAAGTCCTAAATTTATTGTACAGCAGTCAATTTAGTTATAAGCTTTTTTAATTGTACCAATTTACTCGTAAATCTTTCGATGACTTGCCAATTTAGTCATAAACCTTTCGATTATGTCAATTTAGTCCTAAACCTTATAAAGTTTTGCCAATTTAGTTCTAAACCTATCATTTGGATAATTGGTTGAAAAGACCACATTGAGAAATTGTCAAAAGATTTATGACCAAATTAGCAAAACCTCAAATTGGCACAATTAAAAGATTCAAGACTAAATTAGCAAATTATTAAAAAGGTTAGGACCAAATTGGCATAATTGAAAGGTTCAAGATTGAATTAATTGCTGTACAATACGTTTAAGACTTTTTCGACAATTGTTCCCAAATTTGAAGAGGAGACCTACCCTTTCTCGTGGAAAACATTCCCAGCATGTTCTTGGAATTTTTTGTCCCAGTTTTTTCTCAGCATGGTAGGAGCCAAGCCATGTTGTTCTCTCTCTCTCTGTTCTATGGGCAATTTGCTAAGACATTTTGCAGGAAGTCTTGCTGTTCCAGGGACGAATATCTCATTCAAAAATGCTCATTCCAATGCCTTGTTTGTCATCAAAGATGCAATATGGACCACAATTCTAATTCAGCATCCGCACATGGAAAAAAGTGGCTCAACAGTGCAAGCAGCGCTAAGCAGACAGATGTGTGGCTTTGATTTTCACACAGAGTGGGGGCATCTTCTTTAATCTGCTAAGAATAATGAATATTGTCAATGGACATCACGCCACAGCCTTTACACGTTTGGTTCATGGTTGGTGTTTTTCTTGTATATGTATATGTATTTTTTTATTTTTCGTGGAATATAGTTAATGTTTAGGTCGGGCACTTTCTGTGGTCTACAGAGGAGAGATGCACGATGTCAGTATTTAATTTAATTTATCTTGCTTCTGTTGGGCACTTGAAATTATCTTGTGGTTGATTGGTCTAGCTTTCGATGTGTTCGGTACGTCACTAATTTATATCACATATCCATACCACCCATTGAACTGTGGACATCAATCGTTTCAACGTTATCTGCCTTTGTTCCATTAGTGACGGGAATGGAAACCTGACTCGGACCCTATTCGTGGAATGGTTGCCACGAATTCATCACTTACCAATTTTTCCATATTATTTTTTCTTCGCGGTATTGACCGACTTGATAGCTTTAATTTGTCAAGATCGGAGACGAATGGGTTTTAATGGGAAAATTATGCAAATACAAGAATGTGATCGTACAAAAATATAAGTTCGAGGACCACATTCGAGAAAGAGTGCAAAGTTAAGGACCAAATGTGTTATTATTATTGTTTTTTCTTTAGCTTATTCATTACCAATGTGAATACATATGATCTGGGTAACTTGATTTGACCACAATTATTTTGTCTTTTTTCGAAAGAATCTCTAGATGTTGATTAGTTGATGATGGACATTAAGAAGAAACCACTAAAATTATTCTTATCAGAACCACCAAACCAAAACCATGTGGATGATGGAGGAATGCTAAACTATTCGATTTCTTCTAAGGAGTGGTCATGCATGAATGGACCAAATTATTTAAAATATTTAATAAACATACTAATTTATCGACCATGATTGATTAGAACTGATAACTTCTCAAAATTTCTCTCCCTTTATGATAATTCTATACACATGATTTCAAGGGGAATTTGTCCAATCAATCATAAACCTATCATACGGGATGCTATTTCATTCTTAAACTTTTTAATTTTATCAATTTTAGTCTCTTTTCAGCTAATTTTTATCGGAAATTGCCCACATGGCAGTATACCACATAAGATGGCCGGCAATGACTAGATCGTCACGTCGGCAGTTTTCAGTAAAAATTGACTAGAAAAACTATATTGAAATTAAATTGACAAAATTAAAAAAGTTCAGAACGGAATTAAAATTCGTGTAATAATTTATAACCCACCGAGTAACCTTATAACCCACCGAGTAACCTTACTTATAATAATAAAATAGAAAGTTTGGTGGCTTGTAGTCTCTTTGTCCGGTATGTAGCCGTTGTGTAACATCATGGAATACCAAGGTTTTCCAAAGAACCATGCTGTCAGCCTTTTTACAGCAGGTCAACTTTTGCAGGTGCGCGAATTTTGTCGCGTTGAAGAAGATATCTGTCAATTTTCAGATGATGAGTCAATGGTGGGATGCTCATATTATTCAATTCTTCTTGGAACAGGGACAAGAGATCCTGTTGAGTCACAGCTCAAACATTGGAACTTCCCAACACAACAACTCCACACTATGTCAAGCTTCTCATTACCAAAAAAACATAAAAAAAAAAAAACGAACAACTGCAAAATATGTTTTGAGTGACCGGTTTTGCTTGGCAAGTGATTAACTTGCTAGTAGATTAGACACACGGCATTGATTCGATATCTCGCCCCTATAATATTGTATGTTTGCTCTTTGCCTGAATTTATGATAGCGCCTTATATGCTCTGTAACTATAGTGTTCAAGGGATTCGATAATTAAAATATACACCACCGTTCTAGGACTGACCCATTAATAAGGGCGTTCTCATACTTTTGCCTTTGTTTCCTACAATGGGAACTTAGATATAGGTAAGATCTATCATAGCAGTGAGTTATTGTGCTAATTTCTCTTTAGTTAGCTGACTAATTAAGGTTGTGTGTCCGAATAACAACGAAAACATACATTCCGCAATTTTTCCTCCATTTTTGGTTTATTTATTTTCAAGGGATAATTTTATTTTGCTAAAAGCTCGGACTCTCGTATTGGCACTCAAAAGTAATAGGAGACCAACTGTTTTATTATTTCCGTTCTAGGTAAACGCCCGACCTATTGTGGCGGCAATAACTCACTGACAAAATGGTCACATGTCTTTTAAGAGGGCACAAATTTGAAGAGTGTGATTAAATATAAGACTACCGTGTACATTAGGCATTGGCCCTCTTCTAAGACCCTTGCTATAGCTTTGGGCATAACAATTAGGCTATAGTGACAGGCTTATCAACCTCGGACCCTTGAGTTACGACCGGACTTATAAGTTACCGCTCAAATTCGACATACGAAGAAAATCACCGAGGAAGGAAACGAATTCTGGGCAAGAGGGTGTTATGGTCATGAGCGTTGGTTGCACGAGGCTGTGACTCGAAAGGGGTAAGCGGATGGTCGATGTTACGTGTCTCCTTCCGCATCATTTTCTCCACGCAACTCTCTCTCACCACACGTCATAAGAGCGTGACTCATCTGACCTTTTCTTGGAGCCTAACGCGAATTCCAATTTGGTACGTCGTGCCTCAAAAGGGTCTTTCCGTCCCCTATCCGCTGCTCGTATGGGGGGGCGCGCCAGAAAGGAAGCAAAGAATTCACGGGGCATTGATGCGATCAGCCTCTTTTTCATTTCGTGCCGTTTTGACTGAGAGCTCGCCAGTCGACCGGCTCGGGACTCTGCCTTGCTAAGCCGAATGTCGCGAGTTCGATTTTTCAATCTATCGTACATCTCGAGAAATCTTGATTAGTCTGCGAAAGATAGGGATGGGCTCCGGTATATTGTCAGTATTGAATTCTCTCCACTTGCATCGTGGTGGTACAAAGGCGACGGCTCGCCCGACCGGCAGTGGTCCGATGCTCGACTTCTTTTTGGCTTGCCCAAAAAAGAAAAGGAGGCGTCCACTTATATTTTTCCTCGAATTGCACCAATATTTAACCATCTTAGAAAAGAATTTATCATGAGCGCCGTCGTGGCACCGCCACCCAATTCCGGCCACATCACACACCCGCCGCCCCTCCCTCCCTCCTTTCCCTTCCTCCTCCCACTTTTCCGGCGAGCACCGTCCCTCTTTTGCAGCCCATCGAACGGCCGCTAGAGCACGAGCGACACGTGGCGTCGGGGTGGGGGTGGGGGGGCCCAACCGATCGTCATGTGCAGAAGGGGAAATAAATAGAATAAAATAAAATAAAATAAAATAAAGCGGAAACAACTTGAGAGAGAAGGAGAAGAATCGCTGGTACGTCTCCATCGTTTGGGCCTCCCTCTCTCTCTCTCTCTCTCTCCTCGGCCTTTTGCTTTCTCTCTCTTCCTTCTTCGCTTCTCCTCAGCAGCGAAGGAAGCGAAGCGGAGGAAGGAGGGGGGAGAGGAGGGAAGCTTCAGGTCGAGCTCGGAGCATCTCCCCGACCCGCCGGCAGCCGCCGCCGACGACGACGCCGGAGATTCCGCCGGCGGGAAGGAGCGGTCCGGGCCCCGGGGGATTTCCTCGCGCCCGGACGGATTGAGGGGCTTCTGTCGTCGTCGTCGCTGCTGCTGCTGCTGTTCTTCTTCTTCTTCTTGTCGTTCTCGTGCGGTTTCGCGGCGGTCGGTGGGAGCCGGGTTATCGGGGGTCCGGCGGAGATGCTGGTCGCGAACAGCTTCGATATGTGGCGGAAGGACGCCTTCTTCTCCGCGGCCGAGGAGGTCCAGGAATCCGCCGATGTGTGCGTCCCCAATCTTTCATTTCTACTCGAATTGTCTGCGTAGTTTATGGACAACATTGTGGCGGTTTGATTGCAGCTTTTTTTTTTTTGTTGGCGAAGCTTCGTTATTTTCGGTTTCAGGCGAAAAGTTGTTCCTTTGTTTTTTGGTCGGAAGCTGTTCCTTTGTTTCGATCATTGTCTTATTGTAGATTTTCTTTTCTGGGATGGACTTAAGATTATGTCTTATGATCATCGATTGCTGAATCTGCAGAGGTTTCTTTGTTCATTTGTGCGAGTTCTCTCGTTTGTTTTATTTTTTTTTTAGTCTGGTTTTGTCGAGTTATTAGGTGGAGCTTCTTGTATCTTCCGGTTACGGGAACATCTGATGGTTCAGTATCGTCTAGGATTTAGCTGGGGAATATAGCTTGGTGCTTAGATGCTTCTGGTGCCTAGCTTTGTGGTCTTTGTGCTTAATTGCTCTGGAGTTTCGACAGATTCTTTGAATATTTGCATGAGTTCATCCTTGGGTTCTGATATGCCAGCAGAATTAGTGAAATGGCACTTTAATTAGCAGTTCATTTTAAATTTCTTGTCCGATGAATGCTGGTTTCGTTTATTGTCTTGGAACAAAATCCTACGGTTTTGGTACTGCCCATGGTCGAATATGAAGATGGGTTCGTCACATTGTGAAGCTTGGCAGTTGCTGTCTTTCACTGCTGATTATATATCCAGAAACAAATGCTTGGTGTGGCCCTTTCAGTTAATTGGATTATTTTACATGTATTTTTATGAATTTGCTGGTTTTTATATGTGAGTAAAAGTTATTCTGGGATTGCAGTTGCTTAAAGAATTTGAAAGAATTGAAGTGTACTAAAATTGTTTCAGTCCAGCTTCATGTATGAGTACTTCTCTTCACTAATCATAACGTTAGCTATAAAATATTCAAAGGCTGCCTTAATGATTTCACCATTACCGCCTAAGCAATAGGCTATCTTAACGAGCATACACTTGCTGTCCGGCTTGCTACTCCCCTGTTATTTTGTCATGTCCACTATTTGCTGGCAAAATGCAGTTGGCATGTTCTCTTATTGTTTATTTGGTTTACCAGGATGGAATCGACATACAGAGCATGGGCTAGGGAGATGAGAGAAGCATCATCACCTGAATATTTGAATGATCTCTCCAGGGACCTCCAAACTACTTTAGGTACAGCAAAGTGGCAGGTATTTCCTTGTTTTGCCCATCTGAACGTAAAATTGTTCGATATTTGTTTTCTTGGATTCTTCTGTCAAAAGTTCTTATTAGCACTGGGTCGTTAAAATTCTCATCATTGGTCTTTTTTGAGTTGTAGAATAGGTCAGTAATGCACTTCTGTTGGCTTTAGCATCTTCTAGTTCGTAGATTGGCATGTTGAGGCTTACACTTCCTTGGTTTGTGGCTTGAAGTTGGACATCACATCATACCACATCTTTCAAACTCTGCTTACAGACCCATTGAACATACAGAAGATTTTTTCTTTTTTTTTGAAGCTATGTGCTCTTTTTTTCCTTGGAACTGATATATGTCTGCTCATTGGATCTTTTCAGTTGGAAGAATTTGAGAGAGCAGTCAGGCTTAGCCATGGGCCTCATGGTGACAAAACTACGACAGCTAGACATGGACAGTTTATTGGGGCCATTAGAGATAAAATCTCTCATGTTGAAGCAGCGTTGCAAGAATTTCTTAGTGAGGGGGGAAAACAGCCCCTTCAGTGGGTAAATCTTGACAAAGAAGAGCGAGATGATTTAGCTTTGTTTCTCTCTGGGACTTTGGAACTATCGCAAACTGCAAAGAATGAATTTACAGAGCATGGAACATCTTTGAAGGGTTTCATTTTGGAAAATTATGATAAGAAGGAAGATGTGGGGTCTAATACTAATGCTGCTTGCAGCAGTGGCTTATTGGATGAGAGCAAGAGCTCAAAGGATGGAAAACCTAATGAGGGTGTCCGCTGTGTGATAGATCTAGACGCAAAAGATCAAGCAGATAAAATAGGTGGTACCCGAAGGACATGGAGTTCACCCAGCACAGGGGATTGGAGAATTGCTGTTGCAGATGATGAAGAGAGAAGTAACCTGATTTCCACTGTTGTTGACACACCTAAAGAGAAGGCGCCTAGAACTCTTTTTTGGAAGAATAGGTGTGGTGAACGTACTCAGGCAATGTCATTGACCAGAATGTTCAATCAGGTTAGTTTTTATCCAATTGACACTGTGAACTACGTCGAAAATCAGAATGAATGGGCCTGTGCATGATTTTCTAAAAAAATTGAAATGAATTGGGCCAGTGCAATGCATTTCTTCTTTTGGCGTGGCTCAGATGTGAAACTAACTGAATTTGATGTTTGTTTTGTTTATTTCGAGCATTGATGGTCTCCCTGTTCTGCAGGCATTTGGACATTGCCATGTGCCTCAAAGACAACCTCATAGTCCACGAAGCTTGCGATTTAGTTGTTCAGTTCAATTTATGCTTGCCCTAATGCTAACGATATTTCTGATTGGTAAGAGGTTTCCTTTTACTGAACAGAAATCTATATAACATGTATGTTATGGTTACAGAACTTGGAAGGCTTTTGTTTCTTATAATTTTTTTCTTCTCTTCTGGTGATTATTATGTGCAAAGTTAAAGACAATGTTAACCTCAATAAGATGAATGTGGCATTTCATTGCTTCCCTCGGACGTCATTGTGAAGTCCTCCTTTTCCATAGGATACTTGGTGCAGTCTTTTTCTCCTAAAATTCCTCATCAAGTTCTAATCGGATTTGATTTCACCACATACATATATTCTGGATGTATATAAAGTAATCTGGAAGCCTTTCCATTATTAGAATGTTTTCGTGCAAATGTTAGTCTTCTGTACTCATGAGTTTGTTGCCGCTTATGCTAGTTGTCTGGAGGTGGAAATCAATTTTTTGTACTTCGATGTTCTCGATTTGGTTTATGATGTAATTTTGATCTAGAACACCTCTTGGTTAATGGATTTCATATACTCTACTCAGAGCTAGGTTTAGGCCTGTTTTTTTTGTTCATCTTAGGAAATAAGTTCTACTTTTGCTGCAATGTAATAAGTAGTTTTTAAGTCCAATGAATCCAAAGGTGAGACTTCTACCTGAGATCGAGCTACTTTTTTTATAATGTGAACAGTGAAAGATGCACATTTGTGTAATCTTCTAAACTTGAAACAGAATATGCTTGTAGAAGCATGAGTAGTCTTGCTACTTCCTAGTACTATATGATAATCAAAGTAAACTTAAACATTTCAATTAACATTAGCTGATGAAGGATATGTTTTTACCATGTGCAGTGCCATTTGTGTTCTATACGTCATAAAGCAAGTGCTTTAAACCTTATGATCCACGTTAAAGGTATGTTACTGCTCAAATGGGATACCTTTCTAATTCTTTATTTAAATTGAATGAAGTAACATGTTCAGATTTTTTATTTCATTTGTATGTTCGCCTGCAGGTGTTGGATCTGTTCTTTCAAAGATATAAAGAAGGATGATTGATTCTTTTTGCTTATCTGGTAATCTTATGAGGATCTCAAGTCAACCAAGAAAACTACCTAAAAGTCTCCGGAGTGTCAGTAGTTTGTATGGCAAGCCTGGCAATGCTTTACTCCTCGAAAAAGCCTTATGCTGCTTCACATATTAAGTGGCACGCAATACTGTTGTATCCTTGGTACTCATAACCATTCGAGCTTCTAGAAGGAGTGGATGCATGGTAGCTGAGTCCTGTTTGAATAAGAGGATTGAGTCTTGAACTCAAATTATGTAGATGAATAGAGGGATAGGTTCAAGGCTTGTTAGGGGGGAAATTGGGAGCTTAATTGTACTATTCTCACTTGTGAAGAGTTTCAGAAAATCAAATTGCGGCATAAAGCTAATTGTGTCAACTCTCTTCACTTCATTCCCAAGCTACTAAAGCTGATGCCTTTAACCCTGCGAAAGTGGCACAAAATGATTGCGGAATTTGCCCAATGTCCAAGCTGTACTTGATCTAAGATGTGAAGTTAGAAGGTATCTGGATTTTGCAATGTGCCTTCCTTTCACTGCAGAATTGATTATTCTATACATACAAGGCTGGGTTTGAGTTTCTGGGTAAAGTGGGAATGTTCACTGAAACAGAGTGAATATTTTGCTTGTAATTGTTAAACCCCTCAGCAACTGCCTGTTGTTCTCTGTTCATCGCAGAGATGTGCAACGATCAAAGAAGAGTTTGCCATGAAGAACCGGTTCTGCATCCAAGCGATGTCGAGCCAGCCCTCACAAAGCTCTCCATATGCAGAAGCTTGTGAGTTTCTGATTCATCGAGTATGAAATTGCATGTGGTACTGTTGCAGCTTGATGGTTCCATCATTGCCTGGTTAAGCTCACCATTCGAACGGCAATTCTTTCATTAGTACTTAAATTATCTCAACGCCTTGTGTTGAGCATTCTGTGCTTCCAATTTTGCATTTTATCTTTGTGTTAAAATGTCATTCCGTGGAAAGATTTTTGCTGGAAAGTAGCTACTTAACTAGCAAATGCATTATAACTGAGAGATGGAAAAGGTTGTGATGGCGAAATGGACGGAGTCGCTAAGCAACTAAAGACTGGCTAATACTGGGGACGTAGTTGCAAGCTCTGAAGAGTTCAGACATAACTGAGGTAGAAACGCATGATGTGTCATTTCAGTATAAAAAATAAGAGGGAAGAAATCGAGCAAATATGGGTTTTTCTATGGTTGGATGACCATCAATTAATTTCCTTGGAAAGTTACTGCATCGATCATGAAAATTACCGGTACTAAGTTACTATATACATCGAGAAAATTACCATGATATTGTGAAGTTACTTTCGCCGGATACCAGTTGTATGTACGACTTTCATCGGACGCGGGTGTCCCTCGTGCTCCGTGCTTGGGATTGTAGACGTACTTGAGTTTGGCAGAAATCTAATGTTCCGTTTGCGAAAAACAGAACAAATTTCTTTGGATGGGATTTTTCGGATATGATTAGTAAATTTTGAGTCTTGTTGGTAAAATAGGGTAGCCGGTAACTTATTGGTTAAGTATGCTGGTGGTAACTTACGAACAATATTAGCAAATTTACCAACATTTGTTGCAAGTTACCTAATTCTTCATAGAAACCTATCACTTAAAACAAAAATTAAATGGTGAAATCAATATCTTACCATTAAAACTAGTAACTTATCAGCGTAGATCCGCTTATAAGGTAATGAGTTACCACGAGAATACGAAATTTACTAACTTTAAGTGGAGTTATTTGTAAGTTTTGCGGTCAAAACAAAAACTTTTTTACCAGCGGAGTCTTGTTAAGTTCCTAAATCACAAAACAAAGTTAGGAGTTTGCCATATGAAATAAAATCAAAGTCAGTAGCTTAACATTAATATAAGTAACTTACTAAGGTAAACCCACTTTTAATCCAGTAAGTTACCCCGAGAATTTGAGGAACTTACTATTTGATCCAAATAAGCAACCGAGAGAGGGACGAATCGGTTTTTCAAGAAACACAAACTGATTTTGTAGAGCAAATCTCAGTAAATATATATTGCTTCTACGCGCGGAATGAGCTAGCAATATTAGGGAAAGAGACATTGTAAACGGGGTTTATATAGAGTTTTGGCTGGGGTGTGACTATCCATCTCTTTCAGCTCTAATAGTCCAAAGCAGTTGAATTCCGCTAGCGACGCCCCAGAATACAAATGTAGCCTTTGTTACAAGTATTGAATCCGTCGCCATCGTGAAGAACTTGACTTTGCATCTACAACAAGCTCGCTATAGACTTAAGTAACCATTGGCCTTACCCAACAGTTGTTCTCGCGCCTTATACACACGGCACAGCAGATACTCTCTCCAAACCGCAAACCACGGTTTAACAAAACGTCCGTCACACGGTTTTGTCTCTTGCTACAAATGCCTTCGCTCAAAATACAACTGCTTCTGTGTGGTCACAAATGGATTATGGACCATTCTTCCTAGCTCTTAAACACAACACACTCTCTGACCATAAACAAAAACCAGAAAAACTCAAATGGGTATTACAAGCTAACAAAAGAGACCGACTCAATTAGCTCTTATGAATGCTCAATTTCTCTCCGATTAATTATTTCAAGCGATGCAAGCCATCCTTTTCGTGAATTTTCTTTTATAAATTATTTATTTTTCGCAAAATAAATAAATAACGCTGCAAAGTAAGATAAAAAAATGAATAGCAATGACAAGAAAAAATAAATGATTAATAAATGCAAAGTAAGATCAAAACTTTTAATTTCTCCCTCTTCCTCTCTCTCTCTCTCTCTCGCTTTCTCTCTCCTCCATTTCTCTTCTCTTCGGACTGAGCTCCCTGCGAACGACCCAGGATGAAACCGAGCGATCTCGACTGAACGACGACGACCCTCCTCTCCCTCTTCCTCCTCCTCCTCGAGCCCATCCGATTCCGACCGAATTAGATCCGATCGAGGACCGGGTCGGATCCTCCTCCGCCGCCGCCGCCGCCGCCGCCGCCGGGGAACCGCCGCAGATCTGAACCCGACCCACCAACATGTCGTGCCTCGCCCTCTCCCTCCAGCCCGTCAACGGATCCGACATCCTCCTCCAGACCCGCGAGTGGTTCCCGCCCGCCCGCGCCCTCGTCGCCCTCTCCGCCTTCCGCCACACCCGCTTCTCCTACGCCAAGCCCTCCTCCTCCGCCGCCGCCGCCGCCGCCGCCGCCGATCCCGACCCCTCCTCCTCCTCCGAATCCATCGGCGACGACCCCCTCGCCGCCTCCAGCGGCCAGGTCATCGTCGGCGTCGAGTCCCGGTACCGCGTCATCTACCGCCTCGTCAACAGCATCTACGTCCTCGGCATCACCACCGCCGACCAGGACAACGCCGTCAACGTCTTCGAGTGCATCCACATCGTCAACCAGGCCGTCAGTGTCGTCGTCGCCGCCTGCCGCGGCGTCGACGTCACCCCGGAGAAGCTCGGCCGCAAGTACGCCGAGATCTACATGGCGCTCGACATCGTCCTCCGCGGCGTGAGCAGCATCCGGCTGTCCGCGATGCTGTCCTCGATGCACGGGGACGGGATCGCCAAGATGGTGCACTCCGGGATCGACACCGAGAGCAAGATTCGCGGCGCGGACAGCTGGGCCGGCGTGGAGGTGCAGTCCGCCGAGCACCTGGCGGGCGTCGAGGTGTTCTCCGGCACGCGGTTCGAAGTGCCGCCGGAGACCCTGGCGGCGGGAGATGAGGTCGTGGCGACCATTGCTCCGGTGGCTCAGGCTGAGCAGAGCGATACGCAGGATACGAAAGGTGAGGAAGAGAGTCAAGGGCCTAAGGACCCATTTGCAGCTAGTGAGGCTTTGAATAAGCCTGAGGAGTTGGTGAGCGGTTTCAAAAAGAACAGGGATCCGTCGGCGACGGACTTGACGGTGGCCTTGGCGGGGCTGGAGGTGCCGACTCTGCCGCCCGCCGAGGCCACTCAATCCACCCATATTGGTGTGGAGGGTTTCGAGGGGGATTATGGTGGCATAGAGTTTGGCCATGAGCAGGCTTCTCTAGGGGAGACTTTTGAAGGGTTCAGTGATGCTTGGGGTGGGGGTTTGGACCCATCCGAGTTTGTTGGTACCGCAAAAGCTCCTAAACCTCAAGGTCTTGGTGGCCTTGAATTGCTTCAAACAGGAGGAGATGGTGATGCGGCCAAAGCGGCAGTGGGTAAAGCGGCGGAGGGTACTCCGCTTGAGAATCTTTTGGTGAAGAAAACTGAAATGAAGGCTCCTGAGATGTATATCTCAGAGGAGATTAGCGCAGAATTTAGGGAATCGCTGCTTGCTCGAGTAGGATTGATGGGTGTTGTTTACTTGAGAACAATACCGCCTAAGACTGCTGGTGATAAAGAAACTGAGTTTTCCTTCCGGGTTGACGGTACAAGTGCTGTTAAACGGTTTATTATGCAGAGTTCTCGCGTTAGCAGCCTCGGTAGTGGTTTATTCCATGTGAGAACGGCTCCTTCAGATGAGCCTATACCTATTCTGAAGTATAGCTTGCTCCCAAGGTTAGCACCGCTACCATTGAGGGTTCGCCTTACAAAAAGACATAGTGGGACTTTGCTTTCTGTGATGATACAGTATGCTTCCAATCCTGAAGTGCCAGCACCACTGCATGATGTGACCTTTATCCTGAAACTCCCAGTCGACCCAAGTCTACTGAAGGTTTCACCAAAAGCTATGCTGAACAGATCAGAAAGAGAATTGAAGTGGCTTGTCCCAGAGATCCCTCTGAATGGTGCTCCAGGTAAATTAAGGGCTAGAATGCCTGTGGATACGAGTGCAGAAGAGGGTGATGAGGAGATTGAGGTTGTGGGCTATGTAAAATTTTCTTCACAACACACTAGCTCCTTGTCTGGGGTTTGTTTACGGCCTGCTTCTGAAGGTAAGACAGACTTTTACGAGGTTAACCACAAATATGAGAGCGGGATTTATACGTGTAATTGATTACGATGAAATTGACTTTCTGGTTAGATTGTATTTCTTTGTGAGGTTTGTACTAGGTGTGTGAAGCTGGGATTAGTTTGTAGCATTCTTTGAATACAATCTTGTTGGCTCAAATTCCATTTTTCTGTGGAGAGTATTGCATCTTCGTTTGTTTTATTTGTTGTGTCTTTTCCAGTTTAAACAAGCATATAATAGTTTGGGAATCTCTATAAAGTATTGCGCTTACCTATGTAACTTAGTAGAAGCTTTAAAATGCCTTGGGCCTTTCATGGTATCACTGTAGTTCGGTTTTGTTGGTGTTCATGAATGAAATGCTACGCACAAGGCTGTACAAATAAATTTCTTACAGTACACTGCTGCTGCATACTTATCCAAGAGTATAGCTTTTGCTTCTCATTCAGTAACTAAAAGAGGAGCACCCCTAACTTATTAACTCAGCTGAAATTGTCAAGATAATTAGTGACATTTATGTATTGTCGCTGAAGAGATACGTAGAGGGGAAAATTGTGGTGCTCAAGCCGATCCTCTTTTTGCTCCTTTATCCTGTCCCTCGCAACAGTAATAATTCTGGAGAATTTATATGTTGACACCTATTGAGGCGGTTGCGACATTATATAATCATATACTGATAAGCATGACCCATAATTCTTTCTAAACAGAAGAACAACTAGCACTAGCCAAAATGGGGGAGTGATCAGCGACAACAAACAGGGAATCACCTTGTTTTTAGTGACTATTTTTACCTAGGTGGACATGCACTTTTGAAGTTCTCGTATCCTCTTACTGTGTCGTATGCAGCTTGCGACGTATATTACTACTATTTCTGCAACACTTAACTGATTGTTCTCTGTTTGTGTATATGCGGATATTACATTTTTTCTTGTGCGCGTGTTGAATGAATTTAATTTATGTTTACATAGGTTAGCTTCTTATGATTGTAATTGTCTGATCATGAGCGGACGATGAGGAGTAAAAGGTTACACGTTCTATCTACTATGGTCTTTTGACTTTGTTCTCACAGTGCTCAAGAAATTAATAGTAAGAACTGGGTCTGTCTAGCAGAACAGCTGATAATGAAGTACGGACATATATTTCTTGAGATGTTTGTGATGATTGGGCGTGCTTATTTTGGTTTTCTCTAAGCAGAAAGTTACCTATTTACTTTCCTGGCAAACCGTAAAACTAAAACATGATTGTATATGTTAATAATTGTACATTTTGAAAAATATGGGTGTTTCACATTGAATGAAAGTCAAATTATAAGATTTCTAAGATTTGGAAAAGGTAAAACATGTGAGAATAAAAACATTATGCATTTTCGAGGGCATTAAACGACTATGCAATTGAAGAGTAGGTTGGCATGGACTCTTGGTCACTAGCACAACCAGATCCAAGTGTTCGATGGAGTTCTTTACATTGGTTTAGTTTTATAGTGGCTGTTACACATCAAGTTTTTATCCTTTTTTTATAAATCATGGATAAGAATACACCTCAACCGATAGATATCTAAAGAAAGGGGAAAAACTACTCGTACTCAGTGGATGCCCTCATAAATTGACCATCTACTGGCCATTCTTATAACCAGATTTTGAACCTATTGCCATCACACCGTATAACCATTGTCGTTGCTCCACAGGTCTATTCTCTCTCTCCTCCTCCTCCTCCCCGCCACCCCCCCCCCCCTTATTGGATGCCAAAATTCACATCTGATGCGTGCTGTAAATTCCAAACTGCTGCCTCAATTTTTACAGATTTCCATTTTCTTCAGTTCTCCAAAGTTCCAATGTATTTTTTTATATTGCATGTGTGTTTTTGGTTAGCTTCTTGTTACTATGAGTTTGGCTTGCATGTAGCTTTGTGGTACTTCTGTAATGGTTGACAATTTGGATTTGTGGAGAACGGTTTAGGCATCTGAACAAATCATTGGGCTAGGTTGGTAGGTTTGTTGTCATTTGTGCAAAGGAAATTGGTGATGTTTTAGTTGGTTTTTTGATGGCTGTGATGGCTATGCATTGAATATTCTGGTGCTGGTAAAAGTGCTAGGCGCTCCTAATGCGCTAGGATTCCTGTAATGCCTGGGGTGCTAGACGCCTAACAAGGTGCTTGCCCAAGCAAAGGGGGCACTAAGCTGAATTCTTAGGATAAATCCTTCACCAGCAAATTATCAAATCTCTAAATAACATAAAATAAACAGAATGAATATCCTGACATCATATACCATGCAAGAAGTTTCATAAAACACTAGAAATGCTTTCAAAGTTTATAATAAAGCTAAAATCCAATGTATATAAGTTTAAAAGTTAAACTCAGCATGCACAATCCCTATGTATAAATTTTAAAATAACCTAATCTTCATCAATATCAACCATATCATCTTCATCATCATCACCACCATCCATGCTTTCATCCCCTCCATCACTATATCTAACCTTTCAGCGTCCTTCTCTGTTTCATCTGAATCAGCTTCATCATCTTCAATGCTTACTGTTCTAGAACTTGAAGCTCTATCACTTGTTCTTGATACCGCTTGTTGTCTCGTGTATGTCCTTACTTGTAAATAGTAGATATTCTCTCCACATCACCCCAATTTGGATTGTCACCATAAAACACCAATTCATCCTCAGCATTGTAATGGCCTCTATCACCCCAATTTGGATTGTCACCATAAAACACCAATTCATCCTCAGCATTGTAATGACCTCTATCTCCCCAATCAACCATTTGTTACTCATCAATGTCATTTAGTGAGACGAGATCTATGGCATCTTGCAAATCATAGCGAGACATGAGATTATGGCCTTTGATGCTCAAGTCTGCTTCTCTTCTCTGTGTTTAATCTGTTGCATAAGTCGAATGATTAGAATTCAAGTTTCATAAGGAGGATAGATGAGAAAGATTGATGTATTGTAAACATAAATCTTACATGCTCAAATACACTCCAGTTGCGCTTGCAACCTGGTGCAATTCAAGTTAAAGTCAAGATTTTAATGGCCAACTTCTGTAGGTTGGGTGTTGAATTTCCAAAGAGGCTCCACCATTCAGCTGCAAGATAATGAAAACTTAATATTTAGCTAGCATTCTATTGTCAACGTAAACATTTTGATTAAAAATTAAAAGCATTTTAATTACCTGGGAATTTTCTGGTCCTTGATCTAATAGCCATTGCATTGCCAAAAGTCCTGCATTTTATACGTTGATAACTCAACAACGATTCTGTCCTAGGCTTCAATGCTTGGAATTAGCATTTTTAATTTAGCACCTTTTATATCAACACTTCCGGCTATAGCATCAACTGAATATTCAATATTCATCAGCTGCCGATGCATGTACTAAGCCTTCTGGGACAGAAGATTGAATGGTTTTTGGGGGGTGATAAGGTTGTGATTTGGATAAGGGTTCAAATAGATCTTCTGTAAAGGTCTTTCTTGACATAAGAAAATGAAACTCCCTTGGTGAGTAAGAGAAATGAAACATGGGATGTAGTGGACTGTCCCAAGGCAATGGTGAGAGTCATGAGGTACTGGTTCTCAGATTTGGAATATTTATTGAGCCCAATAAAGTGCCACATTTGCAAGATGTGGTCTGAAGAATGAGAATAACTTGTGTCAGTAGTGGTTGCCCTTTGAACAATGATAGTGGTGTAGCTGGTGCTGGTGGGTACAAATGTTAGTTGGTTAGTTGACCATGGTAGTTTGGGGAATTTGTGTTTTTTCCTTTTTCTTTTTCCTGGTTCATATATGTGCTAAATGTTACTGTATATCATTTTGAAGGTTATGCTTGTATTTTGTTTTGCATAGGTGATGTGTCAACTTGGTATAGTCGATTATAGCAATGTGAGGGCCAAATTAGCACCTTTTTTTTCAACGCTTCCAGCTATGACATCAATTGAATGTCACTATGGCATAGAATTGATACGCCTATTCAAGTTCAACTTCTTCATTTTATAGTTATTTCTTTTGTGATCTGGCCAAAGTAATTGAGAAAAATTTGTTTAGTTTTGGTTCTGGGAGAAGTCAAATTCAACATAATAGATATCATTTTTTCATTGTTCAGTATTCTTCAAAGATGATGTGCAAATATGCAAATGCTTTTGTGCTGATTAAGTACTTCATTTCCCGTTCTCCTCTTATTTATGGGCTTATTCCAAATAGTATAGGGATCTTTTCCCTATTCTAGCGGTTATGGTTCTGGGTGAAGTCAAATTCGATATAATAATTCTCATTTTTTCATTGTTCGGTATTCTTCAAAGATGATGTGCAAATCTGTATATGCTTTTGTGCCGATTAGGTACTTCATTTTCTATTCTTCCTTATTTATGGATGTATATTAAATAGCATAGGGATCTTTTTCCTGGTCATCATTGTGAGGAAAAATTAGGATGATCTTATCCTAGTGGTTGGGATAGCTAAAACTGTGGCATCTGGTGATTTAATCCTTGAGGTAGAGAAGAGACTGTTTGACGTGTTTTTCGTTGAAGTTTCTGTCAAGTTGGTTGTCTAGTGTTTAGAGATTGTTTAAGATTGGGATACAGAGATGATTTTGGACCTATTTTTATCTGAAATCCCTTCTGAATTGCAAAACCCTCTTTATGTCCCCTGTTTTTATCGTTTGTTTGAAGTTCTTAAGTGTGTTAAGATTTGTTAGTATTTTCTTTGACCTTTGACCTTTCTCATCCTAGCATTTAATATAAGTCTAATGCAATAATGGAATTGTTTTTGGAGTATTACAGATGGCGATTCATAGATCATTTTTCTGTCAAGTTGCTAAAACCAATCAGGATTGTTTTCTCATCTGAACTGACTAACCTTCATGATCCGTGGGTGCATTGCTTGCACCATTCTTTTGCTTGATCTTTCTGATGTGATATTAAGATCGGCACCGGTGACTGGTGATGCAGCTTGTTTATTAGAATTTTCTCAGTGGAGGGGGAGGTGGGTTGGGATTTCATTGATTTAGACTTTCAAAATTTCATTGAGGGCCCATACAGTTATTTGCTGGTTTAGGTGACGATGATGCTTCACTCGTGATGCAGTTCCATGCAATTCTTTGTCTAGTTTTGTCATGTTGGAATTATATGTTCAACAGTTTAGTTCTTGGTAGGAGAGAATATAAGTATCCCATTCCATCGATGAGTATCAGAAGAAAATATTGCGTTCCATGAAATGGGATGGTGCCGTGTTCTGTTGGGCAGTAACGGGTTTCGGTTGACAGACTTTGAGTGCATGATTTTCATGATTGCTTAGTAAATGGTGTCTATGGTCATTGAACGCATCGAGTACAGTTTTCCGTCTCTTCCAGGTTTTAGAAGTTATGAGCAAGTACACATAACAGCCATTTCGATGGAAGAGCACTGTCTTCTTAAGGTTCGCAGTTCATTATATCGTCCTCGCCAGTTCTTGTGTGTTGCTTTTGTGATCCGATTGTCATGTACTCCGAGCTTGACTCCAATCATGGGGGTGTCGGATAAGGGTAATTGTGCAGGCTGAGATTACTACAGTCAACAGAAGCGCAATTGAAAATAACAAAGATGTAAGCTATATAGCCTAGGACTTGCCCTCTTTGACAACTTCCTATGCGCAGATTCCATTCTTATGAGAAGGTTGGTCTCTTAACTCCTCTGGTTGTTTGTTTGCTTTCTGCTATTTAGGCCAGTCATAGATAAACCCGCATGTTGCTCTAAATGATATTCCTGGAGTTTATACAACTCTTGTTTCCTTCGACTTCTCCCAGGGCATCGTGTGAAGACTTAAAAGTGGTCTTTTACTGAAGAGAGACCGTTCCGGAGACATGCTGCTAATTTTTTGCACCGTTACGGTTCCGACGAGTGTCTTCTTAATCAACGTGTGAAGCAGGACTCATAGCCGAGGCTCCGGATGGCCATTGCCAGGAGCCGAGGCGGTGAGCTTCCTCCACTGTGCCGCGGAGGTCACTCTAACCTCTCGCTACTGTAAGGGTCGTGCGACCCCGGCTGAGCCTTGTCATGGCTATGGTGATGGTCACACGTGATATCTCTCTCTTTGCGCATGCACGTGGGACCGATTATAGGGTTGACTTGCAAATAGTATAATTATGATTTTAAGACAGCATATCGTGTGAATAATATGTGACATATCAGTTTAAGACATTGATGGCTTTCCTAGGTTTGCCGAGTTCAAAATCCATTTCCAGTCTATTATTTAAAACTAAGTTTAAAAACCGGTGCAAACCAATTCTACTAGAGAAACGGCATTAAAGTAGGGAATTGAATCGGTCAAGGACGATTCTCCGAATTTTTTACTTAGGAACTTATCCGACCCTTGTATGAACTGGCCTGAAACCAATCGGGTAAGGTCAATTCAGTTTGATTCCCAAGTTGAATTGTGCCAATTGCTCACTTCTAGCTAAATCCCTGGAGATACTTCGATAACTATAGTTCTCGAGAAAATCTCATGATTCTTTTTGTCTCTCTAGTAAATCGGTCCCACAGGAGCATGCGAACACTAATTTTGATCGAAAGTCCTTTGTCTTTTCAATACTGTGTCTTACGTCGTCATGGCCATATGCAATCATCTGAAGAAAGCTTGTGGAGCATCCCAAAGTTCAAATCATCACGGCAAAATCATGTCAATTGGTCCCATAAAACCATCTTAGTATGGATGAACTTTGCATACGCAGCTATAACTATAGGCGCACATGGATAATAATATCATTCGCAAAACTCATGAAAGATTACATAATTAGATATAATATAATATGAAAAATTGATGTCGAGCATATGATTTCCGACCCCTTTGACTTTAATAGCATAATTCATTTTCCCCCCTTTTATAATAGTGTCGAAAAATAATATAAACAATGATGTGAAGCTTCGCTAAGAATCTAACTTCCGTTCCTAGACGACAATGGGCACGGGCTACAATCCCTGTAATTGCTTTGGAAGCAAGCCATTTGTAATCTATTGCAGATGATGTAGGCGGTACACGTTGACTGTTCAAAGAAATCATCAGAGCTTCGGCTAAAAGCATCGGCAAAATATATGATTTCGGCACGTAATCGATCGAAAGCTACAGTTATTCAGTGAATGTGCTCGATAAGCAAAGCTTTAGCTTGCTAGCACGGACGGAACAATTAAGTATAATTGTACAAAGCATACGCAATTGTCATGATTTGGTTAGATTTTCCTAGGTATTGCGACCTCTCCGATTGGAATCGGGGTTGTGCCGCGAGAAGCGATTCGGTTCTCTGAATGTGTATCGTACAAATCATAACGGAAGTGGCCGTTCCGAAGGTAAGATTTTCTTAGTATAGTTATTTAGGAAGGACCCGAAAAGGGTGCACGAATCATTTGGGGGGATCTTCTTCATTACAATAATGGGATTGAGTTATCACCCTTCTGATTTGCTTGTGCAGATGACAAATCTCATGCATGTACCCTAAGACATATCTGCTGCCAACACTTAAGATACTTTAACCTCATTAAACATGCTTATTCGATAAAATTTACTTTTCCCATTTAATGTAGGTGGTGTTTCTTGAAACATGTAAACGTTTTCAATGCCCAATGTCTCTTGTATTGCTTACAAAAAAAAATGAATGAACGAAAAATATTTTTATCGTCCACGAAAACGTTTAGGCATAACTTGTTGTCGATAATGAAAATATTTTTTATTGGTTAATTATTTCAAGCGATATAACAAATCATCTTTAGGAAATGTTTTTGAAATTATTTTTTTTTCGCAAAATACGCGATGTCATCTTATGCAACTTCCCTTCCTAAAGTCTTGTTAGTTAGCTGTTGCTTTCGTTAGTAGTTGAACTACTCCGGTTTTAACCCCCTCTACTCAAAATAAAAAGAAAGAGGAAGACCCTTGACTGGTCGTAGGGTTCTAGCACAAATATTTCTAAAAATTCCATGGAATATCCATGTATTTTATTAAAAAGTAATACATAAATAAGGTACAACGAGAGGATAAAATCATGGTCAATAATCACACAAATATTTCACTTTCCAAAAATTGAATTTGAATTTTGCATTTTACAATAATTCAATTGCCTTAACCAAACTAATTAGCCTTTTAAACATCTCTCTCTCCAAACACATTTACTTGTTTATTCAAATGCGTTTCTTATAAGTTTCGTCTAGAAAACGATTTTTTTTTAAAAAAATGTAATCTTAATTTAAGAAGTAGCCTTAATGGTCAAAACATTCTATTCGATACGAAAGATCACGTGTTTGAATCACTCATCTTTTACTCAAGGTGACCACATGACTTGTATGGAGGAGACTATTTACTTACCATTCGTGTGTATATTTCTCAAATATAATTAATTAGAGAGCTATCGGATTCTTACCGAAAGTAAAATGGATCTTATTTCAAATTTACAATTCTTGCAAGGCACTCACAGTGATGGACGGTCTCTCATCCTAGTCTGCTGTACTTATGACAAAGATGCTCCGAATGTCTTCAAGGATCGACATATCTTAAAAATTCAAAATTATAGAGAAAATGCCATTTTCGATGCGACATAAATATTAAAAAGACGATCATTTGATCCCCAAACACATGCAATAATATGACACCGTAAATTTCGGATTGGACGTACCAAATTTTGCATGCCACCTCATTAATATACCAAACATTAAAATAGCAAAAACTATAATATGATCATGGCCTTAAATGAAGAAGATATCATGCACAGATATATCCAAGAAAATACTGAAAAACAAAAAAAAATTCAAAAACCTTGTACTCGTATTTACTACATTGTCGGAACCCATTATATTACTGTCATCATTCCCGTGACACTCATTAATTACACGTGGCAGGCAACCAGCCAATGGCACTGACGTCATCATCCTTCCTCAAGTGCCAGCCGCCCGAATTCTCCCGTTTTGACATATTTGCCCTCCGGCCACCGCGCCCAAGTCCGAGCCGAATATGGGGTAATACGGTCCATTCACATCGTCACGTGCGCCGCACGAGCGGAGGGGGAGAAGCCCTCACACGTGTGGCAGGCAGGCGAGCGGCGTCGCCACGGCGACGCTCGCCGGGTCCTTGCAGCTCAGCGCCTTGATCAGCCTCCACGACCCCTTCCAACCGCCCCTGTCAACCGGCAACTTCCCGCCGCCGGAGGCTCCCGCCACCGGGGCCGGCTGAGCGAACAGCGCCGACGGGGTCCTGCGCAGCTGCCGGCTCCTCATGTCCCGCAGCTCCATCTCCGCCGGCAGCTTCACCGCTCCGAACGGCAGCACGCGCCACAGGGGCCGCGGCGGCGGAGGCCTCCTCGCTAACGAGTCCGACCTCGCGACGCCGCTCCCGCCCGACGACGACGACGACGTCGTCCTCCTCTCCGCCGCCTCCGGCGCCAGGGAGCTCGGCGGCCGGCGGAGCCTCCGGTAGTCGAGCGACCGGCTGCTCCTCGCGAGCTGCGCCCTCGCCGCCGCCCTGGAGCTGCCCGACCGAGACACCGACGTCCTCTCGAGCTCGGACAGGGAGTCGCAGCGACGGCACTGATCGTGGAGTGGGACGAGCTTCCCCGAGACGATGAGGTCGTCGGCGGACCGCATGTGGGAGCCGAGGCCGATGAGGAACTCGAACAAGTCCGGAGGCTCGGAAGAGGACCGGCGAGGGCGGTTGGAGTCGTTGCGGGGGTGAGCCGCCGTGGCGAGCGGGAAGTCGGAGAGCGAGAGGGCGTCGTCGTCGTCCTCTGAATCTTCCGGTCGGTCCGGAAGCACGAATGGTTCGCCGCCCATCTCGAGAGAGAGATCTAGCGAAAGCGAGAGAGAGTCGTCGGAGGAGGAGCGAGCGAGGTTGCACCGGTCAATGGTTATGGGAAGAGAGCATACGTAGTTATAAGAGCGGGGATAGAGAGAGAGAGAGAGAGAGAGAGAGAGAGAGAGAGAGAGAGAGAGAGAGCGAGCTTAAACAAAGCAATTTCGAATTATGACAAGACGTAGTAAGCAAGTGACCTTGGTTAGGGCGTCACGAAACCGATGCACGCTATGCATCTATTCGTTTGTGAATTCTTGATTTTTAGCTGTTGATACTAAAGTCTTATTTTTTTTTGGTTGAAGATACTAAAATTTTATTCCGTTGCAATTTTGATGTATTCAATGTGATCTCTTGAAAATCTCGCTGGAAATGACATGACGATGATATGGTGTTGGCTGGGGCTCGATGCCGATCCTCCTATTGGAACAATTGACAAGAGAAAATTGGACAAAAAAAAAGAAACAAATAAGGATCGTGATGACCATCTTGCTATGACTAGCAAAGGATGTGTAACCCGGCTTGGACTTACCTGCCCGTGCCAGCATCCGACCCTCTCACCGTGATGGGGAGGGGATCCAACGGCACCCCCTCGTGTGGCGTCTATTGTTGACCATAAATTAATTTCCATGACTAAATTAATATTTTATAATTGAAGAGTCGATTTATCTAAGCATACTTTGGAATTTGTTATGTGGGCTTTGTTAAGGATAACGGAAAAGTATGTCGTCTGCCCAATTTCAATCGTCGAGTTTCACTAGCGGTCGAAAAATTAGCCTTCTTCATTGTGATGAACGGCTGGTTAAGCTTGTTTGTATTTCATATGAATAAGACTCCTTAGAGTCTTGGGGTTGCTAGATCGCGAACCATAGTTGCAAAGTCAAAGCTTAAACACTCTTTAACACCTACTTTGTATCAAAATCATCGAGTGAACATTAGTTGTATGGAGAGAGCACTTACAAGCCAGGTGATCATTGTGACCAAGTTGTAAAGCAGAGTCGAACCCTATTAAAAACCAAAGTTTCTACGAGCTTTCGAGCACTGGAATGGGCATAACTCCCGATCAGGTTCGGGAACGGAAGGCACCAATTCGTGCCGATCCACTAAAAATCGACAGAGCAATTCTCTATCCCTCCTCTTTTTATTTATACGCGCATCACGTGTTTGATAAATTGCCCCACTTACATTCGCCCTTGTTTTACTTGAATTCTGAAGTACATTTCAAATATCTGGGCCAACACTTATCCGGAGCTACAGGAGCATGATGTTCGTGCGCCGAAAATGTTCACATAAGCTTTTTGTCAAAAGTCCGATCAGGTTTCAATCAAAGCGCATCAAATTAAAGTCCAGTGCATTGAGTGATTGAAATCAAACTTCATCGGTTCAATCGCAGAAAGCACGTCAGTGTAGCGACCTCCGGCGGAACTCGAGAGATCTCGTGATGAAGAGAAGTTGAGGAAATTCGATGGATTCATACCAAAAATAGAAGAGCCAACAGCAAATGGAGAATTTTGAGAATGGAAGCGAACGATACTTTCATTTTGATTCCTGCTTCGTTGTCATATGTGGTTAATCAAGATATGATCGGCAGTCTTGCCTCCTTGTTCGAATGTCGATGTTTCATGGTCAACATGGTTTCCAGAAGAGAGATTATAATCGAGGAAAGACAACTATCAATCTAGGACCGGCGGAGAAGACGGCAAGTCTGCTTGAGAAGAGAGGATGGACAAAAGCCAAGTTTATTATTCAATTCTCTTTTCCTTGAGCAAAGAGACTCTTCAGTTATAGACAAATGGCTAGCGCACATTACAAGTTCACTTGGAGATGCCCGGCCAACTTTGACGTATCCAAACTCGGTATATGCCACCAATCACGTACCGAGTTTTTTTTTATAATTACCGAATCAGTTCTAAACGTAATGTACGAATGTTAGTTCCGTCATAAGCATTTCAATTTTACCGATGTAGTTCTAAACATTTACGTAAAATTCAAATGTAGTCCTTTGCCGTCGGGAATTATTGAAGCGGTGGCTAATCATCGACAGCCATCCTTTGTGGCACAACTTATGAGTTGCCATGTTGGCGATTTCCGGTGGTAATTGACCGGGATGACTATATTAGAATTTTGTACAAAAGTTTATGACTATATTGGCAAAATTGAAAATTTTAGGACTGTATTGACATCCATACAATAAGTTTAGGACCGAATTGGTAATTTTCCCCATAAATGAAAGTGAAAGGATTGAAATGCTGTGGACATCTGACGAGAAGATCTAATTCCTAATCAGCCAATAACTCTATGCATGAGATACGGTAGAAATTTTTTTTTACATCGGCAAATAATTTAACTAAGAAAATTTTTATATAAATGTAGCGTCATTTTTAAGAAGGTATTTTTCAAATCATTCATTTTTCATACAAATAAAAAGATTAAAGCATCTGTTCGATCTTTTGCTGACTTAGCTTGGCCTTCTTTGCCATTGGTCCATGTGAAGGCAAATCCTACGCTCTCTGAACCAATGAGACTGCAAGCATACCTAAAAGCATGTAATCTATAGCCTTGCCATTCTTGTGCCACTCTTCATGGACAACATCGAGAAAAGTGATCGGTAGCCGTTTCGATGAGAACCGTGAATAATTACAGCCCGATTCGTTGATTCCATTGGCAATAGTGGCTCGGGCCTTTCTCGAGCTACGGTGTTGGGAGTTGTCCAAGGATTGCTCGATCCCCCAGCAATCGCTGCATAAAATGCTCGGATCAATTGGTGGCTCGTCAGAGCTTAGCCACGTGTGAGCCGCACGACTCTAGGTCAATGAATCACTTTTAGAAACGACATTGGAGCGTGATTAGGCCGAGGATTAATATCACGAAAAATCTCGACTGATACATCCGTGATAAATTTATTTAAAATTAACTTTTTGACCACCAACGATCCTAAATTGATATACCTGTAATAATTTTACTCTCTATTAATTTTCATCAAATTTTATTATTAAATTACTGAATTGGATGACATGATATACTAGTTTGGAGTTTTACTCCTCCGTTTGTTACAAATTTATCAGTTTGCGATTTTTCATGATGTTAATCCAATTTATCGAAGTGTAAATTTGTCATATCAATTTAGAATTTTTTAATCAATTTAGGATAGATTTGTTACAAGACTTTTGGGCTAAATACTAATTTAAAATTTTTCGTGATGTTAATTCAAAATAAAAGCGGCAGTAATTGGAATATATTCGGGACGAGTTGCTTCCCATAAAAGCAGCACAGAACGCAAGCCTGACAAATTGAACTTTCCCGGTCCAAGAGTATCTCCATTTCGGGCTGCTTCGTCTCTCCTCGAACTCCGACGTCAAGCGCCGACCACTCCCGCGATGGCGAGGCGAGGAACCATCACCCACGTCGTCTTCGACATGGACGGCCTCTTGCTCGGTAATTCCGTCGTGCCCATTTGCGAGATTTCGTTTCATATGGAGCTCTAGATCCCTGTTCTTTCTCGTGGGCGTGGCTCTTGGTGTGGGCTGAACGTAGCCCAGTTGGAATGCGGCGAAAGTTTCGATGTGTTTCGATCGGGAATGTGGCGCATACGTATGTGTGTAGGGCGCTGTCTCTGGCTTCTTCGTGGAAAGTGGTAGTTCTGTTTGTGCAAGTCAATGCTCATTTAGCCTCCGAAAGTATGGGAGATTTGGAGGGTCGACCTTGAACTCACGAATTTTCTTGTATTCCGTATAATTAAGGGCATGTGTTGTTTGGTGAAGTGGGAATGGGAAAGGAGAACCCTGCTTACGCGGAATTAAGTTCCCGAGAATAAGATCCTCTTTCAGTTGCTTGGTTCGCCAATGGAATTGACCTTGGAAAGATTGTGGGATGTAGTACATTGTTTTAAGATGTAGGAATTCAGTGAAGGATTTTATTAGAATGCTGAGGATGGATATACATCTTAGAACCATTGTTGTGGTGAGTAATTATATGCTAATTGCAAAGATTTTTGGCTAATAAGCTGAAGTTGGCGATTGAAAAAGTTATTTTCAATTATCAGAATGCTTTAATTCATGAAGAAAAATTATGAATGCTGTTTTAATTGCTAATGAGTGCTTGGACAGCAGGATTAAGGCTAGCAGTTTAGGAATAGTTTGCAAATCAGACGTTTGGAAAAAACATTTTACCATGTTAATTGGGTCTTTTTACTATATCAATGGGACAAAATGGCATTGGAGCTAAGTGGAAGAAGTTGATTGAAGTCTACATTTCTACTGTGAAATCCTCTGTCTCAGTGAATAAGCTTTCTTTAAGAGTGTTCTTGGAGCAGTAGAGGGATGGTATACATGCGTTAATGCTATGGAGAGTGAAGTAGGTTAGGTTCGACTCACATCTCTTATCTGCTAAAGATACACTAGCTTTTGCCATGTCATCAACATCAACATGATGTTTTGATGGAGATATACTAAGATTTGACATGCTTGCTCCTCTGTTATGAACCTAAGTCTGCTTGAAAATTAATGTAAACATATGAGGCGGTCTTGCCAACACTTTGGGTTGAAAAGTTGGTTTGTGCCAATGAATAGTCTTCCTTTTGGTGTTTGTCGCCACAAATCTGTTTGGGGAGGCAATTTAGAGAGCATGGAAAGGAAGCTAGCAAGTAGAAATAACATCTATTCCTCAATGGATAGAAGGTTATTACATTGAGAGTAAATCATCAATTCCTTCATATTTCTTTGTGTCATGTTCCTTCTTAATGGCAAACAATCCAGAGGTCATGGAAAGAAGTTTTTGTTGGGAGATGAAATCGAAGGCCATAAGTTTCATTCGATTAGTCAAAATGCTACTTTCAGTCCTCTCAAGAAAGGTAGACTGCGTATAAGAAGTCTTGGGACTTCTAATAAGGGACTTTTGGGGGAATTCCGATAGAAATTCGCAGCAAATGATGATAGCTTGTGGAAAATTGATTTTCGTCTCAAAATATGGACTGGATGTTGGTGGTTGGTGAACCAGAATAGGTCATGATTATAGTCTTTGAAAACACATCTGGAAAGGGTGGGAAACTACTTTTCCTTAAGAATTGGACTAGGGAAGGAAGTTCCCTTCTTCATGATATTTGGTGGGTAAGCAACCTCTGAATGTCCCTTACCCAGAATTCCATTTGCTTCTGGTAAAGATGCTCTTGTAGAATCTGTGATGTGACAAGTGGATAACCTTCTGTTCTCAAGTTGTACTAGGGAAGTTAAGAGGCTGAGAGTTGGAGGGGATCTCACTTTTTTGATGTGATATTATTCCATGGGAATATTAAGAGGTTGACTATTTGGAATAAAACTTCAACGAGAACCTCAACCTTAACTGCAAATATTACAATGCTTTAGGAGTGGATTGTTGCTGTGAATTTTGCGGACAAATTCTGAAAGTTGCACGTGCAGACTAAGGTTGCTTTGTTTGTAAGTACAACGATCTCGGAAAGGATACTTGTAATGGAGAATTTGATGAAAAGATGATTTCTTGTAGCTAATTGCTGTTATATGTATCTTAAGTCAGGATAAATGGTCGATTATCTTTTAGTACATTATGAACTGCACAAGCTAGTTAAAATTCAGAGATATCTTTGCCGGGTCATAGTCAGTAATTCCACATATCAGAAAACGGAACTTTTTCCTTGTCGGCACTCAAGTTTGATTGCAACATTCTGTAGGGTGTCCCTCACAGCATTATTTTTTTGAAAAATTCGTTTGACAGTAATTGGAGAACATTTCAGGTTGAGGTGCAGCAAATTTAGACAGTGAATGGAACAGTGACTATCTTTGCATCATTTCACATGTAATAATTTTGTTTCGTTGTAAATCTGTGTCGATGTCTCAATCCCATCCTTGCCCATACTTCCTATAAATTGTTGTTAAGTAAACTATCTTATTTATCAAAAAAACAAGAAAAAAGGATAGTAGAATAGAGTAGGAAAATTTGAGCTGAGTCTAGAGAGTGTTTTTAGCTTGGCCATATTCTCAAGTTTTGGAGATAAACAGTTATTGTTTCAAAATCACATATTCCAGGATTGCCATTGATTATTAACTATAAATAAAGCATCTATCCAGCACAATATCACGAAGTCAAAACTCTCTACTAAAAGAGTCCTACTAATATTGGAAGTAGAGGTTGGCGTGTGTAAGAACTGTTTGTCTTCAATATGTAATCTCTACTCAAGTTGTTCATGAACTTCATATCAAAATATGCAAGCATTGTCTATTTATTAAGTTCGCTGTTCTTGCTCCATTCTAATCTTTCCTGGTGTGGTTAAATGTTAAAAAAGGATGTTGAACTTCGCATTTGACAAAAACTGAGACCCTTTTTGATATGCTTGATAAATCAATTGCCATTTATGCTCTAACTGTCTCATTTGCTTGGATGAATTTCCTGTCCCATTTTTTTATTGTTTTTTTGAAGTAACTATGCACAAGAGCCATTAGTTCCCAGTTTCTCGGGAAAGGAGCAACATTTAAGGGGCATTCTGTTGCTGTATGCTGCAGATACGGAGAGTTTTTACACAGAAGTCCAGGAAATTATACTTGCAAGATACAATAAAACATTTGATTGGTCTCTCAAGCCAAAAATGATGGGCAAGAAAGCAATTGAAGCTGCTCGAGTCTTTGTTGAAGAAACTGGAATCAGTGATGTTCTCACTGCTGAGGACTTTCTAGTGGAAAGGGAAGAGATGTTAAAAACAATGTTTCCCACAAGTGAGCTGATGCCAGGTATATCTCATTGCAGTATCATACTTTGGAAACTTTGTATGTTTGTTCTTATAAGTTTCAATCTTATAATGTAATGCAGTTTCATATAATTAATCTTGTACTCATTTTAGGGGCTAGCCGCTTGATCAGACATCTTCATGCAAAAGGGATACCAATCTGCTTGGCAACAGGGTAACAATTTGATCAAACAATCTTCTTTCCTTTTTATGTTTGGATGGTGTTTGGTGAGAGATTAACAACAAACAACAGCAGAAACAACAAAAACAGCAAAACATCTTTCTGGTATTTGTTGAGATTTGAGAGAACAAAGAAAAAGCGAAGTATTGTATGAATATTCAACTTTTGGGTATCATACATACACTTCTTTTGCATTTCTCGGATGGCATTAAAATTTCAATCTGACATGTACTTCACAGTTCCCATCGGCGCCATTTTGAACTGAAGACTCAAAGACATGGTGAACTTTTTTCCTTGATGCATCATGCGGTGCTTGGTGATGACCCAGAAGTCAAACAAGGGAAGCCATCGCCAGATATATTCCTGGCAGCAGCCAGGAGATTTGAGGTAATGGCTCTCTGATGGGTGCTATTTCGGTCAATCTTTTTCTGTTCACTATTTGTCCAAATAATGCTACCATTCTACAGACTTACATTGGTATGACGTAATGTTCAATTTTGTGGATTAACAGGGTGGACCAGTTGATCCACTCAATATTCTTGTGTTTGAAGATGCTCCAGCAGGAGTTAACGCGGCTAAAAATGCTGGGATGTAAGTGAACTTGTTGATAGTGAATATTCTTCTTAATTATCTTGGAAATTGTTGAACTGCGATGCATATCATGCTATAATTTTGGAAAGGTCATTTTTAGATTACCGTGAGGGCTTAGTCATGTTTGTTATCTTTTTCATTTGTTCTATCATTTTTCGTTACAGTATTGTACAGTTTCACAGATGTTAGATGTTCTATGCGTAGTCTAATACCTGGAACTATGTACCTCGAGAAAAGTAAGCAGAGCAGGCAGACATTGCCCGGAATTACTATTTTTAAGAAAAAGTTGCAGGTTTACAGAGAAACAGGGAGCATGTTGGCCATTACGGAGTTTCATGGTAATCACTCAATAAAAAAGGAGAATTAGGTTTTTTTAGTTGAGAAAAAGGAGGATTAGTTGAGTTAGGCCTAGATCTACGTATCCCGTTCTAACTATTTATATGTAAGAGAGAGATAATGAGATTGCTCATGGGGTAAGTGAGTCGGAAATCTGAAGAAAGATATAGAAAAAGCAAGAGGAGGAAAAACTGTGCAATTTAGAAAGCTGTGAATGAAAATCTTTACAGCACTTATGTTTGCCAACAAATTCATCAACTAAGAAACTTTGGCAATTGTTTTTAAGTGGTATTATACATGAAATCTTTGTTCTCAAAGTGCTTTACTCTGATTTGGTGGCGATCTTGTGTCATTGTGATGAACTGCCAATTCATTAGTCTTTTTCAATCCTGAAAGCAGAAAAAACAGTTTCAACTGATAGCAAAGCACCATCATGAAAGTTCCCACTGTGCTTGAGTTCGTAGGGGCAATGACTGAAATGACATTCAGTCCATTCTTCCACACTATAGTTCGTAAAATAAATTCCGAATCTGGTTGATACATCTGAAGGCAGACTAGTGGATATGCTTGGTTCAATTATAAGGTTGTCATCAAGTTTGAATAGTCAGATTATGTTCAGACTGGCTGCTTCTGCTGATTCTTCTTGCAGTGTAATGCTTGAAGTATGACAATCTTTGATTCAAAATGTGGTCTAATTGTTGCAAATAGTAGGAAGTCTAATCTCCTTTCAAATTCAATGCAGTCAAATAGTTGAGGACATTGTATAAATTTGTACTTTTGAAAGTTCATTTGCAACAACCATAACAAGTAAAGAATCATCCTTATAAGAATATCACATGTATTGATGCTGGGAAGTTCCATGAAGTGGTTATTTCTGTGCAGTGGATTGCTGAACAATCAGCTTTTATTTTCTTTATGAATTTCATCATCGTTAGCCTTAGTCTGGAATAATAAGCAGAGAAAGGTGATTCTCACTGACCTCAGGGATGTGAACAGTGGCGTGCAGTAATGTAGGGCTTATCACATATTTTAGGCTGTACAAGACATATTATGGGGTCCAAATCTGGGATCGCTGTCTGGGACTTTCAAACTAGAAGGTAGAATTAGCTAAATGTTCTGGTACTGAAATTTATAGTGCAATGTGGCTTAGATGATCCATCCCCCATGGTTTTCTTTTTCTCCTGCTATTACATTTTCCCTCTAGCTCAACTTAATTCTTCCAAATGAGGTACGTTCCTTTATTTGCTGCCCTCATTTCATTCTTTGTTACTCAAATGATTCATAGTGCATTTGGTTGCTCTATTTCGTAGATCTCTTCTTTTCTCTTATACCTTGACCATTTTGATTTCTAACAAGGAATTTTCTTGCACCTAAGCTGCTGTTCCTGCTATTAATATCAAAACATTGCAGCATTGGATTGTTTGGATTTATCTCTTGTTCCCTCTGCTAATATATTCCTATACATTCGGTAGGTTCGCGGTTATGGTGCCAGATCCCAGGCTCGATAGCTCTCATCTTGATTCAGCGGACCAAGTATTGAAATCTCTGTTGGATTTCAATCCATCGGATTGGGGTTTGCCCCCCTTTGACGAAGAGAAAAGCTGAGAATTCATCTGAAAGTCAGACTATATGCAACGGCATCTCATGTCAATTCATTTATGAAAGATGGGGGGTGATTGGGGGTTATACTTTATTTGGATTACCAAAATGCCATTTTTCCCGCAATGCTAGCAATATGTTGTTCCAAAGCAATATCGAGCTCACATGTGAGAATCATGTTCTGGATGTGGAATGCCCATTTGCTATTTAACAAGATGACTAGTCTCAATTAGTTTGACATGAATTGGCCTCAGTTGTTTGAAACAGATGCCTGTTCTGTGAAAAGCTAACAGAAGCTTTCGCAATGTCATGGACTTGTTCTTCATTTCCACCACTAGCAGGCACCGAAACCTATCGTCGGAATGAGTGCCAAGACAGCAAAGCGAACGGCCTTTCGCTGGACAAGAAGATAGAACTAAATTTGCAAATTAAAGGGGTGCCGTTTCATTTGATTTTGGTGGCACGTTTAGAACCCAAGAACGAACCGATATAGATATTCAAGAATCAGTCGCAACTCAAAAGCGACAAAGCACACAGTCCACAAACATCTCAACCTCAACCTTATTTTCGTCATTTTCTGTTCCGCATTTAAATGGAGTCGAGATTCAAAATTTGTATGCGATAATTGTTTGGATCCAGTGATAAATTGGAACTGAAAGAAAAAAAGGTCATGGAAAACTTGATTATGGATTATGAGCATCTGGGACATAGTTGAATTGCTTTTTGAGTTTTTTGTGAGATGGTGAAAATTCCGGTAAAGATATTGATATGTATCTGTCCATGCCCGTGCATGCAGGTCATGGCTGTGGAAGGGGAACTCGCGGAAGAGGCCATGGTCACAGATCAAATGGACCGATCCAGGGAACTGCATGAGTTGCACAATTCATTCCTGAAGATTGGAATTCTGATACGCGCTTCCTCCTTTGTTATTTTTTGTTTTACCCCGACCGATGCTGTGGGTAGGTTCTGTTTGTTTAACCATTTTAGACTTGATAGGATAGTAGGTTCTTACGGCCATTCTTTCCGTGTTGTAGAGATAGGTGATAAGCTGGGGATGGCTTTAGGTTCTTATGGCCATTCTTTCTCTGTTCTTTTGGCCATTCTTTCTGTATTGACTTGTAAATTTTGATTGAGCAGCACATTCTTTTATTCTAAATATGAAGGACAGAGAAGTGTCACTTTAATTTTCAATTTTTAGCTGGGGATGGCTTTAAATCGTCCCTGGATTGTGGTTTTATAGTGGTTTATAATGCTGCAGTTAAAAATGAACAGGGGACTACGATGAGGTGTTCAGCTTTTGTTTGTTTTATATCCTACGAGAATCCGATAGGAGCAATTCTCTCCTAACGCTTAATGGGCATGTCGAACCAGTTGGGTCACAAAGTAAAAGCTGTGTCCAAATGAATGCAAGGAAGAGATATGAAGGAGGAAACAATCACTAAAGAGGCGGGTGCAATGGGCATATCTTTGCACTGTTGTCATATGGTTACATGGTATCCTGTGGAAACAGGGCTATGCCCTTACATAATTATTTCAGTAGGCAAATGGAAAAGTCGTATCTTCTATTTGAGAACGTAACGTGCCCTGAAATGGAAAAAGGTGACCATAAAAGAAGTGATTAGTTGAGCTGGTAAGGATATTTGGATTTTTCAATGTGAAGCAAGAACCTTTTATGCCTAAGTGAGATATGAAGTCTACTAATCTAGGCAACCAACAACAATCACCACCATGAAAATTGAAGCAATAAGAGAGGGGTCAAAGAGAACAGCCACACCGAGATCGGAGGAAGTGAAAAGAAAGAATCACAGGGCAACGGTTCGCTAACAAACTTCTGAAGTCAAGAGTAACAAACAACACTCAAAACTACGAAGACACAAGATCCTTCTTCTACAAGACACTAGATTACAAACTTCAAACAAATCATGTCTTAACCGCTTGTTCTAAGAGATTATACCAATTTGGGTAGGCATGTACAGTGGATCGGATTGTGATTGATGGGATTGTCCATAAATTTGTTTTGAAAAATAGATGTTTGTTAATTTTTATTATTGTGTGTTTTGCTTTCAAGGCAATTCAGGCTATGTTTCGTTGAAATTTTCCACTCAAGGTTAAATTGATCTACATGACATTTTTTTGGCTTAGCTGGTTGATGTTTACTCATTTAGTTGTGTTGTAAATGGACTTCAAGAATGGCATGTTGTGCATCTTGTGATATTGAGCTGTTGTGATCTCGACTTAAATTGAAAAGTTTTGTAAATGCATAGATTGTCTTTAAATGATTACGAAAAGGTATTGTTGGATCTCAGATGGGAAAAAAGTGAAAATGGTATAATTAGACCTAAAAGTGGTAGTTAAGTAATTTGTGAAACGTGCTAGGAGGAATTTTGTAAAATTGGCAGAAATGAAAGGACTCTTTGAATACTGTTATTTTTTATTTGATTTGTTTGTGGATTTTAAAGTTAGACCACACATATGAAATCAACTCCCGAGTTGGTTCCTTGGCCTGGAACAGTCACATACTCACGACAGGAGGCATGTCTGAGTGACCGGTGCATCAAATTTTGGAATAGGTACACGGGGGCATGTCTGAATTTGGCAAACACCAGTTCTCAGGTGTGCGCGCTGCTGTGGAGCAAGAGCAAGAGGGAATTGCTAAGCTTTCCCAAGCTTACTCAGAACCAGCTATTCTTTGGAAATATCGATCTATGCAAAGGATGGCTGAGCTAACTGGACACACATCTAGAGTTGTGTTCCCAGCACAGGTACTACTTGTATGCTTATCATAGTCATTCGCAATTCGGTGCAAGTACTTTTTGAAGTTTGCTTGTTGACTTGATCGTTTTGCTGATTCTCGTTGCCATGTACTTGTTTTGCAATCTCCAAATGGATGCACGGTGGCATCTGCGGCAGGAGACGAAAGATTAATGCTCTGGCAAGTATTCGGGATACTAGAAGTGGCCAACCCGACAACCAAGACCTCTTCCGTGCCATTCGCCAACTGGCGCTTCATCCGTTGAACTCTAACAGATTGACTGGTGCACATAATTTTGCCGCTTCTTCCCAGAATTTTTTGCACGCTATTTGCTTAACCAACACTGAAGATCCTTTCTTTTGGAGCTGCAAGTTAATATTCAGACGGGAGATTACAACGGTAGATTACGCAGATTTGGGTAGGTATCTCTGGCGGATTGAATTGTAAATTAAAGTATGTGAATAGATAGATTTCACTATTCATGAATGTGATCATTTGAGATCAGTCAACCCCATCAATGTCATGCACAAATCTGCAAAGCAATGCATGTTTTTCTGATCTGAATCTCTCCCTCTCTCCTTATACACATGAAATGTAAAAATCTGACCTTGTTACTTCATTTATTCGAATAACTGGCATATTGGTATGTATGCGGACTGTTTTGGAACGCCATTTTGGGTAAATGACTGGCTCATGGCGAAGATTAAGCACATCGCAGAAATAACATCCCTCACTCACTCACTCACTCACTCTCTCTCTCTCTCTCTCTCTCATGAAGCAAGTTGGATAAGAACAGAGACCCTAAGGGGTGTCCAAACACAAGGCCATTTGCATTTGCCAGTGTGACGAAATGGCATAGTGCAATTGTGAGTATGAGATGATCGAGCATCCCTAATATGGGAATTAGACATTATTAAATTGTCTATGGACGTTCCTTGAATCTGGAAAAATGATTACAGTCAAACACACCAATCAACATGTCTATGCAAAAATGAAATATTAATGTCACATGCATGATATAAAGCACTATAGATAATTCAAAGGGGAAGATCTAGTGAGGACCATATATTAGCGGATTAATTAGAGAAGAACAGATACAGCAACCTTTTTCTCAACTGTCTAAGATGTCTAATACTAGGAGCTCCATGTTCCAAGGTCATGGTGCTAATAGTGAAAAAAGGGGAAGGACAAAACAAAGCCATTCACATAGCAACAACGTACCTTTAACGGGGATCTTAAGGTTTAAAGCACCTGCTTTATGATGTAGAGAACACAAACGGCACTGCCTATGAAGCACCGACACGCTGGGAGGGATCCGAGTCGGTCGCGTGTCCGAGCCGAGGACGACGCCCTTCACGCCGTCATTTCCTTTGCCTCGCGCTTCGCTGGTGACGGAGGAGAAGGAAGAGGTGGGAGGAGCTGCGGGTCGTGCGGAGGAGAAGCGGCAGAGAGGAGGAGGCGAAGGGATACAGAAGATGTTATTAGGGTTGAAAGTGGGCTGGGCTTTCAATGGGCTGTTTTTTTTTTATCTTGTACATTTCTTTTTTTTTTTCAAATTTGATTATTTGCTTTTAATTTTTGAACTAACATATTTATTTTTTGAAAATTTACGTGCATAATTTTTTTAGGGTAAATTCTTTCTTGGCTTTTTATTATTTTTTATTTACTTATTTGAATCAAATTTGAAAATGATAATTTATCACGTATATATAAAAATATATATTTAATATACAACGTGTTAAAATTTTCTATTTTTTGAGAAATGATGTGTCGCGTGTCGTGTCGCGTGTTGCATGTCGCGTGTCGGTGTTACACACGGCACTACACAAGATGAAAAAACATCCTTCATAAGCTAATGTCTACAAAATTGAACTATTGGAATTTACTTTGGTTCATATAGTACTAGCAAAGTAGGAAGACTACTCATGCTTCTAAAAACATTGACCGTTTCGAATTTATAAAAGTAGCTCGAACTCTGGCAGAAGTAGAACCTCTGGATTCATTTGGACTTCAGAACCATTTACGTACATAGCAGCAAAAGTAGAACTTATGTTTCATACACGAAACAATTTCTTAAGATGAACAAAATAAGCAGACTCAAACCTAGCTCCAACTAGAGTACATGAAAACCAATAACCAACAGGTATTCCAGATCAAAGTTACAACGTAAACCAACAAGAACATCAGAAAACAAAATATAGAATTCCACATCTGGACAATTAGCACATGAGGCAATGATTGAAGCCCAAAATTTACACAATCCATTCCAATAATAGAAAGGCTTCCAGATTACATTTCATACATCCAGATTTTATATATATGGTGAAATCAAATCCAACTAAAACTTGATAAGGAGTTTTAGTTGAAAAAGGCTACATCAATTGTCTTCTGGGAAAAAAAAAGAATTCACAATAAAGTCCAAGGAAGTAATGAAACTCTTCATTCATCTTATTGAGTTTAACATTGTTTTGAACTTTGCACATAATTATTACCACAAGAGGAAGAAAAAAAATCATAAGAAACAAAAGCCTTGCTACTTTATCCACTATGAAGTGTGAGAATGGCAATTCTATAGCTCCTAATGAAAATATGGTCCGCAGAGATCCAAGAAGAGATCTCCTATAGAGTAAAATCAATATAAAGAACTCAATCTAGTGAACATAGTACAGAAGAAAAGCTGATGGGATTGTTTTTTTCAATCCAAATTTCCCTCACGAATCACGAGGCAAATATCACCGTCTCCTCCTCCTCCTCCACCGCCACCCCGTTCAGCTCGCACTCCTCGCTCGGCCCTCCTCCGTACTTCTCGTTCCTCTCCGCCCTCGTCTTCAGAACCTCCAGCAGCTCCCCCACCGCCCGCTCCTCGTTCCACCGGTTCTGGTTCAGCAGCACCTCGCTTATGTCCACCGGCGTCATCTTGGCCTTCTCCACTGCCTCCCTCAGCTCGCCCGCTGCCGCCGCCGGCGCGTCCTCGCCGCCCAGGTAGTTCCGGAGCAGGATCGTGAGCGTGAGGGTCAAGATCTCTATCACGCAGGAACCTCAGGAGGGAGGTAGTAATGGTCAGGAGGGAGGCCACGATGCTCAGGAGGGAGGCCGCGGAGTCCAGAGATGAGCAAGACGACTCCATTTCTGCCGTCGTGTGATGAGTGTCAAGATCTCTGGGTGGTGTAGAAGAAGGAGTCGATTAAGCATAGTTGGGTTTTTTGTCTGAGGAAGGGGAGTCCTTAATTATTATATTTATAATCTTAGGAGCAAGGGGACGAGAAGGGGAGGTTTCGGGGATGGAGGAAGGTGGTGAGAAAAGGAGGTTCTGGGCTTCATTACTTTTTATTCTAAGAGAATTACGTTGATTTTTCATCTTTGGACTAAAAGAGAACTATATCAACGGATGAGCTGCACGTGCAGTTCATCAGTTGATGTATTGGACTAAAATAGAACTACATCAACTAATGAACTGCATGAGCGAGTCCTCAATCATTATATTTATAATCTTAGGAGTAAGGGGACCAGAAGGGGAGGTTTTGGGGACGGAGGAAGGTGGTGAGAAAAGGAGGTTCTGGGCCCCATTACTTTTTTATTTTAAGAGAACTACGTTGATTTTTCATCTTTGGACCAAAAGAGAACTGCATCAACTGATGAACTACACGTGCAGTTCATCAGTTGATGCAGTTCTCTTTTGGTCCAAAGATGAAAAATCAACCTAGTTCTCTTAAAATAAAAGGTAATGGGGCCCAGAACCTCCTCTTCTCATCAGAATCTCCTTTTCTCACCACCTTCCTCCGTCCCCAAAACCTCCCCTTCTGGTCCTCTTGCTCCTAAGATTATAAATATAATAATTAAGGACTCCCCTTCCTTAGACAAAAAACCCAATTCTGCTTAATTGACTCCTTCTTCTACACCATCCAGAGATCTTGACACTCAACACATGACGGCAGAAATGGAGTCGTCTTGCTCATCTCTGGACTCCGCGACCTCCCTCCTGAGCATCGTGGCCTCCCTCCTGACCATTACTGCCTCCCTCCTGAGGTTCCTGCGTGAGAGAGATCTTGATCCTCACGCTCACGATCCTGCTCCGGAACTACTTGGGCAGCGGGAACGCGCCGGCGGCGGCGGGCGAGCTGAGGGAGGCGGTGGAGAAGGCCAAGATGACGCCGGCGGACATAAGCGAGGTGCTGCTGAACTAGAACCGTTGGAACGAGGAGCGGGCGGTGGGGGAGCTGCTGGAGGTGCTGAAGACGAGGGCGGAGAGGAACGAGAAGTACGGAGGAGGGCCGAGCGAGGAGTGCGAGCTGAATGGGGTGGCGGTGGAGGACGAGGAGGAGACGGTGATATTTGCCTCGTGATTCGTGAGGGAAATTTGGATTGAAAAAAACAATCCCATTAGCATTTCTTCTGTACTATGTTCACTAGATTGAGTTCTTTATATTGATTTTACTCTATAGGAGATCTCTTCTTGGATCTCTACGGACCATATTTTCATTAGGAGCTACAGAATTGCCATTCTCACACTTCATAGTGGATAAAGTAGCAAGACTTTTGTTTCTTATGATTTTTTTTCTTCCTCTTCTGGTAATAATTATGTGCAAAGTTCAAAACAATGTTAAACTCAATAAGATGAATGTCGCGTTTCATTACTTCCTTGGACTTCATTGCGAATTCTTTTTTTTTCCAGAAGACAATTGATGTAGCCTTTTTCAACTAAAACTCCTTATCAAGTTTTTGTTGGATTTGATTTCACCATATATATAAAATCTGGATGTATGAAAAGTAATCTGGAAGCCATTCTATTATTGGAATGGATTGTGTAAATTTTGGGCTTCAATCATTGCCTCATGTGCTAATTGTCCAGATGTGGAATTCTATATTTTGTTTTCTGATGTTCTTTTTGGTTTACGTTGTAACTTTGATCTGGAATACCTTTTGGTTATTGGTTTTCATGTACTCTAGTTGGAGCTAGGTTTGAGTCTGCTTATTTTGTTCATCTTAAGAAATTGTTTCGTGTATGAAACATAAGTTCTACTTTTGCTGCTATGTACGTTAATGGTTCTGAAGTCCAAATGAATCCAGAGGTTCTACTTCTGCTAGAGTTCGAGCTACTTTTATAAATTCGAAACGGTCAATGTTTTTAGAAGCATGAGTAGTCTTCCTACTTGCTAGTACTATATGAACCAAAGTAAATTCCAATAGTTCAATTTTGTAGACATTAGCTTATGAAGGATGTTTTTTCATCTTGTGCAGTGCCATGTGTAGCACCGACACGCGATACGCAACATGCGACACGACACGCGACACATCATTTCTCAAAAAATAGAAAATTTTGACACGTTATATATTAAATATATATTTTTATATATACATGATAAATTATCATTTTTAAATTTGATAAAGACACATTCCGTGGATGCGAACATGTATATAAAAAATGACGTGTTCAGGGTGGAATTTGATAAGAATTTCAAGACCTTTGATTTCTCATAAAACTACGTTGATGCACGGTTTCCCCCATTGCCCCCCTCAGGATGAGCATGATTTTAGGGTGGAATTTGAAATCTAAGAATCTGACATATGAGAATTTATAGGTTTTAGGTTTTAAGGTATGCAGAGTGGATTTTAGATTTCAAAAATTGGGGAATCTATTTCGACGGATAGATTTTAGGTTCCACCTACATAGAACCTAAGTTTTTTGTATTTTTTTTAGTCTATATTTTTGCGTGACACCAAAGGAAATCAAAGGAAATCAGGAGATTTAGATAGCCATTTTGGATCTAGGGAATTAGTGCGACCGGCCTTCACCACCCAATCTGCGACATGAATTCCTAGGGCAATGTGATGTTCTCTGCTATGTGATTGCACCTGCCTCCAAGAGCAAGTCAATGGTGTAGGATCATGCGGCGTATATAAGTTCAATAAGAGATGGCGATTCAACCGAGATCGAGCGGGTGCGAAAAGCACATAAGTTTTGTTTATGATTAGATTGTTTTATTACCTTCCAACTGAATGTAAAGAAATTTATTGTCAAGTTTCGTGCATCTAAAGAGCCTAGTGCTAGCATATTCCATAAATGCCGAGCATGATAAACTTACAGCCTTGTCCAAATTCAGAGAATCAGATAAATATTTCCTAAATTTGTGCTAATGAGGAGTACACCGCACATACTTCACGGAAATTGACCCCGATTTTTATACAAGAATGGATCGATGAACGCCAACAATGAATTCAAGAATAATTAGGCTTTCTAATTATATCTCTGATTAAACTTGGCCAAAGAGCAGGAGAAAACAGTCCTAAAGTAACCTGTGGTTCTCTTGCTGTTGCATTGAATGCTGTGGAAAAGAAGGAAACGCATCTCCAAAAGGATTGGAAGAACCACCTGCTTGCGGCATGTCTTGAGACTGCTGATGATGCTCTTGAGAATACTGCATGACCGGGTCCTAGGGCACCATCATTGTTGTGTTGTGTTGCCGCTGCTGTTGTTGCTGCCACAGTTGTTGTTGCTGTTGAGCCATCAAGGCCATTTATACATTAGTCGGAGCGGCTATGTTGCTAGACATCGCAAATGGGTCGGGTTGTGATTGAAGATGTTGAGGATGTTGATCGAATGGATTGCGAAGTTGCACGGCCATTCCTTGTCCGTACCCTACATTTTGCAACTGAATCTGTCGCCTCGCGGCTTCATCCTCATACAAGCTATCCAGCAATAGATAGTCAAATCCACCGGCCTAAACCAAAGGATATTTTGGTTGATCCAAAACAATATTCAGGTTGAATTATCATCATAGTAAAAATAATTTGCAGATAGATGCCGCACTAAACAGTTAAAAGTTTTGACTTCAAAACTGAGGGGGGAATATTTTTGGGAAGATTAAAGGGTGGGATTTCCCCGCACCACCACCCCCCCCCCCCCCCCCCCCCCCCCCGCGGCCCGCGCGCGCGCGCGCTTAATCTTCTCGAATTTACCTGGAAGCTTCGTACAACTTGCTGCTGCTGTGGCTATGGAGGAAGGACTATGTGCGACAGTTAAATGCGGTTGATATGGGAAAATTAATTAGTCAAAAGAGCGAGAATAAACCAACAAAAAAAAAGGTCTCCAAAAAAATTCCCTTTTATATCTAAGGAAAAATATCATGAAAAATCCTAAACTATGCCACTTGTGACAATTTTACCCTGAACTTTTTAACTAACGAGGAAGAATTTGCAAATTGATAAAACCAGGTGGATGAATTTTCCACCTCCAAGGAAAATCACTCTGGTCTCCTATTAAAAAAATTCCCAATTCTCTCTTTGGGGCTTTAACTCTTACATAAAGTTCTTGCTTCGACAATTCAAAAGTAGGAGAAGGCTAGTCTTCATCAATCAAGTTAGAGTGCCAATAAATTTTCGATACACTGCATTGTTTGAGTCGAGCCAATCGCTTGAGATGTCACTCTGCATTCTATCGTGGCAATCCCTCTGCGAAACACACAGGGAGAGAGTTCTCAATGCAGCATCAATTTGGAATTGGCCACCAAAAGAGGAAGTTGAAATGGAAGACATTGAGAGTCTCCATTGGAGGATATGAGTCAGATCCGATCAAGTCACGAGAGGTGTCTCCAGAAGCACCATTGAAAAGCTCAAGCGCACGAGCTGCTATGTTCGGGATGGCAACGGATGATGTTGTATTTGTTAAGAGGAACTAAATGGGGCAGACAAAGTGATGAAGTATCATGTTTGCACCTCTTTCAAAGCAGATGCATCGTCAAATGGCTCGAGAAGAATCATTTGTGTAGGAAAGTAGAAGTAGAAGATCCAGATTAGTGAGTTTTGGTTTGTAAGATTTCTAATAAGAAATGAATTTTCTTTTTTCCAAATGGATTTAAGTAATTTGCAATTTGCTGCAATTATTTTGGGTGCTCGATGCAGTGCCTAGCTCAAAAGGGGTCCACTTAATTCCACGCCAGCATGATCCTTAACCTTAGAAAACAACTGAATGGCATCATCAAACCGCTCATTCCTAACGTAGCCAGAGATCTAGAAATTGCAGGAAACATCATTTTTCCCCGGCACTGGATCAAACAGTCCCCAAGCTTCGTCAACTAGCCTGCTGCGATGATACCGAATATCACCCCTGTTTTGGCTAATTTTAGAGTACATTTCTCTTAGGCTCCGTTCGTTTGGCGGAAAATATTCTCCTTTTGGAAAATATTTTCTTGTAAGTTATTTTCCTGAAAAATGTTTTCCTGAAACACAATTTTCTGGCATTCGGCTAAAATCTGAAAAAGTTTCGGAAAATATTTTCTGGTGTTCGGCTATCGCCAATCCGGCGGTGTCCGACGGCGATGGCGGTGGCAGGCAGCGGTGGTGAGCGGCAGCGGCGGCGGTCGGTGGCGACGACCGGCGACGTAGATCGGCAGCGGTGGGCGACAGCGGAGGTCAACAGCGGCGGGCAACAGTCGGTGGCGGCGGGCGGAGACGGGCGACGAGCGGCGGGCGGCGATCGGCGGTGACCGATGACCGACGGCTAGCGGTGGCGACCGATGGCTGTCGATGGCGGTAATCACTGACCGGCGGCGACTGAGGACCGGCGGCGGTGAACGACGACTGGCAGCAGCCAATGACCGACGGTGACCGGCAATCGACAACGGGCGGCGGCAACGGGTGGCGGCTGGCTTTGATTCAAAATTATCATCTTCTTCTTCTTCTTCCTCGTCTCTCTTTCTCTCTCACCTGCGAACTAGCTCTCCCTTCTCATTCTCAACCTCTATGCTCTCTCAAATCTCTCTCTCTCTCTCTGCTCTCTCTGTCTGTCTCTCTGTCGGTGCCTCTGATTAGAAGGCACAGCGAGAAACAGTGACGACGACCCATCATCAACGCTCGGTCCCTCTTTGTGGGTCTTCTTCTCTCCTTTGAAATTTCCCTTCTTCTTTTCTCTTTCTTTTGCAGCATTTTTTTTTATTCTAATCACAGTTGGATAGACTCATCCCGAACCGCTCTGCTATGGACTTCGACTATGCTCATTCCCTCTTCATTCTAGGGAAGAAGTGGAAGGAGAAGTTTGCTGTGATGTCAACATCAAGTGAGGTGTACCAGAAGCTTCTCGCACAGGCATTCGACATGAACCGATTCCCGCATCTTGGCCTTCAAGAACAAGCCACCGGCCCCGTAGAGCTAATCCCACAAAGCTGGTTCTCACCCGCCACTTCCCAGTCTAAATCCGCCAAGCCCTATCGATCGATACTGAAGGTATCCTAAAATTCATGCCTATTACTTTTTCTTCTATTCATGACATAAAACTTGACAATCATGTTAGCATTTGTTTCCTAGAACATAAGTATGTACTGGCTTTGCTTGTGTTATCAATGACTGTAGGGCTAGTGTTTTGACAATTTTTTCTTTGGTTTGTCAATTGATAGACCTTCTAGAGGATGCTTGAAGCCCCTTATGCATTGGATGATTATTACTTGAACTTGCTGGACTGGGGTGCCAATAACAAGGTAGCAATTGCTCTTTTGGAGTCAGTGTACTTGTGGAATGCTCCCAATGGCTCTGCTACAGAACTGGTGACCTTCAATGACGAGGAGGGTCCTGTCACGAGCGGGTGCTGGGCTCCTGATGGCCAGAATATTGCCATTGGCTTACAAAATTCTCATGTCCAGCTATGGGATTTCTCTGCTCAAAGACAGGTAAGCTGGTTGATGGTTGTTTTGACAGCATCAGTGTTTCGTCTGTGGCTGACAGGATCTTGTTCAGGCTACATTAATTGCTTTTTATTTTCATTTCCTCTCATGCAGCTGAGAACTTTTAGAGGAGGCCATCGACTCCGAGTTAGTTCCTTGGCCTGGAACAATCACATACTCACGACACGAGGTATGGATTTTAAAATCACCAACAATGATATAAGAACTAGATTGCACATAGTTGGAACCTCCAGGGGGCATCGCCAAGAAGTTTGCGGGCTGAAGTGGTCGCCCTTGGGAAAACAGCTGGCTAGCGGAGGAAAGGATAATCTCCTCTACTTGTGGGATAGGTCCAGATCCTCTTTGAATTAAGGCACTCAGTGGCTTCACAGGATCGAAGACCACACGGCTGCTGTAAAAGCCCTTGCTTGGTGCCCATTTCAGGGAAACTGTCAAACCCCAAAACCTACTAAGATGGGGAATGACATGGCCGTTCTTTCACCCAAAGGACGTAGCCTCAAACCACCAAAGAGTCCCAATGACATCGCTCTCGTTCTAATGGCTGCTAAACAAAGAACTTGAAAGATTGGGAAAAGAGGGGGTGAGCAACCACAGCTCAGTAAGTAGTGCGTATTTCTTCTAAGCAGATCGAGCAACTACTATGCATGTCTACATAAAGCCATACCAGAATTTCAGAAGCCAAACTCAAGATATCAAATATATATCAATTCAAATACAAGTTGTTTCATTTCATTAAAGTTTTGTACAAGTGCCAAATACACATTTAAATCCATCATCATAATTCAAACTATCAATGGTCAAGTCCATTGATCAATCTCTATAAAAATCAGGTCAATGATCCATTCCATTAACTAATCTCAAATCACATATCAATGGTCTATTCCATCGACGAATCTACTGCTCAATATCAAACCATGGTTACGACGTAAAGCCTTGTGACAAGGCTACCAAGATTCCCCCCTTGGAAAGGTCTCCACCTACAAAGCCGGTGGCTCGGCCCAGAAGGATATCCTAAACCCGGTATGCATACCCCAAAATCCCTCAATTGGTTCACAGTCATATTGAGCATCAAACAATCATCATCCAATATCAAAAATCCAATCTAGAATACATTTCACAAACCAAACAAATAACTTTCGCAACACGGCTCAACCTCCAAAAATACATTTTGGCATTTCTTGAATCATTTCTTAAACCGAATTCATAAATCGATAAGTATAACATCTTGTAACGTTTTTCATAAAACGTTTCTCAAATTATCTTTGAACTCATTCCATAAACCATTTCTCAAAGTGACACATATATATCATTCCACAATATCTCTCATAAAACCATTATTAAACCATCCTCAAATATTAAAAGGTAGTAATTGCCCGATCTAGGTTTTTATGCAACAAATATGCTTTAATAACTCATACGATACTCAAATCATTATCACTTTGAAAACATGAGTTTATAAACTCAAAGAAAAGATAGCACCACTCACCTGGAATCTCCAAAAATCACACCACGGCTCTCATCCGAACCGAAGATCTTGTAATCCTATTAATTAAATGATAATCGACGTCAACATCAAGTAAAACACCATTTCACTAACGACTAGACTAAACTAAGCTTAGACGCTAATCAAAACGACTCAAACACTCCCACAAATTGCTCCTCTAAAGCGATTATCCAAATCATGAGAACTTGAACGCGAAATTTGATCGCGCCATAACTTTTTCCACCGAACCCCGTTTCAAGCGGGCCTATAGTCAAAAGAAAGCCCGTTCCGAGTATTACAAAAGCCCCAACTTGGCTGTCCCAAAATCGAGTCGAAAACCGACAAAAATGGGCCTAAGGCCTGCTGATCGCGCACTGTTCACCATGTGCGGCCAACTTCAAAAATTCATATTGGGCAAACCGTAGGTCCAAATCAAGATCCGTAATATCCCACGGCATCACAACACCACAAACTATCAATTCTATAAAAATACGCAGCTCTACGACTCAAAAATCGGACTTCGCCGTTCAAATAACACATAATTCCGAAATTGAGCCCTAACTTGGAAAAACATTCCGATTGAATGAACGAGGGGCGCGAATACTTACCGGACGTTACTAATCGAAGTCGAATCGGCTTGGCGAAACTCCCTCGGCGCAAAACCTCTTTTCTTTTCTCTTTTTCTTCTTCCTCTTCCTTTCCTCTCTTTCCTTTTCCGTTTCTGTTTTCTCCTCCCCCGAAAGCTCTCGGTCCTCTTTTATTTCAGTCAAGTTTACTGTAGCTTCTGTTGACCTGTTGACTTTTGGCTTTTTTTTTTTTGAAATATTACAGAAACTAACTGGCCTCGGGAGGGAGCGACCGAAGCATAAAAATTTGAACACGTGCACAGGTGCGTGTCTGAATCCAGTGGACAACGGTTCTTAGGTGTGTGCGCTCTTGTGGAGCATGAGGGAGAGGGAATTGCTAATCTCTCATGGGCTTACTGAGAACCAGCTCATGCTCTGCAAATATCCACTATGCGAAGGATTGCAGAGCTGACTGGACACACATCTAGAGTTCAGTTCCTGGCACAGGTACCACTTGTATGCTTATCATAGTCATTCACAATTCGGTGCAAATACTTTCAAAGTTTGCTTGTTGAGTTGATTGTTTTGCTGATTCTCGATGCCGTGTAATTGTTTTGCAAAGTCCGGATGGATGCACGGTGGCATCTGCAGCAACAGATGAAAAAATAATGTTCTGGCAAGTATTCGGGATACCAGAAGTGGCCAAGCCAACAACCAAGACCTCTTCCGAGCCATCTGCCCATTGGCACCGTATCCGTTGAACTCTAACAGATTGACTTGTGGTCATAATTTTGCCACTGCTGCCCAAGACCAGGCTATTTGCTTAACCAACATTGGAGATGTGTTCTTTTGGAGCTGCAAGTTGATATTCAGACGGGAGACTATCGCGTAAGTGTAGTTGCAAATTGATTGGCCATATATATTCTATCTCAAAATTCTTCTTTTTTTCTCCATTTAATGTCTGGCTCTTGTTTGGATTGGCTGGAGACCACATGGCATGTGTGGATGATTGCAGTAACTCTCTCAAAGAAGGAACTGGACCCATCGGCAGTTGGTTGAGTTCATGGTGTTCTTCTCTTGTCATTGATTCATCATAGTGAGAGTTAGACATATTAAGAGCTTGGTGTTTTATCCATCATAAGGCACAAGTGCCCTCTATTGCAGTTATCAGCCTCCATGGCCTGCTGAGATGGTGAAGACATCATCAGAGCTTTATTATGAGGGAAGTACTTCAAGAAATCATTCTGTCGCTATTGTCTACCAGTGACTGTTATGTTGTTTCTCTAGGTTTCTTCTTATTATATTCCTCATTTAAATAGGCAGATCACCTAATGGGCGAGGAGGAGGTCACGGGGGCAGAGGAAGACCAAGAGCTAGAGTTATTGCATTCACAAAACTGAACATTTTTTTAGATCACATGGAAGGCTGTGTTTTAGATATAGGATCTTGCATCATGGTTAACTAAATTGTTGTCATATTCTGTTGTAATAGCACCAAAATGCTAATGTACTCCTTTGAGGAGTATGCCGATGGGCACATACCCTCTGCTGCATCTGCAATCCTCTAAATGTTTGCTCTCTGGTTCCAACCTATAATATTGCTTGTTTCAGGGACTGGTTTTGTGAATTCTGAGCATAATGATGGAGGTTGGGGCCGCAACCAAGCAACCAAGTTATGCTAGAGGTAGAGTCAAGGAAGAGGACATGGTTTTTGTGGCCGCGGAAAGGGAGGATATAATGGTCCTCATACTGATCCATAGCAAGGCAGAGGATACAATCAAAGACCACCTGCTCGGGAGATGAGGGTTTAATTGGCCGATGCTGGCGGAAACGAACAGATAGCTCAATTTAGAAGAATTGAAGGTGTAATTTTTCTTCTTTATGGTTTGGTTTGAGCATGGCATGCTCATCGTTTTGTTTTAAAGTTACCTGGCTTTCTCAAAGAAGGAAGTTTGTGGTTTTTACTAGATCTTGTAATGGCTTCCTGGACTGTCTTAGCTATTTCCTGTATTAAATGGTCTCTTTCATTTTGTGATACTTGCTTTCTGTTCTGTTAGAGACTCAAATAGCTAGAGAAAGCTATAAAAAGTTGTGTTCATTCGGGCTAGTTCTCTTGTGCTATATTTGGATGGAATCATGAGAGAAGAACAAAATGGACAAAAAAAGAATTAGTGGATATGGTACACGCGCTTTGTTATTGGACATCCATCGACGACAAAAGCAAGGGCAACGACACTGAGCTCCTCAAATTATGGCACAAAGTCGGTGCGTTTTGTGCCATAGTCTTTTCAATCAAACTCTTGAATGCTATAACTTAAGTGACATCAGCGATTGTTTTGCCAAAAAATCTGACAGGGCATCAAAATATTTGACCCTTGAGGTTAAAAGTTTGCAAAAATTATAACAATGAGGTGATCGATTTGAAGTGTGGGTGTTGATTGTTCAATTTGAATGAGGAAAGAAAAATAAAAAAAAACTAATCGCTAGTTTGTAGTCTATTAGCCAATTGAACTTGCTGCTTTGTTGAATTTGATTTCTTGAATTAGAAAGCCATATAAATTTGGAAACCCCAAAACTAATGTGAAAAATCACGCAATGTCAAAGTTATTGTTTTTACTAATTAATTGCTTCCTCCTCAATTAATTTCGATGTCACTGAGAATGACAATAATCACATCGAACCTTACCAAATTATACCATGCAAAATTAATGCACCGGAACACTAGCAAAACGTGGAGAAACAATATAACAATTACACAACGTTTATCCCCAACCTACATTCCTTTGGTCCTTCAAAGCGAACTATGGGCAAGTTCTAATTAACATTTCGAGTGCACACTTTACCCCCTGAAGTATCTACTAGAGAACAAGCCATTCTATTACCTCATTTTGTTGGTATCTAACTAGCGGATAAAGGGGGAAAGAGAGAGAGTTGAATCTATTGAAGGTGAAGCACAACAGTAGCTACTTCTTCATGTCTATGCAGGAAACTTTTCAATATTAGTGTCGCGCCGCACTTTTATGGGACTTTCGTGATTTGCGCACTGAGGTATTTCCGTGTAAGGGTCTCTCCCAGACTATACTTCATGTGACAGCAGATGGTAATTTCCTATTTGATCTTTGTTTTTTATTTTGGAGTCGTCATTAGTCATTATTGATAGGTTGATTAGAAACCTAATTGGGGTATGGGAGAAACACCATGATTCTACGAATCGGAGATTCTGAGTACGGGGACTTGGTTACGTTAATGATCTCAAATTGAGATCCCTAATGCCCTTTCGGTACCTAAAAACGATATGATGTCTAACGTGTTATGAAAGTTTCCGAGGCTTATCCACTAATTTTATCCAATTCTAATTGCAGAGAAAATCAATCAAGAATTGAATGCACATTTAATGTCAATCAAATCAATCAATCCTAAATTATCTCTAAAAATGAAATCCAACCAAAACATCCAAACCCTAATGAAGCCCTAAAGGCTTATTCATTTCATGATTTGTGTCTTTTTAGGATTTTAGGATTTTTTTAGGAGTTATAACCCTTGAATTTGAGATTTTCTTAAAATTCCACTTATGCACTTTTAAAAATTCAAATTTCACTTTCTAAGATTGGCCATAGTGTTTTTGAACCATTCTATGAATTTTTGAAATTTTTGATTTTTTTTCTTTTTTTTTGAAAATTGAATTTCTGAGAATCTCATTAACCGAGGATTGATTTTTTATGATTTTCTGAAAATTTCTATGAATTTTCAAATTTTTTAAATTTTTCACATTTTTTACTTGTATTTTTTTGAATATTATGAATTTTTATGGATTTTCTGAAAATTTGTGAATTTTTATGAAATTTTCTAATTTTCCATTTTTTATGAATTTTCTATTTTTTTTTGAATTTTTCCGAATTTCTGAATTTTTTTTTTATTTTTTTGGAAATTTTTATTATTTTTTAAATCTCCCGCCGAGAACTAACCGGACCGGCTCGGTTCAACCCGATTCGGCTTGGCCAAATCGGGCCTAGCCGGCGCCAGCACCGATCGTCTTCTCCGACAGACACTATGCCAAAACGGCACCGTTTCACCCCCTGTTCATTGGGGCATTTCGCCAAACAGATGGTAGGCGCAATTCCAAGTCTAGTGTGTTCCAGGTCATTTGTTCGGATTGAACTCTGACGAGCTTTTGATGACCTTTTAATCATCATTTTGAGTTATACTCCAACCCTACATCATCTACTTATTATCTAGCCTTCTAAGTTTGTTGCTGGAGCATCGCCGGCTAGCAAAAACTGGATTAAAAAACCTTAACTTGCAACCTATTTTAACATAGCTATCCAAGCTCTCAAATCACAATACAGAACGCCCTAGGCGTCTAAATCGGTCAAAATAAGTTCCAAATCATTAATCAAAGTCAAGAAATACTAACTTGGGATGGCATGTGGCCACAACAATGCTCTGACGAGGGTCTCGGAACTCCGGCGAAGGGTTTCAATGGTGGATTGATTCGGTTTATGCAAATTTCCAATCAAAAATGCAATCAAACAACACAAATGTGATGAGAAACGTATTCTAAACATCTAGGAATTCAAAATCTCAAGGAAGATTTGCACGATCAACAAAGTTGAGTTCAATCTTGTTTTCTGGAATTTTTGCTAAACTACGAGTGCGGATGATCTTTACCTTGTTTTGTTTGATGATTAAATGATATCTCCGAGCTGATCGGAGTCTTCAAATATGTTCCCTGGCACTTGTACTTTGAACTGATGATCTCATATTAGCTTGAACACCTCTAGATGTGCTGGCTGAGCTGAAGTTTCAGGCTATGGCGAACAGTTGCTCGCTGGTCGTCTTAGGTGAGGAAATTCACCACTTGAGCCGATTTGCCAGTGCTTTTCGGCCGAAAAAGCGTTGATCGCTTGGTTCAGGGAGCCTCAACTCACGTCATTCGCTCTCTCTCTCCCCTTCTCGCGATCCTTCTCTCTCTCTCTTTTTTCTCTCTGGAATTTCGTCGAACACCTTTCATACTCAATGTTAAGTTTTTCTTTGTTTTTATTCATCAATTTCCCACCCAAAGTTTGTTATTTATTGGCCTTGAATCGGTTAGATCGAATCTCCAATGTCAGCTGGTGATTATCCAGTTGGATTTGGAGTTTAACGCGTGCTTAATCATTCCAGGTAAGTCGGCAAACTCACGGGCACGGGATATTTTTTCTAGGCTTGGAACTTTCTGGGCGAGTTGAATGAGGAAGAAGACCAACCCGGGTCGGGTCGAGTTGACCTGGTCAATCTGACATACCCGGGTTGGTCTAAATTCACAAATTAAGCTCGATTTTGACCTAATTTTCAAAATTAAATCCCAAAATTGAATTCCTTATCACATTTTGAACCCAAATATGTAATTTTCCCCTATTTTTATAATAATCATGTTCAAGATTTTTAGCTTTTTATATTTTGGTTATTGAAGTTTTGTTCAATTCAATGCCCTAATAACCTGATTAGGCAAAATTGGTGCCACAATTGAATTACCCACATATGCTTAATCCTAGAAATGACAGTCTCATGGTTCGACAATTTCGAATTGGACACGATTCCCAATTTGGGTTCAAAATTCCTAATTTTCACTTGAATTTTGGGGTTTTCTAATTTCTTTAACAAATTGTGCAATTGGACCGACTATTATGTAATTCAAGATCCCAGAATCATTTGTTGTGAAGACATCATGACTTAAAAATGACTAGAAAATATTTAATAGCATTTTTGGTTCAATTCGGGTTTGATTTTGCCCAATTTTGGGAAAACATATACCCAATTGATATTTTTCAAAATTGATGATGCATTAATGAAATTGGATTTAAAAGAAGACTAATGATTATTTTTATGGAATTTTCGGATTCCATTTGCTATTTTTATTGATTTTCTCACTCATTTTGACTAAAAAAATTAAATAAAAATGATAAAAAAATTATTTTTGGTCTAGAAATAGGTTTCTAGGTTTGGCCAAGATTCCTAATCCTAATTTTGAGATTTTTGAAAATAGAAAAAAATGAGCTAAAAATTAGGTGTCAATAATTAACTGGCTCATCCTATCCATGTCGCCACTTGATAGATGCAAATTAAGTATGTTAACAGGACATAGGTTCAATATACAATGATTTCTAGTGAAAGCAAGATCATAGGATGATAAGGATTTACAAAATGCAGTTACAAATGATTTAGGGGGTAGAATGCCAGCAAATTTTGAATTTAATGCAATTTCAACAAACTTTGTACAAAGGATGAAGCTACCCTGATGAGTATTCAGCCAGAAATTACATATTTTGGGAATAAAGAAGTAGTTATTTTGAGAACAAAGAAATAAACAAATAGTATTCAGCCACGTCTATATAATTGCTTCCAATATCACGACATACAAAAAATTCTTCCAAACGTCCACATCTAGATGTAAAAGACCATTCTAGACATGTATGCATCCACATGTTGCAACTGCATAAATTAACCTGAACACCAATACTAAAGCCCACCATCTATCATATTGACAACAGTTCCTTGTTGATGCACCAAAACTTGAAAATTAAAAGAAAGATTTATTTGCTTGCACATGCTTACAGATTTCAACTAATTGCGCAATGAGCTTTCACTTGATGTAACACATATTGTAGCCTCCTTTACTACGCAGAACAGTCTTACCTAAGATTTTACCCAGAAAATTAACATAATCGGTCCTCCTTTTTTTTGATCGAAAAGAACTCTTTGATTGAAAATTAAGAGTTCTTGGGACTACAGCTCGACAAAGGAGCATCAAAACATAACAAATCCCATAGAGGTTGGGGGGGACGCATGAGCCAAGACGGAACTAAAAATTTTTGATTATGGGCCTTCGCGATCCAATCGGCAGTCTGATTGGCAGATCGGTTGCAATGGGCCACAGTCATCTTGCTATATTGGGCCAACCGGATTTGGGCTTCGTGGACAGCAGCTTCTTCTTCCCAGCCAATTAGACCTTTCTCGTTCAACATCTGGACAATCAGAAGACTGTCTGTTTCCAGAACAATTCGCTCATTCCTCCATTCGCAGAAGACTTTGAGCGCTTGCAGTAGCGCTTGCAGTTCTGTCTGTAGCGGTGAAGACGCCGAAACTGTCGCAGCGAAGCCATCGAGTAGACTTCCAGTCGCGTCTCTGAGGATCCCGGCTGCTGCTCCTTCTGTTGCATGCTCAAAGAAAGATCCATCAATATTAATTTTGAAGGAGTTCCTCGTCGGTGGAGTCCAATTCTGAGGTAATAGTCTCTGTTCAGTATACAGATTTGTGCTGAGATTATTCCACCTAATATAGTTTTGAGTCGTGACCCTTGCCGACTCAATTAAGTTTCTCGGGTGTGGGTGTTTTCTCCGAAATACAAACTCATTTCTGGCCTTCCATATCATCCACAGTAAAGTAGCAATTTCATCTAGAGATAGGAATTTGTGAGGCTGTTGTTGATGTTTGTAGATCCATACCTCGAGTCTGGTGATTTCCTTGCGTGCGATTTTGATCTGGACTGATGGGTCTGTCCAAATTGCTGCTGTCCATGGGCAAAGTAGAAGGAGGTGCTCCACTGATTCGGCCTCCTGTGTACAGAAAGGGCAGACTGGGCTTGGTAATATCTTCCTCTTGTATAGGTTTTCTGTCGTGGGAAGGGCATTTTGGCATGCATTCCATAGAAAATGTCTTACCTTCGGGGGGGTTTTTAATTTCCATATTCTGCACCACACTTTGGGGGGCGGCTGGAATGAGGATGATGCTTGCCTTTCTGTCCGTGGGAATGCTTTGTCACAGACCTGATTGTATGCACTCTTCACTGTAAACTCTCCAGACTTTGTGGCTGTCCAGACTTGCTTATCTTCTGTTGCTCTGCTACAGAGTGGTATTGCTAGCACCTCATGAACAATCTGATCTTCAAAAATTTTTTTTAACTTTTCCACATCCCATGATCTATCCTCTTGATTAATAAGGTCTGCCACTTTAGCCGGTTCTTGCCTTGTTGCTGGGCCTCCAATTATACCTCTTTTAAGCCACCTATCTTCCCGAATGCTAATTTTATCCCCTGTGCGAACTGACCACATGACCGAACTAGATATTGTCTCCCTGCCCATCAGTATGCTCTGCCATCCCCAAGAGGGTCGAGTCCCCTTCCCAGCTTGCCAGAATGATCTTGTGGGAAAATAAACACCTTTTATAATTTGGCTCCATAATGATGGCTGGTTTTGAGATAGTCTCCATGCTTGTTTGCCTAGCATTGCTCTATTGAAAGATGTTAGATCTCTAAAACCCAAACCCCCTCTATCTTTTCGAGTTTTTAGAATTTCCCACCGCTTCCAGTGAAGACCTTTCCTTGCTTCCGAGTTTTTCCACCAGAAAGCTGCAACCCTTTTTTCTATGGCCCGACATATTGAAACTGGTATTTTGAATATTGACATAGCATATTGAGGAAGAGCTTGAACAACCGTTTTGATCAGTGTTTCTTTTCCCGCCTTTGAGATAAATTTTTCCTTCCAGCCTTCTAGTGTTCTATTGACTCTTGCTAAAATCCAGCTAAACATTTGTTTCTTTGATTCTCCCCAATCCGAAGGAATTCCTAAGTATTTGCCTGTCTTCTTGATCTCCGGAACCCTAAGTTCAGCAGCCATATCGTCTCTTAAGTTCTGTGGACAGCAGGAACTAAAAAATATGCCAGATTTGTTTAAGTTGATTGCTTGGCCAGATGCATAGCAATATTGATTTAGGATCAATGCAAGATTTTGACATTCAGTAAGCTTGCCATCTAAGAAGAAAATAGAGTCATCAGCAAAGAGTAGATGAGATAGAGTTGGGCAATACCCGTTAAGTTTAATTCCCGAGATTGTTCCATCTTGTATCGCCTTTCTCATCAATGTGGAGAGTGTGTTTGCTATCATTATGAACAGATAGGGCGATATAGGGTCCCCTTGTCGTATTCCCCGTGTTGGCTTAAAATAGGGCAATGGTTCCCCGTTCATTTTTACACTGGAGGAGACTGAAGTAACACATTGCATTATTCTCTTAACCCACCATTCGCTGAACCCCATTTTGATCATGCTTGCTTCAAGAAAATCCCACTCTACTCTGTCATAGGCTTTTTTCATATCAAGTTTCAGCACTGCCTGAAATTTCCTTTTTCTTTTCCTTGTTCTCAATTGATGGAGAACTTCTTGGACAATCAGAATATTATCTTGGATTTGTCTTCCGGCTACAAAAGCACTCTGTTCTCCTCCTATTATAACCGGTAGCCATTTTTTCAACCTATTTGCCAAGACTTTCGAAATAATCTTGTATGCAAAATTGCATAGGCTTATTGGTCTGAACTGGTCCAAGCTTTCTGGGTTAGGAACTTTCGGGATCAACGTGATATGAGTTCTGTTTAGTTCTGGATTCAGATATCCAGAATTGAAAAATGTCTGCATTTCATCATAAACACCATTTTTTACAGCATCCCAGTTTCTTTGATAGAATTGGCCATTCAAACCATCTGGTCCCGGTGCCTTGAGAGAGCCCAATTGAAATGTTGCTATACGGACCTCCTCCATTGTGACTTGAACCATGAGTTCTTGGTTCATTTCAGCCGTAACAAGAGTTGGGCATTGTTGCAAAACAGGTTGAAATTCTCGGGGGCCCTCTGATCTATATAGCTGTTTGAAAAACTCCATTGTCATCTCTTTTAGCATCTTAGTCTCACGAATCCACACATTGTCAGCATCTTTTAGCATAGAAATTTTGTTTCTCTGTCTTCTCTGAATGGTCGTCGCATGGAAGTATTTTGTATTTTTGTCTCCCCATTTCAGCCAATTGATTCGAGACCTTATGCCCCAGTACATTTCCTCCTGTCTCCATAGCATTTCAATCTGTTCAGTTATAGCCCTCTTTCTATTCTGATTGTCATGCAGAGTTTGAACATTTGTTAGGGCCATCAGCTGTTGTTGCAATGCATTGATTTGCTTATGGTTGTTGTGGAAATTTTTCCTACTCCATCTGGTTAATTCGATTGAGACAGCTCGTATTTTTTCCACTAGATTAGATTGTTGTCGCCCGGCGTGATTCCAGCTTTGGCTGATTAACCTCCCACAATCCTCATTTTCCATCCAGAATGCTTCAAATCTAAACAGCTTGTTTCTTCTGGTTGGTTTGGCTAATAAAGCTAGTACAATGGGGCTATGATCAGATCCAATTGCCGGTAAAGCAAAAACTTCAGCTTGAGGAAAACAGAATCTCCATTCAACATTGCAAACTGCTCTGTCCAATCTTTCTTGAACATAATCTTGGCCTTGACAATTATTAGCCCAAGTAAACGCACAACCTTTACTTTCCAAATCCATTAGTCCACAGCTATCAAGGAAATCTCTAAATGCATTCATTCTGTACTGTTGTGGGGGTCGCTTCCCCAGTTTTTCCCAGTAATTCAATATTTCATTGAAATCCCCAATACACACCCAAGGCAAGCTGCTCTGTATACTCAGATGTTTCAACTCTTCCCATAATTGTATTCTGTTTTGAAACAATGTGGGTGCATGCACAAAAGTAGCCCTGAATTGTTGGGCCATCTCGGTATCCTGAAGGGTAACATCGATGAACTCCTGTGTGGCTACATTGACTGTCAAAGAAATCCCATGCTTCCACAGTAAAGCCAATCCCCCCCAATCCCTATTGGGTTAACAGAAAAGCAGTTCTAAAAGTTTAAATTCCTGCTTAAACGACGTACTAAAAGATCTTGATTCTTGGTCTCCATAAGAAAAACCACGTCGGGTCGTTCTTGGGCCAAGCTGGCCCTTAATGCTTGAACCGTCAAGGGTGGACCCAGCCCCTGACAGTTCCAACAGAAAAGCTTCATTTGTAACCCGGTGGCTTATTAGGGCTAGCCACCAGAGCCCATTGTTCAGGTTCTTTTGCAAAGTACACCGGGGTTTCTAAGAGCCGTGCTTCATCTAGCATTTGTCCTTTAGAACTTTGCTGATCATACGGTTCATATCTTCGGCCTTTCTTGTTAGTTCTTTCCTTTAGCTTTCTGTTTTTGCTTTGTAGTCCAGCACTCATTGTCGGTGATGATGGTCTTTCGATTTGCAGAAGGGTAGTTGAATCTGGATGAGCCTCTGTTTCTAGTTCCTGATTGCATGCTATGGCTATAAGTTCCTTTTCAGAAAGTTTTCTTTTTCCCCTCTCCTCTTGTCTGTTGTTTAGTCTGGTCTGTGAGCTACTTGCAACATGCTGAAGCAGAGTAAGTTGTCCACCATCTTGTGGGGTTTCCAGAACCATCTCCTGCTCCAAACCTTGCCCTTCTTCCCCTTCGAGAATATCCCCGTAGAAGGCCTTCCAAAAGGGACTGATAGAGGCCTCTTCAACTTTGAGCCAAGGTCCATAAAACAGTTTCTGATCTGTGGAAATGATGTCTTCCTCAAAAGGCACTAGTTCACAGTTTTTTGCATAATGGCCTATTTTCCCACATGAGTAACAAAAGTGGGGCAGCCTTTCATATTTGAAATCTAGCCAATGCTCCTTATCTCTAAAGCTGGATAGTATGCCCGATGAGAGTGGATTTGATAATTTTAACTCAACTCGAGCTTTTCCCACCACAATGGATGCATATCCTTTTGTTTCGATTCGCACTTCTGACACTTTCCCTCTATTTTCAGCAATTTCTGTTATTGCTTTTTCAGTTGTTCCTTCGATAGGTAGGCCATGAATTTGAACCCAAAAGGTGCATGAGTCAAATTTAATGCACTGAGGTGGCATGCTTGGTTCCCATTGTTTAATCACCAACAGGTGGCTCGAAAAAGACCATGGTCCAGAATTCAGTACTTTATTTCTATCCTGAATCGATTCGAACTCAAAGGAGAATAGAATCGGTCCTCCTTTAAAAGCGATAGTCTTTGGAGAAGCTTTGGTTAAATCTACTGCCCAAAGTACCTTACCATATCCTCTAAAATATATTAGCTGGATGGGAACACTTTTTACTTGAGCTTGACAAGAGAAAATATATTGTTTCATAGTCTAAAATAGATGTGCTCTTTAGGCACTTACACTAAGGAATCAAATAATACAGAAACTCAACTGCTATTTGCTTCTGAAAAATAAAATAAAATAAAATAAAAACTGCTATTTGCTATTTTATGCAATATGAAGTGCGAGAATGGCAATTCTGTAGCTCCTAATGTAAATCTGTTCCGTAGAGATCCAAGAGCAGAACTATAGAATAAAACCAATATAAAGAACTCAATCTGGTGAACATGAACAGAAGAAATGCTGATGGCATTTTTTTTTTTCAATCCAAATTGCCCTCACGAATCACGAGGCAAAAATCACCATCTCCTCCTCCTCCTCCACCGCCTCCCCGTTCAGCTCGCACTCCTCCCTCGTCCCTCCTCCCTACTTGTCGTTCCTCTCCGCCCTCGCCTTCAGCTCCTCCAGCAGCTCCCCCACCGCCCTCTCCTTGTTCCTCCGGTTCTTGATCAGCAGCACCTCGCTCATGTCCGCCGGCGTCATCTTGGCCTTCTCCACCGCCTCCTGGAGCTCGCCCGCCGCCGCCTCCCCGCTGCTCAGGTAGTCCCGGAGCAGGATCTTGAGTGTGAGTGTCAGGACCTCTCACGTGCAGGATCCTCGGGAAGAAGGCAGTAATCGTAAGGAGGGAGGCCACGATGCTCAGGAGGGAGGACACGGAGTCCAGAGATGTGCAAGACGACTCCATTTCTGCCTTCGTGTGTGAGGGTCAAGATCTCTCTCTGGGTGGTGCAGAAGAAGGAGACGATGAACCAGAGTCGAAAGGGAAATGCTCGATTTATAGGAGGGAAAGAAGTAGAAAGGTGTTTTCACACCTTTGCGCGCGCGCACCACACCCCACTGTAAGTCGATCTCCTCGACCCTCCCTTGCGAACCCCAGCGCTCGACCAACTCCGGAGCATATTCACACCTCCCTTTCCAAGTCATTTCCATCGGAATCAATAACGCCAAAACACAAAAAAAAAGCCAGAAAGGGATCATCAAGCCTTTGCTGATTGCTGCAGACGACTTTTGAGCCTCGCAGATCCCCCTTTCATGTTCCTCTCGCCCATTGTCTTTTCAAAGGGATAAGGGCGTTAGTCTAATACAAAATTTTTCCCCGTATACTATTACGTGGAAGCTTCGCACAACTTGCTGCTGCTGCTATGGAGGGTCCAAAAATAACTATATCGGCGATGTGAATTTGTAAAGTTCCAATTTTTCGCCACATACTCTATGTAACATTTGTTATTATATGCCGGTCTTGTAGTGAGAAATTTGAGGGCTTATTGAGTTCACGCAAGTTTGGTCCATTGATTTTGTGAGGTTTAACGTACAACTCATATGATATAATGATTCTGATGGGTTGAATCTCCATGAACTTGGTCCACTTAGGAACAATCCTTTTTACGATGGATTTATTTAATAAGAATAAGAAGGGAAAGGGGCGGGATGGGTGTGGCTGATTGGCTCATTACGAAGGATTAGGAGTGGAGGGGATGTTGGCGAGGTGAATGTCATCGCCATTGGTCCATTATGCACTTTTTTCCCAAATTTCTTCGTCTCAAAAGAAATGGAATATTTTTAAGGGTTATTATCATTAAAAACCTCAAATTAGTATACTTGTGACAAATTTACTTCAAATTAATTTTTTTATCATGAAAAATCCCAAACTGGTACACTTGTGATAATTTTACCCTATCTTAGTTTCCATTAAATTTTACTGTCAAATTTCTGAGTTGGATGACACGTGGTATCTAACGAATGTACCGGTTTGGGGTTTTACCCTCTGTTTATCACAGGTGTACCATTTTGTGATTTTTCGTTATATTAATCCAATTTAATGGAGGATAAAATTTATCATAAATGAATCGGTTAGGGATTTTTTGTGGTTAAAAAATTGGTTTTGGATAAATTTATCATAGGTGTATCAGTTTGAAATTTTTTTTTGATATTAGCTGTATTTTTAACATGCTTCTAGAAATAAAAGATGATATTTAATTGGGTTTTATATTTTAAAGATAGTATGATTTTCTTTTTTGATCAAGCCAAATTTTAAAATTCGAACCGTACTGATTTGACTTCGAATTAAACAAAGTCGCCATGGAGCCAAGACCTCAACTTCGAAGGCGGAGAGAGTGGCCACAACAAAAGAAAATAAGCAAAGCAGAAATGGCCACCTAAAGCTAACCATGAAACCAAGACCACAGTCCGCCAAATTGACGCCTCCAATGGACCCAAGGCCTCAGCTTCAAGGAGAACAATAATGAAAAAAAATCCAAAAAGTCTTAAACCCATTTTATGACGATCGATTTAGTCATAAATTTTTTATTTGTGCCAATTTGTCCTGAACTTTTTGACGATTTGTCAACTTAATTTAAAATCTTTTGAAGATTTGCCCAATATAGTCATTCCAGCCAAATATCCAAATTCTAGATTTATGGCTAAATTGATAAATCATCAAAAGGTTTAGGACTAAATTGGCAAATATTCAAAATATTTAAGATTAAATTGATACATTGTCAAAAGATTTAGGACTAAATTCGCACAATTGAAAGTTTTAATATTGAATTGACCATTGTTTGGTACTTTCTGGACAATTATTCCGAAAGAATGGCCAAAAAAAAAGAAAATAAGGAAAGCAGAAACAGACAGATGAAATGGCCACCTAAAGCAAACAAGCAGCATATCTCTCTCTCTCTCTCTCTCTCTCTCTCTCTCTCTCTCTCTCTCTCTCTCTCTCTCTCTCTCTCTCTCTCTCTCTCTCGTCTGTGTCTAATTTTGATTCCTTGGCAGTAAAAAGAAAAGGGCGAAAAGGGGGGCGCACCCATGCCTCAGCTACATGATACGGTGCATAGTATGCATAGTACTCTTAAGGGAGAATTTCCTATTATGCAGAAAACTCAGTTTTCATCGATTCTTGGTTTTGAAGCCAATTGCTCTGTCCGCAAGAGGGAATAGTTTCAATTGTTTGGTTCGTTCAATTCTCGGATACTCTGTTCTAGAGCTCCTTTTCCATCTGTTTCCCCGTATATTCCAAAAGATTCCACAAAAAATTTCCCGAGCTTTTCTCGTGATTGGATTTCAACATTACTCTTGAAATCCTCTCTAGTCCACTCATGGTAGCAACACAATTGGATATAGAACACAAGAAATTCCGATTTTTCTGGCCTGCCGACTGTTGTCTTCAACTTCTTGGTGAAGTAGCAATACACGATGCCCCTGCATATCTTTTTGCAGTATAACCCATACAATGGGCTCCTTTTCCTAAATTTTACTCTTAGCAACTCCTATATTTGAAGCAAGATGTTGTCTAATCAACCCACGAATTACAAATATCTGAAAAAGTGCTATTGCTATTTCCCGAGGCAATCCACATCGATGTAATGGAAGTGAGGGGTCCTACGACAATGACAAAACAACCCGAATAATCGACCCGTTTGTCAAGCAGAGTATCGCGAAATCTTCCCTCTTTGCCTTCAATTACATTTGAAAACGATTTGTAAACCTTATTATGACCATCCCTCATTGGTTGTCTGCAAATTCCATTATCAAGAAGTGTATCCACAGCTTCTTGTACCAATTTCTCTTGACACATTACTAATTCTCCTGGTGTAGATCTACTTATTGTTAATAGATCGGTAAGAGTATTGTTCAAATCGATAACTCTTCTATAGAGTTCATTAATATCTGAGCTCATTAGCTTACCTCCATCTATCTAATGATGGGTTGTAGTTCGGGAGGAAGAATTGGTAGTAGACATAAAACCATCCATTCCAACTCTATATTTGTTTGAAGAAAATGCTTAGCCAAATCAATGCGTCTAACCAAAATATCCTTTCTTCTTCCAATTTTGTGATCTTCCCATTCATTACCTGGGGGTCTTTCTTCTCCTAATTCCTTCCATTCTACCAATGAATAATCTATAAAAATTTGCAAATCGAGGTCGGCTAATTGTTCTCGGATCGCACCGACTCCAGTAGAAAATTCTCGATTTTGAAGTATATCGAAGACTTCAGTAGTAAAAAAAATTGGGATGCTATATTTCTTGGATTGGATTTCATATTCAAATAACCTTTGTGATTGTAAGAAAGTAGGCTTTTTATCTATGGGCCTAGCAAAAGAAAAAATGGGATAGGATCCTATAGGATCTCCCCCCTCCAAAATTGGATGTGAAAGTTTCTTGACCGGTGTATTCGAGACCAATGTGTTGTTGTATTCCTGTAGATATTTCTCTTTCTAACCACACAATTAGGAGTACACCTACTGTGATTCCCAATACAATAGTCAAAATGGGGAAAAGCATCTCTATGACTCCATAGACTTCTTTTAAAGATCCCAATCTAGAAAAAGAAATTATATATTGTACTTGTGTTGTAGCAATTATCATTTTAACGATCAACTTCTTCCATAATGATATCTATGCTACCTAGTATTGTCATAATATCGGCCAATTTCATTCTTTTAACTAACTGAGGAAGAATTTGCAAATTGTTAAAATCAGGTGGACAAATTTTCCACCTCCAAGGAAAACCACTATGATCTCCTATTAAAAAAATTCCCAATTCTCTCTTTGGGGCTTCAACTCTTACATAAAGTTCTTGCTTCGGCAATTCAAAAGTAGGAGAAGGCTAGTCTTCATCAATCAACTCGGAGTGCCAATAAATTTTCGATACACTGCACTGTCTGAGTTGAGCCAATCGCTTGAGATGTCATTATGCATTCTATCGTGGCAATCCCTCTGCGAAATGCACAGGGAGAGAGTTCTCAATGCAACACAAATTTGGAATTGGCCACCAAAAGAGGAAGTTGAAATGGAAGACATTGAGGAGTCTCCATTTGGATGATGCTAGTCAGATCCGATCAAGTCACGAGAGGTGTCTCCAAAAGCACCATTGAAAAGCTCAAGCGCACAAGCTGCTATGTTCGGGATGGCAACGGATGATGTTGTATTTGTTAAGAGGAACTGAATGGGGTAGATAAAGTGATGAAGTATCGTGTTCGCACCTCTTTCAAAGCAGATGCATTGTCAAATGGCTAGAGAAGAATCATTTGTGTAGCAAAGTAGAAGTAGAAGATCTAGATTAGTTAGTTTCGGTTTGTAAGATTTCTAATAAGAAATGAATTTTCTTTTTCCAAATGGATTTAAGTAATTTGCAATTTGCTACGATTATTTTGGGTGCTCGATGCAGTGCCTAGCTCAAAAGCGATCCACTTAATTTCTCGCCAGCATGATCCTTAACCTCAGAAAACAACTTAATGGTGTCGTCAAACAGCTCATTCCTAACGTAGCCAGAGATCTAGGAACTGTAGGAAACATTTGTTGGATCCTTAATCCAACGTTGGGTTATATGTGAAATAATAATGCAATGCATACTGTCATATAAAGTTAAGCCCTTTAAAAGTGAAAAATTAAGTTAAGGTAATTTAGGGCTTTAATGTATCAAATAGGGTGTGGCCCTTTAATGTGTAGAGGCTAAAAGGGGAAATTACAATTTTATGATGGGCAAAATTGTAATTTCTAAAGGGTAACATTAGGGTTACCTTATAAGAGCGGTTATGGTCTCCAGAACGTGCGTAAGTTTCTGATTCCCCTTCATCCCATCGAGAGAGAGAAACACAAAGAGAATTCAAAGGGAACTCTCAGAGAAAACGTATTGTTCTGGAAGGCTACCCGCACGACACCGAATAACAGTCTACGCTATGGATTCAGGTACGCTTCCATGTTTATGCTTTCTCAATGAATTATACATGTATGATCCTGTTTCGTTGATAGTTTTCAACGGTTCATCGGTTTTCAGAATCTAACAAGTGGTATCAGAGCAGTATACATGTTAATTCATTGGTTTTAGGGTTCGGTTTTAGCAATTTGTGAAATTAGGGTTCGTGCGGATGTTTGCGCAACGAAGCAAAATCGATTTTTTAATACTGTACAGTATTTTTCGAATTTTTAAATTTGTTAAAAGTGAACGTTGATGTTAAATCTGGAATCCTGACGGCGAGACGAGTCTGAGGATGGGTGGCGCGCCTCTGTCGGAGGCCGCACGCGCCCGCACGCGCTCCACGAGCCGTCGGGCACCGGCGTGCGTGAGATTCACACGCCTGAAGCACAGGTGCAACGCCCGTGCGTGGATCTCACGCGCGGGACGCAGGCCTTTGGGCGGTTAAGGCGCGTGTTCAAATTTTGGTGGAGGAATATATATCTTGAAATAAATTGATTGAAGCAACATGTCCACAAATGGACCTCTCTTGTGTAAATTAATTTATTTTAAGATATAAAAGGTATGCACATGTGATGCATGTGGATTTTAACTAGCCCAAAGGAAGTTTAATATTTAACAAAATCACATTTGCAATTGGGGTGATTAACATGTGATGATTATTTGGATTTTGTATGTGAATAATAAATCGACCCAAAGGAAGTTTTATTGTTTGACATACTATTATTATCAATGTTTGATTACTGCAACAAGATATCACTTACTAGTTAATATTGTTGTCCAAAGACAAGGTATTAATGTAGTGCTCGATGTCTTGAGATGGGAATTACCTTGATTTGAATTGATATATTGCTTTGAGACTTGCGTGAGCATGTTTTATTGGTTGTATTTGAATTCAGCTATTACTCCTGCGAATATTACTGCCAGCATTAATTCAATTCCTATGCTAAATGGCACCAATTTCATGTCATGGTAAGAGAACCTTCTGATAGTTCTCGGAGTCATGGATCTCAACCTTGCGTTAAGCATCGATTCTCCTACACCGCTTAATGATCAAAGCACCTCTGATCAAAAGAGGGATATGGAAAGGAGGGAGAGATCAAATCGCATGTGTATGATGATCATGAAGAAAGCCATTCCAGAAGCATTCTGGGGCACAATGTCTGAAAAGATAACCACAGCTAAAGAATTCTTTTCTGACATTGAAAAGAGATTTGTCAAGAGCGAAAAGGCTGAAATTGGTACGATCTTGACAAATTTAATTTCAATGCGCTACAAAGGGAAGGGCAATGTTAGGGAGTACATCATGGAGATGTATCATCTTGCTTCTAAATTAAAAGCACTTAAGTTGGAACTCACTGACGACTTGCTGGTGCATCTGGTTTTAATATCTCTTCCGGCACAGTTTAATCAGTTTAAGGTGAGCTACAACTGTCAGAAAGAGACTTGGTCTCTGAATGAGCTCATCTCACACTGTGTCAAGAGGAGGAAAGGCTGAAGCAAGATAAGACCGAAAGTGCTCATCTAGCCTCAACTTCCAAGGGTAAGGGAATGAAAAGGAAGATGGATAAAGAAGCTGCAACCTTGGCAAACAAAAGGAAACAACAACAGAAACCGGATGATCCGGAAAGCACAGGTTGTTTCTTTTGTAAAGCCACAGGACATGTGAAGAAGAATTGCACCAATTATCACACATGGCGTGCTAAGAAATGTGTGCTTCTTAATTTGGTTTGTTCTGAGGTTAATTTAACTTCGGTACCTAGACACACTTGGTGGATAGATTCTGGTGCAACAACTCACATCAGTGTGTCTATGCAGGGTTGCCTGAGTTGTCGAAAGCCAAGTGATGTTGAAAGATACATCTATGTGGGCGATGGCAAGACGGTTCAAGTTGAAGCAATTGGAAAATTTAGATTATTATTAAAGACTGGGTTATATTTGGATCTTGATGAGACATTTATTGTACCGTCTTTTAGACGGAACTTGATTTCCATTTCTGCTTTGGACAAATCTGGTTATTCTTGTTCATTTGGGAATGGAACATTCAGTTTGTTTCAAGATTCAAATTTAGTTGGTTCCGGTTCTTTATCAGTTTATGATAATCTTTATTCACTTGATGTGATTGCTTCTTTTAATGAATCCCTGCATTTGAGTACACGAGATACAAAGAGAAAATTAACCGATGAGAATTCAGCTGCTCTATGGCACAAGAGATTAGGTCATATCTCCAAGCAAAGGATAGAGAGACTTGTGTCGGATGAAATTCTCAATCCTTTAGACTTCACAAACTTTGAAATTCGTGTTAATTGTATAAAGGGCAAACAAACCAATAAAAGGAGATTTGTAGCCAACAAGACTTCAGATGTCTTAGAACTTATCCATACTGTTATTTGTGGACCGTTTTCAACGGCTGCTTGGAATGGTCAGCAATATTTTATAACGTTCATAGACGATTTTTGAAGATATGGCTACATATATCTCATTAAAGAAAAGGCACAGTCACTGGATGTGTTCAAAACATATAAAATCGAAGTTGAGAATCAACTCAACAAGAAAATTAAAAGCGTTAGGTCTGATCGTGGTGGTGAATACTACGGCAAATATGACGGTTCAGGTGAGCAACGTCTAGGACCGTTTGCTAAATTCCTAGAGTAATGCGGTATCGTCCCACAGTACACTATGCCGGGTTCGCCCACAATGAATGGTGTTGCTGAAAGATGAAATAGAACGCTTAAGGATATGGTGAGGAGTATGATTTGTTCTTCTACCTTACCAGAATCACTCTGGGGAGAAGCGCTTCAAACTACAGCATATATCCTTAACAGGGTTCCAACTAAAGTAACTATCAAAACCCCTTATGAACTTTGGATGGGTAAAAAGCCTAGTCTAAAGCATTTACGTGTTTGGGGATGTCCAGCTGAGGCAAGGCCTTATAAGCCTAATGAAAGGAAACTGGATTCAAGAACAATAAGTTGCTACTTTATTGGATACCCTGAAAGATCAAGGGGGTACAAATTTTATGATTCTACAGCTAAGTCGATTTTTGAGTCGGGAATTGCCCGGTTCTTTGAGGATGTTGAGTTTGTGAGAGGAGATACAGTTAGGGATCTTGACTTTGAAGAGGAATCTGTTAATGTTCCTACACCTGCCATTGACATTGATCCCACAAGTGCCATTGTCATTGATCGGGACACAACTGATCAGGACGATGAAAGAGAACCTCCCATTCAAGAAATTATTCCAGAAAATCAAACTCTACCACCTCAAGAACATATGCCATTAAGAAGATCCACTAGAGAGAGGAGAAGTGCAATGCCAAATGACTACATTGTATTTCTCCAAGAGCATGATTTTGATATTGGAATGATGGAAGATGATCCAATTAGCTTTCGTCAAGCCATGAAAAGTTCTAACTCTCAGAAGTGGAATGATGCCATGAAGGAGGAGATGAAGTCCATGAGAGACAATGACGTTTGGGATCTTGTCCCATTGCCAGAAGGTGTGAAGCCCATTGGTAGTAAATGGATATTTAAAACCAAAAGGGATTCAAAAGGCAATGTGGAGAGATATAAGGCTCGTTTTGTCGCAAAGGGCTTCACACATAAAGAAGGCATTGACTATAAAGAGACTTTCTCTCCAGTTTCTTCAAAAGACTCTTTTAGGATTATAATGGCATTGGTGGCGCATTTCAATCTTGAGTTGCATCAGATGGATGTAAAGACAGCGTTTCTCAATGGTAACATTGATGAAATAATATATATGGTGCAGCCAGAAAACTTTGTATCTGGAGATCCAAAGAGTATGGTTTGCAAACTTAAGAAATCCATCTATGGGCTCAAGCAAGCATCTCGACAATGGTATTTTAAGTTTCATCAAGTGATCGTCTCATTTGGCTTTGAGATGAATTTGGTTGATGAATGTATATACTATAAGTTCTGTGGGAGCAAGTACATTTTTCTGGTTTTGTATGTTGATGATATCTTACTTGCCAGCAACGATATAGGCTTATTGCACGAAACCAAGAGATTTCTGTCTAATAACTTTGAGATGAAAGATCTTGGTGACGCCTCATTTGTATTAGGTATATAAATACACCGGGATCGCTCTCGGGGTATTCTTGGATTATCACAAAAGAGCTATATCGAAAAGGTTCTCAAAAGGTATGGCATGCAAGATTGTAAACCAGGTGATACCCCTGTATCTAAAGGAGACAAGTTTTGTCTCAATCAGTGCCCTAAGAATGATTTTGAAAGAAAGGAAATGGAGAAGATTCCTTATGCATATGTAATAGGGAGTCTGATGTATGCTCAGGTTTGTACGCGTCCGGATATTGCGTACATTACTGGAATGTTGGGCAGATGTTTAAGCAATCCAGGAGTAGACCATTGGAAAGCAACCAAACGGGTCTTGCAATACTTACAGAAAACAAAAGGATACATGCTCACATATCGGAGGTCGGATCAGCTTGAGATCATTGGTTATTCTGACTCCGATTTTGTTGGATGCCAAGATAGTTTAAAGTCTACATCAGGCTATGTCTATCTGTTAGCTGGAGGTGCCATCTCATGGAAGAGTGCCAAACAGTCCATAACGGCCTCTTCAACTATGGCAGCAGAATTCATAACGTGTTATGAAGCATCCAATCATGGAATATGGCTGCGAAATTTTGTCACGGGACTACGGATAGTGGATAGCATTGAAAGACCACTCAAGTTATTATGTGACAATAAATCAGCAGTTTTATATTCTAACAACAACAGAGGCTCGTCGAAGTCAAAGCATATAGACAACAAGTTCCTTGTTGTTAAAGAAAGAATTCAGAGTAGACAGTTGTCTATAGAACATATTGGTACAAACTCCATGCTTGCGGATCTGCTTACTAAGAGATTGCCACCCAAGGTGTTCCATGAGCATACTGCTCGTATGGATGTTATGTTTATTGAGGATATTCAGTCTTAGTGGGAGTTTGTAATTTAAATGTTCTTAATATAGACATTTTCAATTATTTCAGTATATGGATATTTGAGGTTATTTTCTGTAGAAATATCAGGATTTATTCACACTCTGATTTTGGTAAAGTCTGATCTCACTAAGGTTTAAGGTGGACCAGTTGGAAATAGGCATGTTAATATCACATTTCATGAAATTTCCTTGCTACACATCCACATCATAATCCATGTCATTCAGTTGTATCAATTTTGTGACCATTGATGGGTTGAGTTACGATAGATGTGACAAAAGCCGCTTTGATCCTATATTGATATGATTGATGGACCGGATTGGTTAGAGATACATTTCGGTAATGACAGTAAAGTTGAGCTCAAACAATTGTTATTGCAAAGCATAATTATAAGGATACACATATAATCCAAGTGGGAGATTGTTGGATCCTTAATCCAACGTTGGGTTATATGTGAAATAATAATGCAATGCATACTGTCATATAAAGTTAAGCCCTTTAAAAGTGAAAAATTAAGTTAAGGTAATTTAGGGCTTTAATGTATCAAATAGGGTGTGGCCCTTTAATGTGTAGAGGCTAAAAGGGGAAATTACAATTTTATGATGGGCAAAATTGTAATTTCTAAAGGGTAACATTAGGGTTACCTTATAAGAGCGGTTATGGTCCCCAGAATATACGTAAGTTTCTGATTCCTCTTCATCCCATCGAGAGAGAGAAACACAAAGAGAATTCAAAGGGAACTCTCGGAGAAAACGTATTGTTTTAAAAGGCTACCCGCACGACACCGAATAACAGTCTACGCTATAGATTCAGGTACGCTTCCGTGTTTATGCTTTCTCAATGAATTATACATGTATGATCCTATTTCGTTGATGGTTTTCAACGGTTCATCGGTTTTCGAAATCTAACAACATCATTTTTCCCCGGCACTGAATCAAATAGTCCCTAAGCTTCGTCAACTAGCCCGCTGCTATGACACCGAATATCACCCCTGTTTTGGCTCTGCGCAGCCCCTTTAACGAACATTCGTACTTGAACGCGATCAAGGGCCGATGGTGGAACCTGATGGGGTTGTGCGGAAAACATAATGTTTATGATGTTCTACACTACATGATTTCTGCTTACTGAAGATGGGTTTTCACGAGTATGTTGATGATGTCCGATGCTAGATTGGGCCTACTAAAAGATTGAGCCTTTAGGTACTCTGATTTGAGGCTGAACAAGTACAATTTGAGAAGCTTATTCACAAAGATCTGCTTCTTGGATTTTAGATAATCACAAAAGCTAGTACAAAACATCAGTCCTTTCACATTAAGTAAAAAGTCATAGCGACGACGGATCGTCGGGAATGAGTTCCAAGTGATTTAGTTTTGCATAGTTACGATTCATGATTTCATTTCAAGAAATAAAGACCATATACAAATATTCTTTGAATTGGAAAACAAAAACAGTTTAACCTATTGAAGGTGGACTAAACTATGGGCAATAATATATTAAAGAACCGGGATTACATTATCTCCAATGAAGCCAATGAATTATTTTCTATATACCTGAAGGAAAGAAATTTGCAAGCAAGTGTCGGGACTAAATGCATCTAGGTTCACCAATATGAGCATTTTAACTCATTCATACAACCAAACCATTCATCAAACATCTTAACAATCACCGCTCAATGGACTAATCTGATGACCTGAAAATGCAAATGAAGAATCACATCGATCTTGCGCAAATCATATTCTTTGCTGATTAGTTACGATTCCTCGAGTGTCACCCAAGAAAACCCGAAAAAAGAAACACAATATTTAATTGAATGCCTACAAACTCATCCATCATTGTTCTTTCAAGGCCCAAAAGAGCCTGTGATATCTTAGTAGAGACTAGAGTAGCTTTTCCGATGAAACCAAGTCAACCAACAATCGACAAAATTCAATTTAGAAACCAAGATTACCGGGATGATTAGCTCATTAATCTCCCAGAAACACAAGGTCGAATATGGTCATAAGAAAAAAAAAACAAAGGAGTGAAAACAACACAAGGATGGAAGGACAAGACAGGACATGGAAGGTAGGTCCTGTAACCATTATAACATAATGAGTCACTCAGAATTTTCGCAGGACCATCCTGTCTCTCTTCAAAATTTGCATATACATGCATCGACACTAATACATCGTTAATTACTTGAAAGAAGAATTTACATTTGACCGCTGGATATGGAAAAACTTGAATAGTGCGGTGCATAATCAGTGATGCTTCTAATAGTTGGGCCATGCATGCAGAAATTCTATTGTGAAAATCTCTTGGTGCAGCTCATGCCCACCACCGATCGAAACCGAGCTTTGCCCTTGCGAGTCGTATACCTTGTGTCAGGAGGCACCACGTGTTCCCTTTTCTCTTCAACTGTTCTTTCTCATAACCCACGCTCTACCCTTGCCTCTCCTATTTAGTTTCTATTTCTTCTTTGGCCAGTGCCTGGCGAAGATACTAACCTGCATTTATAAAGAGAGCAAAACGAAAAGAAAATTTCCCCAGTCAAAATTTACATGAGAACATTTACAAAAGAATGTCCACATAAGAATACCAAAAGAACGGAGAGAGAGGGGGAGAGAGTTTCTTATGCAAACCCACATATAAAATGAGCCTAGAAAAGAACAGAGAGAAGAAAAAGAAAAACACCAAATTTGTTCTGCAAATACATATTCAGAACAAGTCTAACATAATATTCAAAAAATATATTATGATGCAAACTCACTGTTTGATTGTCTTCATCACCACTACTATCATCAAAGGAACTCTCCCCATCTTTCCCCTTTTCCCTTTGGTACGGCACTGGGGACATATGGCGGCCCACAAGTAAGCACAAGGTATTCTTTCCTGCTCTTTGTGCTGCTTTCAACAATGATTTTTAGTTCATTTTTCTTCGCTAAGATTCTCATAAAGGCATTCATCCAAATTGCTGTGGCAGTCTCAGCCTTTATCCGGAACATTCAGATTCTTATAACATCCACACAGTCTAGAGCACTTTTTCTGCCCATAAAAGAATTTAAATAAACTATTGTTAAATGGCCCTTCTCTTGCTTGGACTTGTCATTTGACAGTCCTTAAAAGAAAACAGAAAAAACGAAAACTTGTCATGACAATTACAAGCAACTCTGGACATGATATTAATGAAAATCTCTACAATCCAGAATATAACAAGATTACTTCATGAAGAACAGTGGTGTAGAGATAAGCAAGATGACTCCATTTCTGCCGTCGTGTGTCGAGTGTCAGGATCTCTAGGTGGTGTAGAAGAAGGAGTCGATTAAGCAAAGTTGGGTTTTTTGTCTGAGGAAGGGGAGTCCTTAATTATTATATTTACAATCTTAGGAGCAAGGGCACGAGAAGGGGAGGTTTTGGGGATGGAGGAAGGTGGTGAGAAGAGGAGGTTCTGGGCCCTATTACTTTTTATTCTAAGAGAACTAGGTTGATTTTTCATCTTTGAACTAAAAGAGAATTACATCATTCAATGAACTGCACGTGCAGTTCATCAGTTGATGTATTGGACTAAAAGAGAACTACATCAACTGATGAATTACACGTGTAGTTCGTCGGTTGATGTAGTTCTCCTTCCGTCCAAAGATGAAAAATCAACATAGTTCTCTTAAAATAAAAAGCAATAGGGCCCAGAACCTCCTCTTCTCACCACGTTCCTCCATCCCCTGAACCTCTCCTTCTCGTCCCCTTGCTCCTAAGATTATAAATATAATAATTAAGAACTCCCCTTCCTCATACAAAAAACCCAACTCTGCTTAATCGACTCCTTCTTCTACACCACCCAGAGATCTTGACACTCAACACACGACGGCAGAAATGGAGTCGTCTTGCTCATCTCTGGACTCCGCGGCCTCCCTCCTGAGCATCGTGGCCTCTCTCTTGACCATTACTGCCTCCCTCCTGAGGTTCCTGCGTGAGAGAGATCTTGACCCTCACGCTCACGATCCTGCTCTGGAACTACCTGGGCGGCAGGCGAGCTAAGGGAGGCGGTGGAGAAGGCCAAGATGACGCCGGCGGACATGAGCGAGGTGCTGCTGAACTAGAACCGGTGGAACGAGGAGCGGGCGGTGGGGGAGCTGCTGGAGGTGCTCAAGGCGAGGGCGATGGGGGAGCTGCTGGAGGTGCTGAAGACGAGGGCGGAGAGGAACGAGAAGTACGGAGGAGGGCTGAGCGAGGAGTGCGAGCTGAACGGGGTGGCGGTGGAGGAGGAGGAGGAGACGGTGATATTTGCCTCGTGATTCGTGAGGGAAATTTGGATTGAAAAAAACAATCCCATCAGCATTTCTTCTGTACTATGTTCACTAGATTGAGTTCTTTATATTGATTTTACTCTATAGGAGATCTCTTCTTGGATCTCTACCGACCATATTTTCATTAGGAGCTACAGAATTGCCATTCTCACACTTCATAGCGGATAAAGTAGCAATGACTTTTGTTTCTTACGATTTTTTTTCTTCCTCTTCTGGTAATAATTATGTGCAAAGTTCAAAACAATGTTAAACTCAATAAGATGAATGTCGCGTTTCATTACTTCCTTGGACGTCATTGCAAATTCTTTTTTTTCAGAAGACAATTGATGTAGCCTTTTTCAACTAAAACTCCTTATCAAGTTTTAGTTGGATTTTATTTCACCATATATATAAAATCTGGATGTATGAAAAGAAATCTGGAAGCCTTTCTATTATTGGAATGGATTGTGTAAATTTTGGGCTTCAATCATTGCCTCATGTGCTAATTGTCCAGATGTGGAATTCTATATTTTGTTATCTGATGTTCTTGTTGGTTTACGTTGTAACTTTGATCTGGAATACCTGTTGGTTATTGGTTTTCATGTACTCTAGTTGGAGCTAGGTTTGAGTCTGCTTATTTTGTTCATCTTAAGAAATTGTTTCGTGTATGAAACATAAGTTCTACTTTTGCTGCTATGTACGTAAATGGTTCTTAAGTCCAAATGAATCCGGAGGTTCTACTTCCGCCAGAGTTCGAGCTACTTTTATAAATTCGAAACGGTCAATGTTTTTAGAAGCATGAGTAGTCTTCCTACTTGCTAGTACTATATGAACCAAAGTAAATTCCAATAGTTCAATTTTGTAGACATTAGCTTATGAAGGATGTTTTTTTTATCTTGTGCAGTGCCCTATGCAGCACCGACACACGACACGCAACATGCGACACGACACGCGACACATCATTTCTCAAAAAATAAAAAATTTTGACACGTTGTATATTAAATATATATTTTTATATATACATGATAAATTATCATTTTTAAATTTGATAAGGACACATTCCGTGGATGCGAACATGTATATAAAAAATGACGTGTTCAGGGTGGAATTTGATAAGAATTTCAAGACCTTTGACTTCTCATAAAACTACGTTGATGCACGGTTTCCCCCATTGCCCCCCTTAGGATGAGCATGATTTCAGGGTGGAATTTGAAACCTAAGAATCTGACGGATGAGAATTTATAGGTTTTAGGTTTTAAGGTATGCAAAGTGGATTTTAGATTTCAAAAATTGGGGAATCTGTTTCGACGGATAGATTTTAAGTTCCACTTACATAGAACCTAAGTTTTTTGTATTTTTTTTAGTCTATATTTTTGCGTGATTCTACGATGTTTCATGGCGTTAGATTTTGGAATCACTAGTTTGAGTTTTTATTTTCTGACTTGTTGATGTTTTATATTTTTCGTGTGTCTGAATATAAATTGTGATTAGTGAATCATAACAGTAAGTAGTAGTCATTAAATGTGATGATTCACTGCAATTATTCAATTAATAATATAGGTAGAACCTGGGTAGACCCTATAAGTGACTTTGGAACTTGTGATACGGTAAGTTCCAAGTTCCAAAGAATGATGACCCTATTCTCATAGATAGGTTCTAGGTTCCAAGTGGAACTTGTACAGAAGATGGAACCGCTCACTCTTAGTATCGATTCACGTAATGACTTCTCATTTTGATAGTATTTATTTGAATCGTAATGCCATGAAAACTAGTTTTTTGTATTCTCTTTGGTAAATGACAAGTTTGTTTAGTATTATTGTGTTCATTTTTGTTTTGTTTAACTAAAAATGAAACAAAAAAAAGAATATGTTAGATCCTAGAACCTATTCTGAAACCTGTGGTAAGGTATATTCAAGGTTTCGAGTTTCGATCTGCTAATTGCTGTAGATCCCCACTTTTCCCCAACACCAGATCTTTGGGGGGCTTCTTCTCTCCTGTTCCTCTTGCCCATTGTCTTTGCAAAGGTATAATTGCATTAGTGTAATACAAATTTTTCTCCGTATTCTATCACGTGGAAGATTTATACAACTTGCTGCTGCTGCTATGGAGGAAGGACCCCGTGCGATGGTGAAATGCGGTTGATACAGGGAAAATTAATTAGTCAAAAAAGAGAGTATAAAGCAAAAAAAATAATAAAAAGTCTCCAAAAAATCCCATCTTATATCCATACACGTTGCCCCCCACTTTGGCCTTATGTCACACGTCACATAACAATTTTATTTATTTCTAATGGCACGACCACAAATTTGTAGAGGACTTCGTAAAGTGTGCCCCAAGTATATTTGCTAAGCAACAAAACGATAGAATTCTACAATAATCGAAATCCGGATTACAAAATGCGATCGACGGTCCAAAAATAACTATATCGACGTGAATTCGGTAAAGTTTCAATTTTTTGCCATACGCTCTGTGTAACGTTTGTTGTTGCATGCCGATCTTGTAGTGAGGAATTCAAGGGCTCATCGAGTTCACGCAAGTTCGGTCCATTGATTTCGTGAGGTCTAATGTACAACTCATATGATATAACTACTCTGATGCGTCAAGTCTACACGAACTCGGTCCACTCGGAAACGACTCTTCTTACAATGAATTTATTTAATAAGAATAAGAAGGGAGAGGGGCGGGACGGCTGTGGCTGATTGGCTCATTACTAGGGGTTAGGAGTGGAGGGGATGTTGGTGAGGTGAATATCATCGCCATTGGTCCATTATGAGCTTTCTCCCCAAATTTCTCTCTCAAAACAAATGGAACAGTGACCATGACAAAGCCGCCCCCGTACACGCGGCACCCTCTCTCTCTCTCTTTTTTTGGGTTTTGGTTTTGGGGGATGAGAGGGATTGGCTCTGGCTTGATTGGTATAAACATCTCCTTTTTGACTTGAAGGGGACAACAAGAACAGCAGACGAAGCAAACATGGAAATAAGGGGGGCGCTCATTCCCCCCCTTTTTGGTCTCTTTTTCCCTGCACATCACTATAATTGATCATTTTAGATGGATTATCATGCGACACCAAAGGAAATCGAGACGTATAGGTGGCCATTTCAGATCTACGGAATTAGTGCGATGGGCCTTCGCCACCCAATCCGCGGCATGATTAGCATTCCTAGGGCAATGTGATGTTCTCTGCTATGTGCTTGCACCCACCTCCAAAAGCAAGTCGATGGTGTAGGATCATGCAGCGTATGTAAGTTCAATAAGAGATGACGATTCAACCGAGATCGAGGGAGCACAAAAAGAACATAAGTTTTGCTTATGATTATATTGTTTTATTACCTTCCAGCTGAATGTAAAGAAATTTATTGTCAAGTTTCGTGCATCTAAAGAGCCTAGTGCTAGCATATTTCACAAATGCCGAGCATGATAAACTTACAGCCTCCTCCAAATTCAGAGAAGCAGATAAATATTTCCTATATTTGTGCTAATGAGGAGTACAATGCACATACTTCACGGAAATTGACCCTCATTTCTTATACAAGAATGGATCGATGAACGCCAACAATGAATTCAAGAATAATTAGGCTTTCTAATTATATCTCTGATTAAACTTAGCCAAAGAGCAATTGAAAACAGTCCGAAAGTAACCTGTGCTTCTCTTGCTGTTGCATTGAATGCTGTGGAAAAGAAGGAAACGCATCGCCAAAAGGATTGGAAGAACCACCTGCTTGCGGCATGTCTTGAGACTGCTGATGATGCTGTTGAGAATACTGCATGACCGGGTCGTAGGGCACCATCATTGTTGTGTAGGGGTGTAAACGGTTTGGTTCGGTTCGGTTTTCTTGAAAAATCGAACCGAACCAAACCGTTAAGGATGCCTCCTTGAACCGAACCAAATAGGAACCGAACCGAATTGGAACCGAACCAATAAACCGATTTGGTTCGGTTTGGTTCGGTTCGATTTGGTTCGGTTTGATTTTTGGTTTCATCTTCTTTTTTGTTTTTTTTTTTTGCTTTTCTGGTGCAGGAAGATCAAGAACACGCAAGACAGTGGCCCTGTTCATCAACTTCAGATCAAAACAGCCAAAGACACTAGAAGCAACACCGGATCGAGAGAGAGAGAGAGATAGCGGGACGTACGCTTTCCGCCGCCGAGCACCTTGTGGACGGGCTGCTCCCGGCCGAAGGGGCGGTAGACCTTGGCCTTCGGCGGCGGCGGCGACGGGGCGGCGGGCTTGTCGTCGTCGGAGTCGGAGCCAGAGGAGGAGGAGGAGCCGCGAGCGACGTGGATCTTCTCCACGATCTTCTCCGCGAGGGAATCGCCCCCCTTGGGTTCCTCGTGGTCCGCCATGGAGGACGCCGCCACACAGAGAGAGATGCGAGCTCGAAGCAGGCAAGCAAGAAGCCCCTTCCCTTCCCGATCCCAAAAAAACCCTAAGAAGAAGAACCCGAAGCGAGATAGGGAGAAATCTCCACCCCCAAAACCCACCAAAAAAAATTGCAAGCTCTTTTCCTTGGCCCTTCCCCTCGGTTGCGATTTCAAAGATCCTTGTTGTTCGTCTCGTTCCGTCGTTCTGACCCTATGAGAGAGAAAGCACCAGATGCAGAAGAAACCAAAAGTTTTTATTTGAGAGAGAAAGCACCCGATGCAGAAGAAACCAAAAGTTTTTATTTCAGTTCGGTTCGCTCCGAACTGATCCGAACCGAACCGAAATAAACCGAATTGAAAAAAAAAATTGGTTAATGTTGATGATTCGAACCGAAACCAAAATCGAACCGAAATGCACGAAATTTTCGGTTCGGTTCGGTTCGGTTCGTATCTCGGTTCGGTTTTCCGGTTCGGTTCTGACACCCCTATTGTTGTGTTATGTTGCCGATGCTGTTGTTGCTACCACAGTTGTTGTTGCCGTTGAGCCATCAAGGCCATTTGAACATTGGTCGGAGCGGCTATGTTGCTCGACATCGCAAATGGGTCGGGTTGTGGTTGAAGATGTCGAGGATGTTGATCGAATGGATTGCGAAGTTGCATGGCCATTCCTTGTCCGTACCCTACATTTTGCAACTGAATCTGTCGCCTCGCGGCTTCATCCTCATACAAGCTATCCAGCAATAGATAGTCAAATCCACCGGCCTAAACCAACGGATATTTTGGTTGATCCAAAACAATATTCAGGTTGAATTATCATCATAGTAAAAATAATTTGCAGATAGATGCCGCACTAAACAGTTAAAAGTTTTGACTTCAAAACTGAGGGGGGAATATTTTTGGGAAGATTAAGGGGTGGGGGAATGTTCCCCCCCCCCCCCCCCCCATCTTAATCTTCCCGAATTTACCTGGAAGCTTCGTACAACTTGCTGCTGCTATGGAGGAAGGACTCTGTGCGACGGTTAAATGCGGTTGATATGGGAAAATTAATTAGTCAAAAGAGCGAGAATAAAGCAACAAAAAAAGGTCTCCAAAAAAATTCTCCCTTATATCTAAGGAAAAATAACATGAAAAATGGTAAATTATGCCACTTGTGACAAATTTAGCCTGAACTTTTTAACTAACTAAGAAAGAATTTGCAAATTGATAAAACTAGGTGGATGAATTTTCCACCTCCAAGGAAAACCACTCTGATCTCCTATTAAAAAAATTCCCAATTCTCCCTTTGGGGCTTTAACTCTTGCATAAAGTTCTTGCTTCGGCAATTCAAAAGTACGAGAAGGCTAGTCTTCATCAATCAAGTCAGAGTGCCAATAAATTTTCGATACACTACACTGTTTGAGTCGAGCCAATCGCTTGAGATATCACTATGCATTCTATCGTGGCAATCCCTCTGCGAAACGCACAAGAAGAGAGTTCTCAATGCAGCATCAACTTGGAATTGGCCACCAAAAGAGGAAGTTGAAATGGAAGACATTGAGGAGTCTCCATTGGAGGATATGAGTCAGATCTGATCAAGTCACGAGAGGTGTCTCCAAAAGCACCATTGAAAGCTCAAGCACACAAGCTGCTATGTTCGGGATGGCAACGGATGTTGTATTTGTTAAGAGGAACTGAATGGGGCAGATAAAGTGATGAAGTATTGTGTTCGCACCTCTTTCAAAGCAGATGCATCGTCAAATGGCTAGAGAAGAATCATTTGTGTAGCAAAGTAGAAGTAGAAGATCTAGATTAATTAGTTTAGGTTTGTAAGATTTCTAATAAGAAATGAATTTTCTTTTTTCTGTGTAGTAATTTGCAAATTGCAAATTGTAAGATCCCTTTTGTAAGATTAATTAGCGATGCTTCTAAAAGATGGGCTACGCATGTAGAAATTCTATTGTGAAAATCTCTTGGTGCAGCTCACGCCCGCCACTAATCGAAACCGAGCTTTGCGCTTGAGTCGGGTACCTTGTGTCAGGAGGCACCACACGTTCCCTTTTCTCCTCATCGGTTCTTTCTTTCTCATAACCCACGCTCTTCGCTTGCCTCTCCTATTTAGTTTCTATTTCTTCTTTGGCCAGTGCCTGGCGAAGATACTAACCTGCATTTCAAAAGAGAGCAAAACGAAAAGAAAATTTCCCCAGTCAAAATTTACATGAGAACATTTGCAAAAGAATGTCCACATAAGAATACCAAAAGAACGGGGAGAGAGACCCTTACAAAAAAAAAAAAAGAACGGGGAGAGAGAGGGAGAGTTTCTTATGCAAACCCACATATAAAATGAGCCTAGAAAAGAACAGAGAGAAGAAAAAGGAAAAAACCAAATTTGATCTGCAAATCCATGTTCAGAACAAGTCTAACACACTATTCAATGATAAATTATGATGCAAACTCACTGTTCGATTGTCTTCATCACCACTACTATCATCAGAGGAACTCTCCCCATCTTTCCCCTTTTGCCTTTGCTACGGCAGTGGTGACATATGGCGACCCACAAGTAAGCCGAAGGTGTTCTTTCTTGCTCTTCGTGCTGCTTTCAACAATGATTTTGAACTTAGTTCATTTTTCTTTACTAAGATTCTCATAAAGGCATTCATCCAAATTACTGTGGCAGTGCTCAGCCTTTATTGGGAACATTTAGATTCTTCTAACATCCACACAGTCTAGAGCACTTTTTCTGCCCATAAAAGAATTTGAATAATCTATTGTTAAATGGCCCTTCTCTTGCTTGGACTTGTCATTAGACAGTCCTTAAAAGAAAACGGAAAAGAGGAAAACTTGTCATGACAATTACAAGCAACTCTGGACATGATATTAAAGAAAATCTCTACATAATCATGGACCAACTTCATTAGCTCGGTTTTGCCAGTTATCCCAGGTAACAATAACCCATTAGTAAGAGAAAGGACAAAGACAGCTAAAGGGTATTACGTGCACATTTGATAACTTCATATATAAGCTGTTGCGTATATAAGAAATAAACTAACAAGTTTATTGCAGTAATTTCTCATAAATTTATTTATTTTTTGATAGGTAAAAGAAAATATTACTGAAGGGCACCAAGGGGGTGGAAACGCGCATACAAAAAGAGCTCATAACCAAAAGAGCTCAGCTACTAGACAAACTATGTACAATGTTAATTTAAAGCACTTCTGAGATTAAAAAAAAAAATTAAAGCACTTCCATCCACACATGACTTTCCACTATACCAAAAGTATAAGATTTTCAATCAATTTTCAATATTACAAAAAAGGGCATTTCCTCTCCAATGAAAGCTCTCTTATTCTGCTCTCAGAAACTTAACTTTAATGGATGACTTCCAACAAATAGAATATATACAAAGGTATGCACAACATATGTTGTTCCATCAATGTTAAACACTCAAATAAGTTCTGGTTATAATATAGATACTTGTGTGGGTAGTCAACCACCACACCACCTGTGAATCCAGCACGCATGTCGGAGCTCAAAATCAACTCACAATCCAAACAATTCCCTAAAAACAATCAAGACAAATGTCGATTATAAGCCAGCCAAATGAGGACTAGAAGTTTTGCAAGATAAAAAGCAGAAAAGAAGAAATGTTATGATCATTTCGGACAATCATCCAGCTATCATTCAATACTAAGAAACATACTTCAACCTTAACCGTGGCTCGTGAGAGGACTTATCTGCATTGCATAATCACTGCATGAAGAACAGATATAGAATCAGAATACTACAAAAAAGAAACCGAAAAAGATTCCAAGTTACCCTGTGTAGAATCTCAGACAATTTTCAGGGAGTATAGCAAGATTACGAAATAAGAATGTTTAACGTGCAAAATTAATGATGGAAGACAAACAATATGTATGCAAACGATACAACAATGACATGAGGTGTATCACCAGGCTACATTCCTCCGGTCCTTCAAACCCAACTATGCCCAAGTTCTAAACATTTCATATGCACAATTTACCCCATGAGTATCCACTTCATAACAAGTCATTCTAACACGTCATTCTTTTGGTGTCTAACTAGCAGATAAAGGGGGAAAGACAGACAGTTGAATCTACCAAAGTTGAAGAACAACAGTAGCTACTTTCTTTATATCTCTGCAGGGAACTTTTCAGAGTTGATTGCAATATTAGCTGCTTCATTCTATCCATGTGGCCACACTACAGATGCAAATAAACTATGTTAACAGACTTGGATTCAAATATACAATGATTTCTAGGGAAAGCAAGAACTTAGGATAATAAGGATTTACAAGATGCAGCTGCAAATCATTTAAAGGCAAGAATGCCAGCAAATCTTAAATTTAATGCAAGTTCATCAAACACTATACAAAAGATAAAAGCTACTCTGATGAGTATTCACCCAGAAACTACATATTCAAGGAATAAACAAATAGTCGCTCAGAGCACAAAGAAATAAATAAATAGTTCAAAGTAACACCACTCAAATTCTTCCAAATGTATATAATTAAGTCCGGTATCACAATAGACATTAAATACTTTCATATCTTCCACATCTAGATGTAAAAGACCATGCAAGACATGTCTGCATGCACATGTTGCAACTATATAAATTAACCTGAACACCGGTGCAAAAGCCCACCATCTATCATATTGACACCAGTTCCTGATAGATGCACCAAAACTTGAGAATTATAAGAAAAAATTATTTGTTGATGCATGCTTACAGATTTCAAGTAATTGCACAATAAATGCCATATCTGTGAGTCCCTTTTCTATTTTGTTTTTTTTCTAACACTCGTAAAAACTCTGCTATCCCCGTGATGTGATTATCAGAAAACTACTTACGAAAGTGACGTTCTTACCTTAAAGTCCAACGCCAGCAAGTTTACCAAGCCATCTTTTCCCCACAGGACGCCTGATAACTGGCTCTTAGTAAAGAGATAGCCAGAGGGGCAGACCAGCCTGATATGTTGCAGCAAGGTTCACTGTGCAAGGTGGGGTTGCTGAGGATTTCCCATCCTCTCTATGGCTAAGTCTACTAAGAAACTTTGAATTATCGAACATACGTAGTCCACTGGAGACCTGATTCTGTCCATTTTTAACTCGTTTGAGCAGCACCTCCGGTCATCGGACCTTTTTTTTTTTTCTAAGGCAAGAACTAGGTTCCATGTTTTGAATAAACGGAACACAAGGTGGAGCTTGAGTGAAGCAAATATCAAAATGCAGAGAGGACGAGCAGTTAGTAATCTCTCTTCCATATTGGTTCAGAGGAACTCTGCTACTTCTTCTGTGCGCCGTATTGCCAGGATACTCTTGGATCTGTCACCACCTGATCAACAGCTTCCAATGAATTCTCCACGGATGGCTTAAGAGGCTGGAAATTTCCATTCCTAGGGATTAAAGATGCTGGCAAGTTCTCATCATCTTCTGGTGCCATGGCTGACCTCGGCTCTGTGTGCATGTCTGTCAGTATATGCCTGGACCCACTTGACCTCAATCCCCTGGAGTTTGAAGGATTTTTACCTGGCAGGGGTGCGAGAGTTGGTCCTTTAGGTATGAAGAACTCTTTGGGGATGGAATCCATGTCCATGTAACAATTTCTGGCTTTGGCATCAGCACTCAGCGCAGCCCAGTCATCAGACTGAATCAAAGATTAGCGTTTCCCATTACCTATTAAGAGAAAAAGACAAAAACAATCAGAATCTGTCCCTGTAAGTGACAAGTGAACAGGACAGGGAGTTGGCCATAAAGAGAAAGGTATACAATAAGGCAGATGAAACCATACCCTTAGAGCTCTCCTAGCACTAGTTACATCGACTTTCAGTTGACAAATATCTGCAACAAAGCCAACTTCAGGTCTCGAAGCACGAACACATGACATTATAATGACATCACATTCTTGGCCTTGGAAAGCGTCCACGATATTGATACATATATCCTTCCCTTCTTCTGAATTCAGAACCTCCTGAAAGTCACATTGAAGGCACCTTAACTGCAACTTGTAAACCCACGGAAATCTTCCCCACACACATACATTTCAGAGTTTCTATAGAAGCTCATATATACCAAGAAAAAACTATGCTTCGTGTGGTAAGAAACAGAACCACCTCAGAGGGATTCCCGCCCATATGTTATATCATAAATTAAGGAAGGTCTAAGCATTGGATCCCTGTAATATATCTCATCAGGAAACTTCACCACAGTCTCACTATTGATTAGGCGTCCTTGGTAAGGGTATTTGGCAGGGACATCATGGATTTGTGGATGCATCCAATACTGAACAGAGAACAATATTGTTACGCATCCAGCCTGTTGAAATCTCTCAAAAAATCTCCTGCTAAATAGCAGAGTCCCAGCTGCTTTTGCCAAAAACAGAGGCAGGAAGCTGCTGGGGATCCCCAACCAGAAACATCGGACAGCACCAAGAGAAAGGGAAGGAAGAACTGCCACTGCACTGCCTCAGCGATGACTACCATGTCGAAACCACGAGAAAGGTGAGAGAATAACTTTCTACCACTGCTTGATGGGGTAGTGAAGATAATCTCAGCTTCACTGGCATAACTTGCCTCAAGACTGGTGCAGGCCTATGCCAAATTAAAACAGTACCAGCATGAAACTTTACTTCTACAGAGAGAATGCGAGACATCTCAACCAGCACTTTACCTCTGTTCTCAACTGCCTGAGCAAGTTGATTGAGCAACGCGTCATGATTCTGGTCCCTTGCCATCAAAACTTCAGCATCCACACCAACAGATCCTTAAAAACGAATGGCAGCAGTTGCACTCTTGAGTTTCATTTGAATTTCGGCCATCTCCTGAGAGAATAGAGCTTCACTATTTCTCAATCTGGGCAACTAGGCATACACCTCCTCTTTACCAATGGTGGGATGTTGCTCAGTTCTCCTTTCAACAGCCGAAACCCGCATTATTTGTGCAGAGAGGCCGATATCATCAGGTAGCATTGTCCCAAACAACAAGAAGTGGCTCATTCCAAGGCACGAGGAAGAGAAGTGCTATGCAGGCATCTCCACGAAGTTGGCGCTCTATGAGGACCCCTGGAAGAAGCTAATGCATAGCGATCGTGGGCGCTTGTTGCGGTGCCTGCTTCCACAGGGCTGCGTGAAGACCCACGTGCTCCCACGAAGTCGGCAGCCTTGTACGTTGAGTGATAATTATCAGGTATCTAACGTGAGATAAAGCCAAAAGTTTAAAGACCATAAAAGTGGTACGTCAAATGAATAATGGCCTTTCCATGTCTTAATTAAAAAAGAAATTAGAAAAAAACTAATGCCAGTAGCTTTGTGAAAAAATAACGGACTTTATGAAAATGGAAAAATTAACAGACCCTATCATTTGCAACAAATATATGGAGCTTATTCAAGTTATAGATGAAATGCACGATATGCAACCTTCGAGCATGCGAGTGTGCACGCATGAGAGAGAGAGAGAGAGAGAGAGAGAGAGAGAGAGAGAGAGAGAGAGAGAGAGAGAGAGAGGAGTCAATATCATTAGTACCTAATAGAGAAAACATTGAGCTGTCTTTTGCGTGTAAAGCTCTACAAGTGTTTATGATCCCAGACATACATGCCATCCTTGTTTTGAAAGTGAAGCCGCAAGGAAAGAAAGGTCACACAAATGGTAAAATTGCGTTAAAACACTTACTGATACATCACCGACAATTTCCCAACATCTTAAAGTTCAGCATGTTGCACTTTATATAAAAAAAATTGCAGCAGAACCATGCCATGACCATTTCTACGGAATCAATCATGCATGCTACATGAAATTGGCTTCCAAAGAGAAAGCAATGAAACAAAATAAGCAGCCTTTTTGATAGACTCTCCCTTTTTGAAAGTCTCCAGTATCACTCCGAATGAGTCATCCAATCAAAATCCAAGAATCATAGGAGCCTCTTAAAAGAAGCAGAATGCTTTTCTCGAACTGCATGATGTGATTTGCATATGCATCGGCGAATCTAAACTGCCAGGCTCGTGTATGTATGTGTATGTATACTACAATGAGATGGTAGCTGTCGCAATTGCCAAAGTGAGAGAACCATGGGACGGGGAAAAGAATATAATGAATATGAAATATTCAACTATCTATTTAAAAATAACAACACTTCAGAAGAAATCTTACGGGATTGCTTCCATCTCATTGGTGTCTAACGGTTCATTGATCTTGCAAAAAGAAAGCATGAAGATAAGAACTAGCGGATTAGCATCAAGTAACATCGACACTCAGATGGAAGCCATGCCATAGAATAAGAAAACAAAAAAATCTGTTAAATGTCACCATCTACTACAGTCAATCGGCTCTGTCCCCTCGTCAAGGGAAAAAGTAACAACGGCAATTCTTTCAGATTTATTGGAAACGATACCCAAAAGAGTCACCAAGTCAAGGTTCACCCAAATCAAGAAATTGTCTGAACATTTTTCCCTTAGACAAAGGAAATAGAGAGGGAAAAAGCAGAAAACTCAAGGAGCACTGCCTATACATTAGTCACGTCAACACCATCAATAAAGGACATTGATTTTTCTGTCATGTGATACTAAGCCGGTGTTCATCTGCTTCACTGTCACAGGAAGCAAAGACCGGGTTGTTATCACGACTCTGCAGGACAAAACACAAGTCTCAAACTTCTTGCTTCGATATAGCTGTACCCGCAAATACAATTTAATATTGAAACAATCATGCTAGATATAATCTGGACTTCAAAACTCAGCATCCAAACACTTCAGTAATTAAAATGATGACAAACTGGCCCAAGAATAGTGAAGTACTGAGTTGAATGAGCCCCGGCCAAATCCATCATTTACCAACACTTTCTGTGCAAATTCTTAGTTCCAAACAGCAAACGATGAATCTTTGCGGTTGGCAATAGAATTGCACTCGTAATTAACCACTCGATCAAAGAATAGCATCGGATTCTTCGTTTGGTTCTTCAAAACCGTAACTCTCCGTTCCACATAATCTGTTGACGAGCTCAAGCGGTACAGAAGAAGCGCGTGGTAAAGAGAAAAGAGCGTCACCAGTCGAATTGGCATCCGAAGATGGCCATCTTCTCTGGATTGATTTTCCCGCCGGCTTTATTCCTTTCCCACAGTTTCTTTCTTCTTTTCCAGCAAAAGAAATGCTGAAAAGAGCAGTTCCTTTCAACACACAAAAATGTAAAAGTCCACTTTGGTCCCTCAGCTTATAGGTATTTTTTCATTCAAGTCCTTAAATGCGTGAACATTTCCAATCGAGTCCCCGCAACTCCACATCCAATTAATCGGACTTGTTGTCAGAGTCGGCAAGTGTTTGACATTGCCACCACGAATCAGCCAATGCAAAGGATTAAAATCACAATGACAATGTACACAACTAAATCTTGAGAACTGAGATTTTTCAACAAGAACACCGCGCTCAAGTTTTCTATATCAAAATTTTGCAGTATTGGGAACTTATAATGAGGTAACATTTTCTGTCAACTTTAGTCAAACCCTAGGTAAAAGGATATGTGTCTACAAACATCTTCTTTATGCGTATGGTATTCTTGTGTCAGTAAATAAACGCATTAGACAGAAGGAGAGTTTTGTAATCTTAAAAATACATTCCAAACCTTCTATACGTAATGCAATCGAGTCCTAGATTCAACAAAGTCCTAAACCTTTTACCAAGAGTGCAATCAAGTACTAATCCTTTCAATTGATCGAATTAAATCCTAAACCGTCATTAAAATGCAGTAAAGTTCTAAAATTTATGTTGAAAAGTACAATTTAAAAATACATCTTAAACAATTTTTGAGTAACACAGACAATAGTAAGTATCGCTCGTCAAGAGGACTCCACTCCAAAAGTGCAATGATCGCACGAATCGTGCGTCAATGCTACATACTTGATTTCGCGCAAAAATCCGCAACTCTTATCCCTGCGAAAGCGGAGAGTACGGAGTGCTTTCTTAATTTTTCACCTTTTCATATTCGGTTGGCCTACCAGAAGGCGTTGCCCTTTTCACCGGAAGTCTTGTCGCCGATGTCCAAGGCTGTCGATGTCCAAGGCTGTCGCATCTTCGCCATCCTTTTATCCTTGTGAAAGCAAACTCTTCCTCACATCGATATCCTTGAAATAGCCTTTTCTTCTTCTTCTTCTTCTTGGCTTCCTGCTTCTCCGTTTCTTTAACTTTGAGAAAATGTTGGGTCCATGGTGGACACTTCGACCTAATCCTGAGGAAAAGCAAAGTATTGAATTTAAGAAAAGAAAAAAAAAATTGCTTCCTATGGTATAGATGTTTCGGACCATATATCCGAATTGAATTTTTTTTCCTTTTTATTTTTCAAAATAACCGTGTCTTCTGATTTTCATTAGAATAAAATTAATTGGTTTAGCAAAAAAAAAAGAAATGAATAAATAAATTTTTACTTATGATAAACAGTGTCTTCATGTGATCTTTGTGCTTATGACAAGGTGGTAAAAATCATTTTTTTCGCGCGCATAGCAAAAGTAGCAAAAATTCTCCTTTTCCATAAATTCTTATGAGCTTTGAAGAGAGGTTCACGAGCTTCTCTACAATAAATTCTCCTTCGGAGTTATTAAATTCCAATCCGGTATTAATTGTCCTGAAAAGTGAACATTACAAAATGAAAAATGATGAATTCTCGATTTCATGAAAAAATTAAAATATTTAATTTTAATCTCAAGAAAAAAAATTCAACTAAAATGAAATCAAAACTAAGAAATAATAAACCCCAATTACTGCGTTCTGTTAAGGACTATACATACATATATGATATATTTATAAAAAAAATATAAATTGGAGATAAATTAAATCAAACCTTGATAGAAGATGAAGATTAACACTTTGATTATACACACCAAATAGTAAAAAAGAAAGACTTGACTTCAGAGCAAATTTCGCTTATCGAACTTTGATTTTCTTCTACCAAAAAAGAATTGATTTTCAAATTTCGTCAACCTTGTAGTGTGCACTACTTAGTATAGTGTAAATCACTAACTAGTATAAACTTGTAAGATATGTAACTTTGAAAACGTCACATGGTAATAAAATCATTATATCTTCTAGCCAATAGCACCATCACAATTCGGTTAACTTTAGAGTACATTTCTTTAGTGTAAGAGACAGCTTAATTTTCAATTTTATTAGTGTAAAAGTGGTAAAAGTATTAGTAATTTTAGACTACATTTCTCTTATGGAACTTTAATTTCTTTTTAAAAAAATTTCTTATCCATGCAATGTGCACGAGCATGTGGCAAGTATATTTATAAATAATCATTAAGCATATAATATATAGTCTTTTTTCCTAAATAAAATGATAGCGTGCGAAATTCAATTATTAAGATCTGCATTTCGTTAAAGCACAAAAGAGAATGTTAATAACTCTACACGATATTTCGAGGTGTCCTATTATTGAATTTTTTTATGTATAAAAAATCACCAAATAATTTTCTTGATTAATTAATGATGGTGATAATTTGCTTCATGGAAATTTTAAGATTTGGAAAACATTTTCCAAAAAAATGATTAATTATAACACTTAAAAATTTTAATAAATGAAAAATATTTTTATCATCAACAACAATTTATGTGTAATATTTTTACGATAGACGAAACTATCTGTCATTTGTTTATTTTTGTGGCCAACATAACCATACATTTTCTGAATTTTTATAAAATAAACACACCCTTAATGGGTTTTCTTTTTCTTAGTGTCGATTGAAAAGTAAAATCACTACCCGCCTGGGTAACGCTGCTGGAACGCGTACTCTATCTCTCGCAAAAGGTTGAGTGTTCGAATCCCAGGCGCTGCAGGGTGACTTAACCGGTGGCACGTGTGTAGTGGCTAGCACGTGTCGCCTCCAGGATTTACTTCCCGGTTGTCGGCCGTGCGGGAGTTCCCTGGGTTATAAAAAAAAAAGAAAAGTAAAATCGATTGATAATTTTATGGGGAGTGAAGAGAGACCTTAGGAGAAGAAAGAAAGAAAGGATAATAAAATCACAATACGTTTTTAATTAATTTTATTAAACTATATATTATTTTTTGGTTTTTCAAAATTTGGGCAAAAGTCACGCGCCTGGGTCGCGTCCGACGAACGCGACGAAGGCCAACGGATCCTTTGACGACCCTTATCTACATATATAAGATCCGACGCGCTTTCATTCAAAATTGTCTTCTTCTTCTTCCTCATCTCTCTCTCTGTGTCTCTCACCTGCGAATTAGCTCTCCCTCCTCTCAAGCTCTCTGCTCTCTCAAATCTCTCTCTCTCTGTGTCGGTGCCTCTGATTTGAGGGCACAGCGAGAAACAGTGACGACGACCCATCATCATCAACGCTCGGTCCCTCTTCGTGGGTCTTCCTCTGTCCCTTGAAATTTCCCTTTTTTTGTTGCAGGATTTCGACCCACTCCTCTGCTGCCGGGACCATGGCTTCACCGGGCGAGAAGGGTTCTCTGGATCCTTACCAGGAACACCTCCGTAAGAAGAACTCTCGAGAAAACGTAAGCTGTTGGTTTTTTGCTTTTTTATCGTTTATGGACTGGATGTTGGTGGCTGGTGAACCAGAATAGGTCATGATTATAGTCTTTGAAAACACATCTGGAAAGGGTGGGAAACTACTTTTCCTTAAGAATTGGACTAGGGAAGGAAGTTCCCTTTTTCATGATATTTCATGGGTAAGCAACCTCTGAATGTCCCTTACCCAGAATTCCATTTGCTTCTGGTAAAGATGCTCTTGTAGAATCCGTGATGTGACAAGTGGATAACCTTCTGTTCTCAAGTTGTACTAGGGAAGTTAAGAGGCTGAGAGTTGGAGGGGATCTCACTTTTTTGAACTGATATTATTCCATGGGAATATTACGAGGTTGACTATTTGGAGTAAAACTTCAACAAGAACCTCAACCTTAACTGCAAATGCCATTACAATGCTTTAGGAGCGGATTGTCGCTGTGAATTTTGCGGACAAGTTTTGAAAGTTGCATGTACCGACTAAGGTTGCTTTGTTTCTAAGGACAATGATCTTGGAAAGGATACTTGTAATCGAGAATTTGATGAAAAGATGATTTCTTATAGCAAATTGCTGTTATATGTATCTTAAGTCAGGGTAATTGGTCGATTATCTTTTAGTACATTATGAACTGCACAAGCTAGTTAAAATTCAGAGATATCTTTGCCGGGTCATAGTCAGTAATTTCACATATCAAAAAACGCAACTTTTTCCTTGTTGGCACTCAAGTTTAACTGCAATGTTCTGTAGGGTGTCCCTCACAGCATTATTTTTTTGAAAAATTTGTTTGACAGTAATTGTAGAACATTTCAGGTTGAGGTGCAGCAAATTTAGACAGTGAATGGAACAGTGACTATCTTTGAATCATTTCACACGTAATAATTTTGTTTCGTTGTAAATCTGTGTCGTTGTCTCAATCCCATCCTTGCCCATACTTCCTATAAATTGTTGTTAAGTAAACTATCTTATTTGTCAAAAAACAAGAAAAAAGGATAGTAGAATAGAGTAGGAAAATTTGAGCTGAGTCTAGAGAGTGTTTTTAGCTTGGCCATATTCTCAAGTTTTGGAGATAAACAGTCAATGTTTCAAAATCACATAGTCCATGATTGCCATTGATTATTAACTATAAATAAAGCATCTATCCAGCACAATATCACGAAATCAAAACTCTATACTAAAAGAGTCTTACTAATATTGGAAGTAGAGGTTGGAGTGTGTAAGAACTGTTTGTCTTCAATATGCAATCTCTACTCAAGTTGATCATGAACTTCATATCAAAATATGCAAGCATTGTCTATTTAATAAGTACGCTGTTCTTGCTCCATTCTAATCTTTCCCGGTGTGGTTTAATGTTAAAAAAAGATGTTGAACTTCGCATTTGACAAAAACTGAAACCCTTTTTGATATGCTTAATAAATCGATTGCCATTTATGCTCTAACTGTCTCATTTTCTTGGATGAATTTCCTGTCCCTTCTTTTTTTATTGTTTTTTTGAAGAAACTATGCACAAGAGCCATTAGTTCCCAGTTTCTCGGGAAAGGAGCAACATTTAAGGGGCATTCTGTTGCTGTATGCTGCAGATACGGAGAGTTTTTACACAGAAGTCCAGGAAATTATACTTGCAAGATATAATAAAACATTTGATTGGTCTCTCAAGCCAAAAATGATGGGCAAGAAAGCAATTGAAGCTGCTTGAGTCTTTGTTGAAGAAACTGGAATCAGTGATGTTCTCACTGCTGAGGACTTTCTAGGGGAAAGGGAAGAGATATTAAAAACAATGTTTCCCACAAGTGAGCTAATGCCAGGTATATCTCATTGCAGCATCATACTTTGGAAACTTTGTATGTTTGTTCTTATGAGTTTCAATCTTACCCATGTAATGCAGTTTCATATAATTAATCTTGTACTCATTTTAGGGGCTAGCCGCTTGATCAGACATCTTCATGCAAAAGGGATACCAATCTTCTTGGCAACGGGGTAACAATTTGATCAAACAATCTTCTTTCCTTTTTATGTTTGGATGGTGTTTGGTGAGAGATTAACAACAAACAACAGCAGTAACAAACAAAAACAGCAAAACACCTTTCTGGTATTTGTTGAGATTTGAGAGAACAAAGAAAAGCGAAGTATTGTATGAATATTCAACTTTTCGGTATCATACATACACTTCTTTTGCATTTCTCGGATGGCATTAAAATGTCAATCTGACGTGTACTTCACAGTTCCCGTCGGCACCATTTTGAACTGAAGACTCAAAGACATGGTGAACTTTTTTCCTTGATGCATCATGTGGTGCTTGGTGATGACCCAGAAGTCAAACAAGGGAAGCCATCGCCAGATATATTCCTGGGAGCAGCCAGGAGATTTGAGGTAATGGCTCTCTGATGGGTGCTATTTCGGTCAATCTTTTTCTGTTCACTATTTGTCCAAATAATGCAACCGTTCTACAGACTTACATTGGTTTGACATAATGTTCAATTTTGTGGATTAACAGGGTGGACGGGTTCATCCACTCAATATTGTTGTGTTTGGAGATGCTCCAGAAGGAGTTAATGCGGCTAAAAATGCTGGGATGTAAGTGAACTTGTTGATAGTGGATATGCTTCTTAATTACCTTGGAAATTGTTGAACTGCGTTGCATATCATGCTATAATTTTGAAAAGGTCAATTTTTAGATTACCGTGAGGGCTTTGTCATGTTTGTTATCTTTTTTGTTTGCTCTATCATTTTTCATTAGAGTATTGTACAGTTTCACAGATGTTAGATGTTCTATGCATAGTTCAATACCTGGAACGATGTACCTTGAGAAAAGTAAGCAGAGCAGGCAGACATTGCCTGGAATTACAGTTTTTAAGAAAAAGTTACAGGTTTATAGAGAAACAGGGAGCATGTTGGCCATTACGGAGTTTCATGGTAATCACTCAATAAAAAAGGAGGATTAGTTTTTTTTAGTCAAAAAAAGGAGGATTAGTTGAGTTAAGGCCTAGATCTACGTATCCTATTCTAACTATTTATATGTAAGAGAGAGATAATGAGATTGCTTATGGGGTAAGTGAGTTGGAAATCTGAAGAAAGATGTAGAAAAAGCAAGAGGAGGAAAAACTGTGCAATTTAGAAAGCTGTGAATGAAAATCTTTACAGCACTTACGTTTGCCAACAAATTCGTCAACTAAGAAACTTTGGGAATTTTTTTTAAGTGGTATTATACATGAAATCTTTGTTCTCGAGTGCTTTACTCTGATTTGGTGGCGATCTTGTGTCATTGTGATGAACTGCCAATTCATTAGTCTTTTTCAATCCTGAAAGCAGAAAAAACAGTTTCAACTGATAGCAAAGCACCACCATGAAAGTTCCCACTGTGCTTGAGTTCGTAGGGGCAATGACTGAAATGACATTCAGTCCATTCTTCCACACTATAGTTCGTAAAATAAATTCCGAAGCTGGTTGATACATCTGAAGGCAGAATAGTGGATATGCTTGATTCAATTATAAGGTTGTCATCAAGTTTGAATAGTCAGGTTATGTTCAGACTGGCTGCTTCTGCTGATTCTTCTTGCAGGGTAATGCTTGAAGTATGACAATCTTTGATTCCAAATCTGGTCAAATTGTTGCAAATAGTAGGAAGTCTAATCTCCTTTCAAATTCAATGCAGTCAAATAGTTGAGGACATTGTATAGATTTGTACTTTTGAAGGTTCATTTGCAACAACCATAACAACTAAAGAATCATCCTTATAAAACTTCAGTTTGGAATATCACTTGTATTGATGCTGGGAAGTTCCATGAAGTGGTTATTTCTGTGCTACTGGATTGCTGAACAATCAGCTTTTAGTATCTTTATGAAGTTCATCATCGTTAGCCTTAGTCTGGAATAATAAGCAGAGAAAGGTGATTCTAACTGACCTCAGGGATGTGAACAGTGGCGTGCAGTGATGTAGGGCTTGATCACGTAACAGTGGCGTGCAGTAATGTAGGGCTTGATCACATATTTTAGGCTGTACAGGACATATTATGGGGTCTAAATCTGGGATCGCTGTCTGGGACTTTCGAAGCAGAAGGTAGAATTAGCTAAATGTTCTGGTACTGAAATTTATAGTGCAATGTGGGTTAGATGATCCGTCCCCCATGGTCTTCTTTTTCTCCTGCTATTACATTTTCCCTCCAGCTGAACTTAATTCTTCCAAATTTTATTTGCTGCCCTCCTTTCATTCTTTGTTACTCAAATGATTCATAGTGCATTTGGTCGCTCTATTTCGTAGATCTCTTCTTTTTCTCTTATACCTTGGCCATTTTGATTGCTAATGAGGAATTTTCTTGCACCTAATCTGCTGTTCCTGCTGTTAATGTCAAAACATTGCAGCATTGGATTGTTTGGATTTATCTCTTGCTCCCTCTGCTAATAAATTCCTATACATTTGGCAGGTTTGCGGTTATGGTGCCAGATCCCAAGCTCGATAGCTCTTGTCATGATTCAGCGGACCAAGTATTGAAATCTCTGTTGGATTTCAATCCATCGGATTGGGGTTTGCCCCCCTTTGACGAAGAGAAAAGCTGAGAATTCATCTTAAAATCAGACGATATGCACTGGCATCTCATGTCAATTCATTTACGAAAGATGGAGGGTGATTGGGGGTTATACTTTATTCGGATTATCAAAATGCCATTTTTCCCGGAATGCTGGCAATCCGTTGTTCCAAAGCAATATCGAGCTCACATGTGAGAATCATGTTCTGGATGTGGAATGCCCATTTGCTATTTAACAAGATGACTAGTCTCCATTAGTTTGACATGAATTGGCCTCAGTTGTTTGAAACAGATGTTTGTTCTATGAATAGCTAACAGAAGCTTTCGCATTGTCATAGACTCATTCTTCATTTCCACCACTAGCAGGCACCGAAATCTATCGTCGGAAGGATTGCCGAGACAGCTAAGCGAACGGGCTTTTGCCGGACAAGAAGATAAAACTAAATTTGCAAATTAAAGGGTGCCGTCTCATTTGATTTTGGTGGCATGTTTGGAACCCAAGAATGAACTGATGCAAATATTCAAGAATCAGTCGCAACTCAAAAACGACAAAGCACACAGTCCACAAGCATCTAAGCAATTGAACAGAAATTGAAGATCCCGATGTACACGTCGGCGGATTCATGGGCCTCCTCGGCCGCAGAGGGAGATGAAATGGTCCTTCTGCCGCTATTCGCGACCCCAATTGATCCAAGCTCAAGCTGAAGCTTCCCTCTTCCCTCTTCTCTTGTTCTTTGCCGAGAAGAAGCGAAGAAGGAAGAGAGAGGAAATGCACAGAGATAGAGGGGGGGCAAAATGATGAAGGCTTCACCATTTTATGTTTTTTTTTTAAAATTTTTTTTCTATTTTTCCTTTTCTGTTTCTATAAAAAATTGTTTAAATTCTATATAAGAAAAATTATTATCACGATGAAAATTGCTAAGATAGCCCTCGGCAATTTCCCAATTTTTGGAGAAGAACCAATTAACATACGCTCGTGGGAAAAAATTGGTGGATGGTTGATATAGTCTTTTTTCGTGAAAGAAATGATATTTTGCGAAATTCGATTATCAAGATCTGTAGCGCATTAAAGTAAAAAAATGGAATGTTAATTTGCCCCCCTGTTATTTTATGGACATTGATTTCTACATGATATTTGAGGTGCCCTATTATTGAAGTTCTTTATGTATAAAAAAATCACATATTACTTTTATTAATTAATTAATTAAAGTGATGATTAGAGAATATTATGGCACGTTCGTTTCACGAAAATTTGATTTGGAGAATATTTTTCAAAAAATAATTAGTTATATCACTTAAATAAATTAGTCAATAAAAATATTTTTATCATCAAAAACAATTTATGCGGAACTATTTTATTGGATGACATAGTTTATTCATTTTTATAAGCAATACAACCAAATAATTTTTGAAAGATAGTTTTCAAATTTTTTAATTTTTCGTAAAATAAACGCACTCTTAAGTGGGTTTACTTCTTCTGAGCATTGAATGATAAGTAAAATTGATCGATAATTTCATGGGGAGTAAAGAGTCGCCTTAGAGAAGGAAGAAAGGATAATAAATTAACAAAACATTTATATTTAATTTATTGTACTGACCCTAATTGTTTTTTATTTTTTTCCGTTTTCAAAAATTCGGGAGAAAAAGTCATAAAATAGACTTCCGAAATAATTACCTCGAAAATAATAATAATAATAATAATAATAATAATAATAATAATTACACCGGATTACCCACGCGCCTTGGTCGCGTCCGACGAACGCGACCTCCTTTCCCTAAATATAACATCCGACCCGCCTCTGCTTCAAAGTGATCATCTCCTTCTTCATCTCCTTCATCTCTCATCTCTCTCTCTCACCTGCGAACTAGCTCTCCCTTCTCCAGCTCTCTGCTCTCTGAAATCTCTCTCTCTCGCTCTCTCTGTGTCGGCGCCTCTGATTTGAGGGCACAGCGAGACACAGTGACGACGACCCATACCCATCATCAACGCTCGGTCCCTCTTTGTGGGTCTTCTTCTCTCCTTTGAAATTTCCCTTCTTCTTTTCTTTTCTCTTTTGCAGGATTTCGACCCAGCTCCTCTGCTGCCGGGACCATGGCTTCGCCGGGCGAGAAGGGTTCTCTGGATCCTTACCAGGAATACCTCCACCAGAAGAACACTCGAGAAAACGTAAGCTGTTGGTTTTTTGCCTTTTTCATCGTCTACGGAGACTTTTTTTAGAATTGTCTGTTTTTTTTTTGGTAATGAATGTTCTGCGGACGAAGGGTTTTGATGGAGATTCGAGTTGCGATGCGAGTTCTCTAGGGCTATTTATTTCATGATGCTCTTGAGTGATATTTGCGAAATTATACAAGGCTTCTTACGACTTTTCTGTCGCCATTCTCTGATAACATTCATCGCAGACAGAGAGAAACCATACGGCACTTTTCTTTGAACAAAAACAGAGTTATGATTAATTCCCTCTTCTTTTACGAGGATTTACAAGCAATTTTGCCATTCTTCTCTTCTTCTTCTTGTTGGTAAGTTCCGATAGAATTGTTCCCTTCTAATTCTGTGATATGTTTTTCACAGTTGGATAGATTCATCCCGAACCGCTCAGCTATGGACTTCGACTACGCTCGTTCCCTCTTCGCTCTAGGGAAGAAGTGGAAGGAGAAGTCTGCCGTGATGTCAACATCAAGTGAGGCGTACCAGAAATTTCTCGCAGAGGCACTTGACATGAACCGATCCCGGATCCTGGCATTTAAGAACAAGCTGCCCACCCCGGTAGAGCTAATCCCACAAAGCTGGCTCTCACCCGCGACTTCCCAGTCTAAATCAGCCAAGCCCTGTCGATCGATACCCAAGGTAGCCTAAAATTCATGCTTATTACTGTTTCTTCTATTGGCTACGTAAAACTTGACAACCAAGTTAGCATTTGTTTCATGGAACATAAGTATGTACTGGCTTTGCTTGTGCTGTCAAAGACAGTAGGGTTAGTGTTTTGACATATTTTCTTTGGTTTGTCAATTGATAGGTGTGCCAGAGGATGCTCGATGCCCCTTATATATTGGACGATTATTACTTGAACTTGCTGGACTGGGGTGCCAACAATATGGTAGCAATTGCTCTTTCGCAGTCAGTGTACTTGTGGAATGCCTCCAACGGCTCTGCTACAGAACTGGTGACCTTCAATGACGAGGAGGGTCCTGTCACAAGCGTGAGCTGGGCTCCTGATGGTCAGAATATTGCCATTGGCTTACAAAATTCTCATGTCCAGCTATGGGATTTCTCTGCTCAAAGACAGGTAAGCTGGTTGCTTATTGTTTTGGTAGCATTAGTGTTTCGTCTGTGGCTGACGGGTGGGTTATTATTCAGGCTGCGTTAATTGGTTTTTATTTTCGTTTCCTCTCATGCAGCTGAGAACTTTTAGAGGAGGCCATCGACTCCGAGTTTGTTCCTTGGCCTGGAACAATCACATACTCACGACAGGAGGTATGGATTGTAAAATCACTAACAATGATATAAGAATTAAACCGCACATAGTTGGAACCTACAGGGGGCATCGCCAAGAAGTTTGCGGGCTGAAGTGGTCGCCCTCGGGAAAACAGCTGGCTAGCGGAGGAAAGGATAATCTCCTCTACTTGTGGGATAGGTCCAGATCCTCTTTGAATTCAGGCACTCAGTGGCTTCACAGGATCGAAGACCACACAGCTGCTGTAAAAGCCCTTGCTTGGTGCCCGTTTCAGGGCAATTTACTTGCCTCGGGAGGGAGCGACCGGAGCATAAAATTTTGGAACACATGCACGGGCGCATGTCTGAATTCAGTGGACACCGGTTCTCAGGTGTGTGCGCTGCTGTGGAGCATGAGGGAGAGGGAATTGCTAAGCTCTCACGGGCTTACTGAGAACCAGCTCATTCTTTGGAAGTATCCATCTATGGGAACGATGGCAGAGTTGACTGGACATGCATCTAGGGTTCTGTTCCTGGCACAGGTATTACTTGTATGCTGCTTATCATATTCATCCGCAATTCGGTGCAAATGCTTTTGAAGTTTTCTTGTTGAGTTGATCGTTTTGCTGATACTCGTTGCCGCATACTTGTTTTACAGAGTCCGGATGGATGCACGGTGGCATCTGCAGCAGCAGATGAAAAATTGATGTTCTGGCATGTATTCGGGATACCAGAATTGGCTAAGCGGGAACCCAAAACCTCTTCCGAGCCATTTGCCCATTGGCACGGTATCCGCTGAACTCTAACAGATTGACTGGTGGTCATGATTTTGCCACTGCTGCCCAAGACCAGGCTACTTGCTTAACCAACATTGGAGATGTGTTCTTTTGGAGCTGCAAGTTGATATTCAGACGGGAGATTGTCGCGTAAGTGTAGTTGCAAACTGATTGGCCACATATATTCAATCTCAAAATTGCTCTTTTTTCTCCATTTAATGTCTGTCTCTTGTTTGGATTGGCTGGAGACCACGTGGCATGTGTGGATGATTGCAGTAACTCTTTCAAAGAAGGAACTGGACACATCGGCTGTTGTTGAGTTCATGGTGTTCTTCTCTTGTCATTGATTCTTCATATTGAGAGTTAGACATATTAAGAGCTTGGTGCTTTATCCATCATAAGGCGCAAGTGCCCTCTATTGCAGGTACCAGCCTCCATTGCCTGTTGAGATGGTGAAGACATCATCAGAGCTTTATTCTGAGGGAAGTACTTCAAGAAATCATTCTGTTGCTACTGTCTACCAGTGACTGTTATGTTGTTTCTCTAGGTTTCTTCTAATTATATTCCTCATTTAAATAGGCAGATCACCTAGTGAGCGAGGAAGAGGTCGTGGGAGCAGAGGAAGACCAAGAGCTAGAGGTATTGCATTCACAAAACTGAACATTTTTTTAGATCACATGGAAGGCTGTGTTTTAGATATAGGATCTGGCATCATGGTTAACTAAATTGTTGTCATATTCTGTTGTAATAGCACCAAAATGCTAATGTACTTCTTTGAGGAGTATGCCGATGGGCACATACCCTCTGCTGCATCTGCAATCCTCTAAATGTTTGCTTTCTGGTTCCAACCTATAATATTGCTTGTTTCAGGGAATGGTTTTGTGAATTCTGAGTATAATGATGGAGGTTGGGGCCGCAACCAAGGTTATGCTAGAGGTAGGGTCAAGGAAGAGGACATGGTTTTTGTGGCTGCGGAAGGGGAGGATATAATGGACCTCATACTGATCCACAGCAAGACAGAGGATACAATCAAGAACCACCTGCTCAGGAGAGGAGGGTTTAATTGGCTGATGCCGGCGGAAATGAACAGATAGCTCAATTTAGAAGAGTTGAAGGTGTAATTTTTCTTCTTTATGGTTTGGTTTGAGCATGGCATGCTCATCGTTTTGTTTTACAGTTACTTGGCTTCCTCAAAGAAGGAAGTTTGTGGTTTTTACTAGATGATCTTGTAATGCCATCGAGGACTATCTTAGCTATTTCCTGTATTAAATGGTCTCTTTCATTTTGTGATACTTGCTCTCTGTTCTGTTAGAGACTCAAATAGCTAGAGAAAGCTATAAAAAGTTGTGTTCATTCGGGCTAGTTCTCTTGTGCTATATTTGGATGGAATAATGAGAAAATAACAAAATGGACAAAAAAAAGAATTAGTGGATATAGTAGACGCGCTTTATTATTGGACATCCATCAACAACAAAAGCAAGGGCAATGATACTGAGCTCCTTAAATTATGGCATAAAGTAGGCTCGTTTTGTGCCATAGTCTTTTCAATCGAACTTTTGAATGTTATAACTTGAGTGATATTAACAAACTTTTTGCCAAAAAATCTTACAGGGGTATCAATATATTTGACCCTTGAGGTTAAAATTTTGCAAAAATTATGACGATGAGGTGATCGATTTGAAGTGTAGGTGTTGATTGTTCAATTTGAATGAGGAAAGGAAAAATAAAAAAACCTAAACGCTAGTTGGTAGTCTATATTAGCCAACTAAACTTGCTACTTTGTTGAATTTGATTTCTTGAATTAGAAAGCCATACAAATTTGGGAACCCCAAAACTAATGTGAAAAACACGCAATGTCAAAGTTATTGTTTTTATTAATTAATTGCTTACTACTCAATTAATTTCTATGTCACTGAGAATGACAATAATCGCATTGAACCTTACCAAATTATACCATACTTGACAGAACTTTTCCATTTTGTTTTCCTTCTCCAAAAGAGACCAAACTAAAGAAACCACGATTCCCAATTCGACGAACATAGATTGGAGTTCTTTTCGTTGCTGCATTAGATTTGTGTCATGATGAATTGATGCTCCCAACGATTTTTGAGCATAGATTGGAACCGTAATCGAATTCATCCGCGAAAACTCGCTCTAGAAATGTAGAATGATGGAGCACTTACGGTTTCAATATAGGCCAACCTTTAAAATAAACTTCGAAATCGCGAAACCGAGTACGAGTAGAAAGTGAATTCATTCAATATGTACTTGTCTCGTAACTTTATTCAACTTCAACCTCTGTTCTCACCAATTAAATAGATACCAGGTTAAAAAGCCCAAACCTGCCTTGTCACTATGGAGTATGCACTCGTAGACATGTTTTTCATCGTTGTTGGTTTCTTACCACCGATGAAACACAAGGTAATCTGTTACAATATACATATTTTTTTGCTAGACTGGTGCGGAGGAGGCATAGCAATTGAATTCGAATCTCGGGATATTGACGAGGATATGTCTACCACTAATTATGCTAAATCTACGTTTCCCAATTAGTGTAATATGTAACATAACCCAAGTTAAGAAAAAGAAAACATTAGTAAGAGTTTGGCTACTGCAAGCTGCCAACTGTGTTAGGAATCTCCCGTGACGTGAAGAAATCACGTCATTGAGGAGGCACCATCCATAATGGAAGAAAAACTAGAAGCGCTAAGAAGCATCCACCTTACTACGCAAATTAATTACTGACACAAACATTACAGAAAAGAGCTGAGGAAGAATAGGATCAGTCCAGAAGAGAACGTGACATTTTTCCTTGAGGTTTAATTGCAAAATTTGAGTCATGTTATCGAGTTTTCATCTTCTTCATGTTGTCATCTAGATATACACGACTTCCAAAGGCTTCTGCAAAACCAAAGCAGACGTTTTAGGTGGATACGAGTCTGAGTGCCCGTGCTATGCACAAGCACTATTGTTTCGTCCAGGTGCCCTTTTCCCCTTTCCAGCCAAGTTTTGACTGTTGTCACTTTTGTCACCTCTTCAAACCATTGATCTTTTTTATTTGAGAAAAGAGAGACAATTGATCTTACATCTTACCAGGACCAGAGTGCTGTCCACTGCAAGTCGATTTTGTTTTCATTTTCATGAACACTTGACAATCTTAAGGATCACTTGGACCCCCACAAAATTTTAATGTGTTCAACTCCAAAATAGGTGCCGCATATTTTTTGGTTGAACATGTTATCTTCAAAATGGAGACATGATGTTTAACCTTTCTGAATATAATCCAATGATGTGGAACTCTGAGTCCAAAATAGTCAGCCCTATGAGGATCGAGATTCAAACGGGACTTACAGCAAATCACAACTCAAGAATAATACATTCCTCGAAGCATCACATCTCCCTAAGGATCAAGATGAAGAGAAGAATTGCGTCACACCATTCAAAAGACAGACTTGCCAAAATTCAAAACAAATTCATTCACTCAGCGTTCATTACATTCTTCACAAGAAAAGACCTTATTCAGAAACTCTACTAAGACCTACGCTAAGACTAGATAGGAACATGAATCCAACTTTAAAATAGGAAACACACTGTAAAAATGGAAGCTCGGTAAAAAACTAATAGTACTTAAATCTTAGTAGAGAGAAGAATCCTAATCCTTTAAGCATTCTTATTTAGGTTGTGGATTGATGGAACCATCCATCCTCACCAAAACTAGGTAAAAACATTAGTTTGTGGCCACAACCACATTTTGATTTTGTGGGAAGTCTCCAAACATGTCGTGCACAATGACTCTTAAGATCTCACAGAAGCAACAAAACATTCTTACCCTTTTTGGGCTTGTGCTTGGAAATCTATAAGAAAGAGGTGGAGGTCCTTCATTCAATGCATTAAATTTGATATTGGAAGACGAAAGAAGAGTTTTTTGGCATGACATGTGTTGTAGTGAATCGCTTGTTATATTTTTTACCCTACTTCATTCTATTTAGCATGCCATGGTTCCTGATTATGTGTTTAGAGGGTTTCCATTTATTGGAACCCAGTTTGCATTAGAAATTCTCATTATTGGGAGCTTTCCTCACTAACTCCCTTTTGGCTCTTTATTCATTCAAAATTCATGATTTTGAGTATGACAAGATGGTGTGGTACCCAGCAAATAACAAGACATTCGGTGCTAAATCATTTTATTCCATCTTGGGGAATTTCTCCCCTCGTTCATTCCCCTCTAAAGCAATCTGGCTGCCCCATACTCCTTAAAGGATTTCTTTCTTTTGTTGAATGGCAGCTTGGAACAAAATTCATACAATTGAGAATCTGAGGAACGAAATTTTATTCATGAATTGGTGTTGATATGTGTAAGCATTCGGCTAAATATGTCAATCATCGAAAAAATACATTTAAGACCATGATTACGATGAAAAATTACAAGCACAATTCAATCTAATAGACTAATGCCTGATTTGGTGGGGATGCTAGATGTGCCTTCAAGGAGTTACTCATAGCTGGATTTGACATCTAAGGCTGCCGCACTAACCTGAGATTTCTGCAAGCAGAATGACAAAAGTGACAATCAGAACAAAAATTAATAATATACGAGAGTTATCGTCATACTCATATTTAACATTGTAGATGCAACCATTGTATTCTCTTTTCATTTAAAGAAGTACTCTCAAGTATCCGTGAGCCTAGACATACATCATGTCCTTATTTTAAAAGTGAAGCTGCTAAGAAAAGAAAGGTGTTGACATATGATTTTTGCCGGTCCAGTAGACTAGCATTGAAAATGTAAATTGGCCAAACTAGCACAAAAGAGAGATAATAAAAAAAATATGTAATATAAAAAATGACAAATGAAATAAATATAAAAAAAGAAAGAAAAAGAAATGAAAATTGGGCCAGTTCAACTTGGCTCTCTTCAGCCCGCTCACTCCTCTCTTCCTTCTCCTTACGAGAAAATATTCAGTGCTAACTTAGCACCACGTCATCGTCCTACGTGGCGTGCATGTTTCATTCAGAGTCCGACACGTGTCGGCTTAGCTGGAAAATGAAAAATTGAAAAGGCCTTCTTTTCACTCTGTTCGCGGGCAGGGAAAAGGACAGAGCAACAGTAAACACCAAAAATTAAAAGCCCGCTCGAATTCTCTCTCTCTCTCTCCTCTTTTCAATTTTCAGCTTTACCTTCTCAAGGAAGAGACTCTCTCTCTCTCTCTCTTTCTCCAGCACTTCGATCCCGAGCCCCCTCCTCCTCCGCCTCCGCCTCCGTCGTCGCCTCCGCAGCCCGGCTCTCTCTCTCTCTAGCACTCCCCCCACCGCCTCCGCCTCTCCCAAAAACCCCACCGGTCGCTCCAAGCTCAGATCTGCCTCTGGCACGTCGCCCCCCCCCCTAAAAGTCCCGCCAGTCGCAGCTCTCGTCGACTCTCGGCTTCCTCGGATAGCATCGCCTTGTGCCTTTTGCGGACAACATTACCACCGTGCTTGGTTGCTGTTCTGTGTTCTTTCACGACACCGCCGTAGCTGCTGTGCTGTCGCCGTGCCGAACCAGCCCCGCGTTGCGCCAGCCGCTGCCATCACCGTTTGACGCCACGCCAAGCCCGCTGGTCGCAGAGCGCTCTCGTCCATGCCGCCGTGTTGCCGTCCCAACGCTGACAGGAGCTTGCCCTGGGCCACCCACGTCCTAGCCGCCGCTGGCCACCGGGACCCGAGCCCCCTCCGCCTCCGCGTCAACCATGAGGGAAGCTTTTTGCTTTCCATTTCGGGTCAGCCAGCTTGGCTTATTGCTCTGGCGAATATGTTTGTGGTTGTCCATGTGATTGGAAGCTATTAGGTAGATATTGCGTCTTTTCATGTTCTTCCCCTAATCCTCCTTCGATTATTAAACTCTTTGTTAAAGTTGATCTGTTTTTAACTCCGGCCGTGTCTCATTACTTGTTTATTCTGTTGAAGGTTACCGGAGAGCCTTTGATTCAGCACAAGGATGATACTACAGCTATTCTCAAATCTCGACTTCAGGCATTCCATAAGCAAACTGAACCGGTACCTACATGTTTTCCCCTTTTAATTTGCTCTCTCCTTCAAGTAGTGTGCAACTTCGTTTGTAGTTTTGAGGATATATTTTGAAGGGTTTTTTTTCCCCTTTACAGTGACGAATCTGCTCTCTCCTTCACGTGAGGATTTTGTTTCTTTGCTTTGCTTGGAAATTAAAGAAGAGCTCGAAAGGTACAGCTTTTCGTTTATAAATTTGGTCAAGATTAGTTGTTTGTTTGAGTCTATGGAAGCTTAGGTTTCATTTTTGGTACTTTAGAAGCTATTGCGAAGCGTGTTATTAGATGGATGTCAAGTTAAATCGGTTCGGCAGTCATTGTTCGAGAATGATGTTTTCCTAAGGTGTGGTGTTTTCATAGTTATGATCATCTATTTGCAGTTGATACTAGTATTTTTTGGTAACCTTCGAGTGCTTATTAAATAGCGATCAGTCTACTTGGTCACGCAAATAATCTCCCATCATATGTGAGAAAAGTTTCTGTACTGAATCGGTTGGTCTAATTCGGTACTTTTCTTGTGATTCTCTCTGTCTATCTATGTGGGTCTATCTTATTCAACTTATTCATGATCTATACCTGCATATGGCCTGACTTTGTAGGTGATCTGCAATGAAGTGAGGTATTTGTTCGACAAAGATTGAAGCTGAAAAAGATTGGTCAAACACGGAACAATGTAGAGTCTGAAGCTTGGAGATTGGAGGGAACTCGGTCTAAAGCTTATAGCCTCAAAAACAATTCTGTGGTTTTATGTACCTATAGAAACACGAAAATGGTGGCAAAATATATCTATTTGGTCAAGTCTCGTATGTGGTGATATACATTTGGGAAATCTGGAAAGATGAGATGTTTATGAAGAAATAGATGTCAAATTCTAGCTGTGGAAATGAACTAATCTTGCCAATGCCATGCATATTAATTGCAATGTGTGCTTTGTGGGAAGTGAAAAAGCAGGAGTTTTTTGTGCTAGCTAAAATTTGTGTTTGGCAATTGCACTGTTATTGTGTAAAAGGCGGTTTTGTGGAAGTTTGTGTTTCAAGAACGGGTGCAGTATGCAAACTCTGCGTCACAATAGGTGCTATATAAGGACTTTCTCTACAGTTAGTTGCTTCAATGGTGGTTTTGATGTCCTAGGTGGATGAAAGGATGATGGGGCTAAAGAGGCCGTTCTCACATGAGCTCTAATATTACAAAGTTCGATCAACTTTAGCAGTTTCTTTATATTATGATAAACCAAGAAAAGCAATCTCCATGGACTTGCTATATGGCTGTAGATGATTGGGGAGGTAAATATAGGCTTGGAAAAATTCGTGCTTAGTATCTCTTGTCCTAATACCATGTATAATTTTGTGGAACCACTATAAAATGTTTTAAAATTTAAGCTGTTACATGAAAATGTAATTTAATATTTAAATATTTTAATAGTCAGCATTTTGTGGGTTTCTATGCTTTGTACATAAAGTCGTTAGCTTGAAAATGAGTTCAAGCAAGGCGCTGCAGGTGCATGACACTGTCACAAAACTGTCTTTCGTAATGTGACTCTGCATCATGAGCATTTCACTTTGCAAAGATGAATATGTCAAAAGCTTATTGGAGTTGTTTCTGCTGTCGACGGTGCCCTTACTTCAATCAAGAATGAACCTTTTGTTTTTGGGTGAATAACACACTTCAAAACTGAAAAGAATCAAGCCACATACATCTTTTTCCCTCTCTACTAGCACTGAAAACAGACAAGCCTGAGACAAGAAAAGTTTTGACATATAGACTCAAAAACTAAGAATAATACACTTCCCTTTAAGTTGATTTCAAGTCCATTAACTTCCAATTTTCTTCACTAACAAATGTTTACACTAGAAAGATGCTGTTGGGGTCCCGTGGAAACAAGGCAAAAGTTTTGTTCAAGTGACAACCATTTGTACCAATTCGCTGCTGTGTTTATCTCCACCCATAATTTGCATGAATCTACATTATTGGAGCGACCCCACTTTCACCTTGTAAGCTGGTACATAAGTGTAGATCTAAGAGTAGAATTGGTAAGTCTTGGCCTGGAGTATGATCTGCCTCAATCCTTCAATAGGCACTAAGATCATCAAGAGAACTCCAATCACAATGCATATCTAACATGATAAACGAACCCGAGTTAGACCGGCTCACTTATAAATCTTAAAGGAAGAACAATGAACAAAAATCAAATTAAAGAAAACATACCCAGTTTGTCCACCAAGACAAGCTGAACCTCCTCGGCTTATAAATTGCAAGCCACATTATGCAGGGAAACTAAAAACAGAAATGGTAGAAGCCAGAAGAGTAAGACTAAGTGATTATGCACATTGGCAATTTGGTAAGAGATTCAAAATACATGTCTTGCTTATATGGGTACACTTACAAAGTATGTGGTAGGGGCAAAAGCGAATCCTCTGAAGAAGGAAAAAGGACCACCGAAGAAGGGGAAAGTAATGCCAAATCAATTCCGGAGTTCAATCATCTCTCAATAAAAGTGAAAAGGCCATCTAATTTGAAAGGAGGAGATATCATGGAATGGAGTCTAAATCCACTTACCAACAAATATATTGCACGTTACAAACCGAAGTGTTTGAGTGCGGTTAAAGTGCAATTTCGTCACCAGTACAGTTTCTATCATGTCAAACACCGGCATTGCATAAATTTGCTAGGAGAAATCGTACATGAGATCTGGTAAAACCGGTCCAACCCCCCAAAAATCGAAGGAGGATTAGGGGAAGAACATGAAAAGACGCAATATCTACCTGATAGCTTCCAATCACATGGACAACCACAAACATATTCGCCAGAGCAATAAGCCAAGCTGGTTGACCCGAAATGGAAAGCAAAAAGCTTCCCTCATGGTTGACGCGGAGGCAGAGGGGGCTCGGGTCCCGGTGGCCAGCGGCGGCTAGGACGTGCGTGGCCCGGGGCAAGCTCCTGTCAGCGTTGGGATGGCAACACGGCGGCACGGACGAGAGCGCTCTGCGATTAGCGGGCTTGGCGTGGCGTCAAACGGTGATGGCAGAGGCTGGCGCAACGCGGGGCTGGTTCGGCACGGCGACAGCACAGCAGCTACGGTGGTGTCGTGAAAGAACACAGAACAGCAACCAAGCACGGTGGTAATGTTGTCCGCAAAAGGCACAAGGCGATGCTATCCGAGGAAGCCGAGAGTCGACGAGAGCTGCGACTGGCGGGACTTTTAGGGGGGGGGGCGACGTGCCAGAGGCAGATCTGAGCTTGGAGCGACCGGTAGGGTTTTTGGGAGAGGCGGAGGCGGTGGGGGGAGTGCTAGAGAGAGAGAGAGCCGGGCTGCGGAGGCGACGACGGAGGTGGAGGCGGAGGAGGAGGGGGCTCGGGATCGAAGTGCTGGAGAAAGAGAGAGAGAGAGAGAGAGAGTCTCTCCTTGAGAAGGTAAAGCTGAAAATTGAAAAGAGGAGAGAGAGAGAGAATTCGAGCGGGCTTTTAATTTTTGGTGTTTACTGTTGCTCTGTCCTTTCCCCTGCCCGCGAACAGAGTGAAAAGAAGGCCTTTTCAATTTTTCATTTTCTAGCTAAGCCAACACGTGTCGGACTCTGAATGGAACATGCACGCCACGTAGGACGATGACGTGGTGCTAAGTTAGCACTGAATATTTTCTCCTCCCTTACGGCCTTTGGTCCAGCCACTCATTCTGCTTGTTCTCTCCGTCGCGATGTTCACAACAGTACACAAACAGAAGAGACAAAGAAAGGAGCAAGACGAAAAGGAAGAAAAGGAGGAGCAGAACGCACAGCAGCAGGGGGCGTCGCGCGGCGCCGAGGATGTCAGACGTGCCGCCAGGCGGTGGTTCCCAAAGAAAAGAAGCACCGTTCAGGGATAAAGAAAGAGGGAGCTTGAGGAGAGAGGAGAGAGGAGAGCGGGGAGAGTTTCAGGGGAATAGAGAAAGGGACGGACGGAGAGAGAGAGTGAGCTCGAGAGGGTGAGCTCGAGAGAGTTTCGGAGAGCGACAGATTGACCAAGTGAAAAGGGGCCGAGATCTACAGCGTTCCTCCGACAACCACAGCGCCCGAGCCTCCGTCGATGAGGCGCTCATCCGACGTTTTCCCTCTCCCGAACCAAAGCCGCGGTAGGTTTTCGTTTGTTTTTTTTTGGGTTTTAGGTCGATTCCCCGAGGATCCCGGCCCGGAGGCGTGCGAGGCGACCGGACTAAGTCCGATATATCTCAAGTTCGCCCTCTATTCACCGTCGCCGAGCTGGGTAGGGCCACTTCCGACGACTGAGCTCTCGTTCTTCTTCGCCCTGATTGTTGCCCAGTTTCGCCCCGTCTCGGTTCAACCGAGATCGGGATTTGGTGTTCTTCGTTTATGCTCGCGTTGGATGTGAAAGAATCATTTCCGAGTTGCTTGTTCACTACATTTTGAGTTTGGGTTGATTTCGTGCTCGGTTTGAATCGGGGGTTTCCTTTCTAGTATTGCACACCACGTGTTTGCTAAAATGCATCAACTAGATCCGTAAACTTTTTTCTCGAGTCCGGTTTGCTGGAATGTCAGGATGGACGTTGGTTTGTGATGCCTGAAGATGGGGTTGGGTTATATGATTCCTTGAAACGCACTGTTCACGACAAATGCTTTCGTTGTTCCATGTTTTGTGCTTTTTCATTCTTCCGTCTTCTGTGTTCTCTGATGATGTAGTTGCATATGTGATGTGTTTGGCCGGTCATTGCGACGGACGATGGTAAGACTCGTTAACTCTGATGGTTGGTTTGGTACCGTGAGATAGTGCCATTCTTGTTAAGCATAGAACGTTGTTATTGTTGTTGAAGTTACGGTGTTTTAGAACCAATGTGTAGCGTTAAAAATTTCTGGGTAGCAAGAGCGCAAAGCAAAAGTTGATGTTCTGGGCTTCTTGTATTAGTTTCTGGGCAATGGGAAGAAGACGTCCAGGAGGGAAGAAGAAAAATGGAAAAGAAAGAGAAATAATAGAGCCATGACTCTAAAGCACATATGGATCCTTTTCATTGACAAGGAATCTATGTGGTGCAAGTGGATTCATTCAAACTTTTTACAGAAGAAAAACTTTTGGACTGTTTCCAAACCAATCTTTTGCTCATGGACATGGAAGAAGATCCTTGGCTTGCGAGGTATAGCCCAGACTTTTTTCCGGTGGAAGATTGGCAATGGCCGGACGGTTTCCTTTTGGTTTGATTGGTGGCATTCTAAAGGGCCCCTCCACTTTTTTTTCAACAATGTGGATATCTACCAGTCTCGGATTCCGCGGGATGCCTCGGTCAGGGACTTCTTTCACTCAACACGGCAACCGTCATCCACCCTGCACATTATTATGGATTGGATGAAAACTCTCCCAAGCTTTGATGATGACACTTCGGATAACTTCATCTGGAGCCCCAACCCGACTGAATCTTTTTCGGTCGCCCAGGCTTGGAGCCACATAAGGAAGAAAGGCCGCCCAGTTCCTTGGCATTCATTTGTATGGGACTCTCATATGGCCCCCCGACACTCCTTCCTCCTATGGATTGCATCATTAAATCGGCTACCTACACAGGTTCTTCTCCTCCAAAATCGCCGCATTGAATCAGGCCTATGTGCTTTTTGCTGCCAGGTATCGGACTTCATCAATCATCTTTTCTTCGAATGCTACGCTACTAGCAGGCTCGCTTCATTTTGGGCTACTAATTGTAATCTTCCATGGCGTAACCGTCCGTGGCTTGATCTTATTTTATGGGCAAACAAAGTTTGTGGTGGCCCCTCCTTTGCCCATCGACTTGCTAGGTTCTCTTTTGGAGCTCTTTGTCATACCATATGGATTGAACGAAACAACTCTCTTTTCAGAAATAAGACTATCTTCATTCCCGGAATCCGTAAGCACATTATCAGGATGGTGAAGGATAAAGCTATATCCTTAGGAAAAATTGCTGATACACTGACTAATAGAAGGCTTCAAAGGAATTGGAAAATCTCACCTTTCATCTTTTGAATTTGGTTGCTTAGTTCTCTCTTGTATAGGGCTTCGTGGCTTAGTCTCTGTTGTGTATAAGGCTTTGCTGTTTTAGTCTCTATTTTGTATGGGGCCTTGCTCTTTGGTTTGTCTGTTGAGTGGCCCTCCTCTCCCCCTTTTTGGCTCCTCTGGGGATGAGTATTGTAGTGTTTAGTTTGTAATTGGTGATTTGATAAGCAATACAATTCTTACCTTTACCAAAAAAAAAAGAATAAAGGGTGAAGGGAAATACAAAAAAGAAAATATTAAAAAATAGAAAAAAATAGAAAAAAGGGGTCTTGGGCAGGTCAGAGAGCCGGGTCAGATCAGGTGAGGGGACCTGTTTGGAATGCTTTATTTTATTAATAAAAAATTTTAAAAAAATTTAAAATTCGGAAAATTTGGGAAATGTTTAGAAATTAGTTTTTGAGTTAATTTCACTAGAAATCAGTGTTAATTTTATTCTAGATTTATTTTAAAGCTTGTAAAAATTGAGAAAACCTTTAAAAAATTTTCCAAAAAATGAACAAGTTATTAGGGCTTTACGTTAGTACTTTTGATTGCCTTTACCTTTTTAGAGACGTTGTTAGGTGGCTGGTTGTTTATTTTCATGCCGATTATTTAATTGTGCATCTTTAATATATTGGTTGTTATTTTCCATTTTTAGGACGATTAGGTGGAATCTTAAGCTTTTTCGACAATCTGCCCAGTCCGTTAGTTTGCAAACGTTCAAGTTTAGGTACAGAAAGGGCACTGGTCAGAACACCGGTGTAATCAAGTCCCCAATCCTTAGAATATCTGATTTTCGCTCATATCGAGACGATACTCTCACGTCTCGATGAGGGTTTCTAGCCAATTATTGATCATGACTAGTGGTGATTTCAATTGAATGCTTAGTTTATATATTTCTTATCGCACGAGATATGAGGCTTGGGAGTGTCTCGATCTTTGGATTAATGAACCATTTGATTGTCCTTCAAACGAATCAATCGATGTTCACATTTATTGATAAATACATCTTGACCTATTCAATCATTTTTTGATCCCCAATCGGGATGGGTAGGTCGCGACAAAAGGTCACACAAATGGTAAAATTGCGTTAAACACTTACTGACACATCACCAACAATTTCCCAACATCGTAAATTTCAGCATGTTGCACTTTATGGAAAAAATTAGCTGAGAATCATGCCATGACCATTTCCACAGGAATAGATCAAGCATGCTACAGTAAATTGGCTTCCAAAGAGAAAGGGGTGAAATAAAGGAAGGAGCCTTTCTGATAGACTCTCACTTTGCAGAAATCTCCAGCATCACTGCGAATGAGAGTCATCCAATCAAAATCATCCAAGATACGAGACAATACTTCCTGGGTACAAGTTGAAAGATGGCCTCATCCTGAGTATATAAGTAGTGGCATACTACTCATACTTTGCACCAACGGCTATTCAATTGTTCGTGCGGCTTGATATTTAAAAAGGATTAACCAAATAATTTAAAAACAGCATAGTAAGAATAAGAGAAAATGGTCATAAGATACAAGAACTCAGAACAGAAAAAATTATCTGTCAATGTATGATTTTTAAAAAGACTAATACATGATCTGTTTTCTGTTTTATGCTAACATTTTATGGGGCCAATCATAATGGATATGCCAGGCTTTTGTATGTATGTACAAGAGATTCACTTATCAGAGGAGCCTCTTCAAAGGAGGAGAAAGCTTTTCTTGAACTATGCAAAAAGAAAACATGTAAATAAGAACCAGAGGATTAGCATCAAGTAACATCAACACTCAGATGGAAGTCATAAAATAGAATAAGAAAACAAACAAATTTGTTAAATGTCACTATCTATTACGGTTAGTCCGTCTTGTCCCCTTGTCAAGGGAAAAAGTAACATTGGTAATTCTTTTAGCTTTTTGGAAAACGATACCCAAAAGGATACCTAGTAAAGGTTCACAAATCAATAAATTGTTTGAACAATTTTCTAAGGAAATGAAATGGAGAGGGAAAAAGAAGAAAACTCAAGTAGTGCTGCCTACATTTGTAATGTCAACAACATCAATTACGATATTGATTTTTTCATCATGTGATACCAAGGTATTGTTTATCTGCTTCACTGTCGCAGGAAGCAAAGATTGGGTGTCGTGACACTGTAGAACAATACACAAGTCTCAAACTTCCCGTTTGAATATTTTGTAAATGCAAATACAATTTCGATCATGTTAAATATAATCTGAACTTCCTCAAAACTCAGCATCTAAACACTTAAGTAAATGTTCACGAGAGAGAGAGAGAGAGAGAGAGAGAGAGAGAGAGAGAGAGAGAGAGAGAGAGAGAGAGAGAGAGAGAGAGAGAGAGATCCTTAAGCAAACCCACATATAGAATAAGCCTAAAAAAGAACAAAGATAAAAAAGAAAAAAGAAAGAAAAAAATTGAATTTAATATGGAAACCCATGTTTAGAACAAGTCTAACATAATATTCAAATTTGCAAACTCACTGTTTGATTGTCTTCATCACCACTACTATCATCGAAGGAACTCTTCCCATCTTCCCCTTTTCCCTTTGGTATGCTAGTGCTGACCGATGGTGGCCCACAAGTAAGCACAAGGTATTCTTTCTTGCTTTTCGTGCTGCTTTCAACAATGAATTCGAGATTAGTTTATTTTTCTTCGCTAAGATTCTCATAGAGGCATCCATCCAAATTACCGTGGCAGTGCTTAGCCTTTATTCGAAACGGTCAGATTCTTATCACATAGACAGTCTAAAGCACTTATTCTGCAACCAAAACGTATGAGTAATACTATTTTTGAATGGGACATCTCTTGCTCGGACTTGTCATTAGAAAGTCCCTCCAAGAAAATAGAAAAAGGAAAGCTTGCCATTACAAATAACAAGCAACTCTGGAGTCTGGACATGATATTGATAAGAATCTATACATAATCATGGACCAACTTTATAAGCTCGATTTGCCAATTATCCTAGGCAACATCAACCCGTTAGTAAGAGAATGAACAAAGTGAGATTGTGATGTAACGACTAAAGTGTATTATGTGCGCATTCGATAATTTCATAAAAAAAGATGTCACCTATTTAAGGAATAAACTATTAAGATTATTAACAGTAGTTTTGCAAAAATTTATTTATGTTTTGATCGGTAAACGAAAAATTTACTGAAGGGCACCAAGGGGGGAAAATGCATATACAAAAAGAGCTCATAACCAAAAGTGCTCAATTACAAGACATATCATCTACGAAGTTGATTACAGCATTTCCATCCACACACAACTTTCTAACTTCCAATAGTTACAAAAAAGGGTGTTCCTCTCCAATGAAAGCTCTCTTATTCCGCTCTTAGAAGTTTTACTTTCACATATGACTTCCCAAAGACAGAATATATACCAAGATATCGACAACGTATGTGATTCAATCAATGTCAAACACTAACATAAGTTCTGGTAATAATATAAGTACCTATGTGGGTTAGTCAACCCACGTAGGTACCTAATCGAGACTCGCCATGGGTTAGTCAATCCACAGGCACGAGAGGGTTTGGCTTAGATGACCTATTTATATCTCCAAACATAACTTTATAGATAACTTCTTCCATCAAAATAGTTATCTTAATATTGGGTGATCATAGTTATTATGTATTTGAATGCCCCCAATAAATATTGACGGAATTAATTAATGTGGCCAATAATAAACTATATGTGGGATCACATTATAGATAATATAATTATAACATATTTATCTTGTTTCATGGTCTAAAACAAATGTGCTCTTTTTGGTACTTACACTAAGGAACCGAATAATACAAAAGCTCAACTGCTATTTGCTACTTTATGCACTATGAAGTGTGAGAATAGCAATTTTGTAGCTCCTAATGAAAACCTGTTCCATCGAGATCCAGGAAGAGAACTCCTGTAGAATAAAATCATTAAAATGATAATCAATATAATGAACACAATCTAGTGAACCTGAGCAGAAGAAATACTGATGGCTCCATCAATTACACCAGATCTAAGTCCCAAGCCCCACAACAGAAAATTCACAATAAACACAATGGCAAAGAAATCAAACAAATTATTAAAATGCAGAATGATCAATAGCATCGAATCTGACAATTGACAAATCCCAGTACAACATGCCAGTACAAAGTTCTTCAAAATTAGAGAAAGCAATCAAGCATGCATGCACATATCTCCGTAACAACAACCATCACATTGGTGCTGCACGTCTTAAAATTCTGGCGAGCCTGTTGATCATCTTATCATTCACTGTCAGGTGTCTTTTGCTATTTGGACTAGGGTTCAAGAAAGATGGAAATGCCCAGTCCATGCTAAAAAAGGGGACAGAGATGATTCCTACTGGAAATGGCACGAAGGATTTAAATCCACCAAGAAAACTTCGAAATCCTTCCGTTATCTGGAATGTAGAACTGATGGCTAGGAAGGAACGTAAGGAATTTTGAAGACTTGGAATCAAATTAGCACTAGTTTGAATAGCCTTGTTCTAAATTCTTCCACAGAAAGAAAAACTGCTTTTTATTTGGGTAGGCCTTTTACTTTGCTTTTCTGTTTGCTTTCTGTTGTTACCGGCTGATATGTATAGTTCATGGTTTCATGCCCTCTCATTAGTCCACTATTGCTGATGTTAATAATGTTTAAAGCTTTTGAGCTGTATTATTTCTGAAACTGAGGAAATTCTGCGCATGGACTCATTCTCCTACTTCACCTTTGATGCTATTAACGTCCAATACTTTCTGTCTCTCTTTTATGTTTTTTTTTTGTCCAAGTTTTTTGTCTCTTTAGTTATCATAATATGTAGGCACTCTATTAAAATTGAACAAAGTCACGCCGTCGAATTGGCTTCCGAACATGGCCATCTTCTCTGGATTCTGCGAATTCCAAGTCCTAGGAGGGGATCCAATATGAGATTGCGCTTAGTGACCGAAGTCAATTCGATGATTTGTTTTCTTTCTTTTTTTTTCAACGGAAAATTAATTAATAATTTAATATGAGTTATCATGTTATTCCACAAAATTTAGGGAAACAGCCGGTCGAGGAAAGGAATAGTTATACAGAAAAGAAAATATGCAATTTAGGTGAAGGAAAGTTGAGTTCGCTTCCTAAGACCACAAACCAACGGCATTGCTCATTACGTCGTACGAGCTTCATTTATAATTTTTGCTCAAGCAAGCGCGCTTTAATTCCATAATAAGACCTTCGACCCAACATTTTTTCTTTTCCCAGACTGAGACACGAATTCGGAGCTTTTAAAAATTGAAACTTTCCAATTACCCCTCGCAAATCACGTGGCAAAAAAATCACCATCTCCTCCTCCTCCTCCTCCTCCACCGCCACCCCGTTCAGCTCACACTCCTCCCTTAGCCCTCCGTACTTTCCAAATTGCCCTCACAATTCACGACGCAAAAATCACCATCTCCTCCTCCTCCTCCTCCTCCGCCACCCCGTTCAGCTCGCACTCCTCCCTCATCCCTCCTCCGTACTTCTTGTTCCTCTCCGCCCTCGCCCTCAGCGCCTCCAGCAGCTCCCCCACCGCCCTCTCCTTGTTCCTCCGGTTCTTCATCAGCACCTTCCTCATGTCCGCCGACGTCATCTTGGCCTTCTCCACCGCCTCCCGGAGCTCGCCTGCTGCCTCCCCGCTGCCCAGGTAGTTCTGGAGCAGGATCTTGAGCGTGAGTGTCAAGACCTCTCACATGCAGGATCCTTGGGAAGAAGGCAATAATGGTCAGGAGGGAGGCCAAGATGCTCAGGAGGGAGGACACGAAGTCCAGAGATGTACAAGACGACTCCATTTCTGTAAAGATCTCTGGGTGGTATAGAAGGAGGAGACGATGACGCACGGTCGGGTTTGGGTTTTTCTTTTCCGAGGGGTGGTCGATTATTTATTGAGGGTAAAGACAAGCTAAAGCAAAATTGTGTCATTGCCCAAAAGCAATTGCTGTGTAAGCATTGCCCATCAGCAAATCTGCCGATGGGCAATGCTTACACAGCAATTGCTTTTGGGCAAGTTGCTGATGGGCAATGCTTACACAGCAATTGCTTTTGGGCAATGACACAATTTTGCTTTAGCTTGTCTTTACCCTCAGAAAAAAAAAACACAAACCCGACCGGGCGTTATCTTTTCCTCCCTCTATGAGTCTAATACAAAATGTTCCCCGTATTCCAGTACGTGGAAGCTTCGTACAACTTGCTGCTGCTGTGGCTATGGAGGAAAGACTATGCGCGATGGTGAAATGCGGTTGATATGGGAAATTTAATTAGTCAAAAAAGCGAGAATAAAGCAAAAACAAAATAAAGTCTCCAAAAAAATTCTCTCTTATAGCTAAACATGTTACCCCACGTTGACTTTATGGCACACATGTCATATAACAATTTCATTTATTTCTAATGGCACGATCACAAATTTGTAAAGGACTTCATATAGTGTGCCCTGAGTATATTTGTTAAGCAATCAAACGATAGAATTTTACAATAACCGAAATCCGGATTGCAAGAATGTGATCGATGGCCCAAAAATAACTATATTGACATGAATTCGGTAAAGTTTCAATTTTTCACCACATGTTCTGTGTAATGTTTGTTATCGCATGCCGGTCTTGTAGCGAGAAATTCGAGAGCACATTGAGTTCACGCGAATTCGATCTATTGATTTTGTGAGGTCTAATTTATAACTCATATGACATAACGACTCTGATAGATCGAGTCTACGTGAACTTGGTCCACTCTGGAACGACCCTTCTTATGATGGATTTATTTAACAAAAATAAGAAGGAAAAGGGGCAGGATGGGTGTGGCTGATTGGCTCACTACGAGGGTTTAGGAGTGGAGGGAATGTTGGTGAGGTGAGTGTCATCGCCCTTGGTCCATTACGCGTGTTCTCCCCAAATTTCTCCCTCTCAAGAGAAATGGAACAGTGACCGTGACAAAGCCACCATACACGCGGCACTCTCTCTCTCTCTCTCTCTCTCTCTCTCTCTCTCTCTCTGTGGGTCCTGGTTTTGGGGGATGAGAGTGATTGGCTCTAGCTTGACGGAGGAAACAACGTGGAAAAAGGGGGGCGCTCATTCCCCCTTTATGGTCTCTTTTTCTCTGCACATCACTACAATTAATAATTTTAAATGAATTATCATATGACATCAAAGGAAATCAGAAGGTTTAGACAGTCATTTTGAATCTAGGGAATTAGTGCGACAGGCCTTCACCACACAAATCAGGAGGTTTAGGCTTGGATTGCTTTTCTATGTTCTTGCATCGCTTTTTTGAAGAAAGTCATAATCGCTTTTTCCCACGTAATCCATTGTCCCACCACGTAATCCATATTCCCACCATGTAGTCCATATTCCCACCATGTAATGGGAATATGGACTACATGGTGGGACAATGGATTACGTGGGAAAAAGCGATTATGACTTTCTTCAAAAAAGCGATGCAAGAACATCAGAAAAGCCCAAGAATGGATCGGCAAATGCATCGCTAAAAAGCAAGCCAAGAAGAGATCGTCAAGCCTTTGCTGATTGCTGCAGATGACTTTTGAGCCTCGCAGATCCCCCTTTCCTGTTCCTCTCGCCCATTGTATTTTCAAAGGGACATGTGCATTAGTCTAATACAAAATTTTCCCCTTATTCTATTACGTGGAAGCCTTCGTACAACTTGCTGCTGCTACAATGGAGGAAGGACCCAGCGTGACGGTGAAATGCGGTTGATACGGGAAAATTAATTAGTCAAAAAAGCGAGAATAAAGCAAACAAAAAAAAAAGTCTCCAAAAAAAATTCCCTCTTGTATCTAAACATGTTGCCCCGGTTTGGCCTTGTGGCACACATGTCATGTAACGATTTCATTTATTTCCAATGGCACGAACACAACTTTGTAAAGGACTTTGTAAAGTGTGCCCCGAGTATATTTGTTAAGCAACCAAACGATAGAATTCTACAATAATCGAAATCCGGATTACAAGAATGCGATCGACGGTCCAAAAATAACTACATCGACGTGAATTCGGTAAAGTTTCAATTTTTTGCCACACGTGTAACGTTTGTTATTGCACTGCGGTCTTGTAGCGAGAAATTCGAGGGCACATCGAGTTCACGCAAGTTTGGTCCATTGATTTTGTGAGGTCTAACGTACAACTCATATGATATAATCACTTCGATGCGTCGAGACTACGCGAACTTGATCCACTCGGTAATGACCCTATTTATGATGGATTTATTTAATAAGAATAAGAAGGGAAATAGGCGGGATGGCTGTGGCTGATTGGCTCATTACAAGGGGTTAGGAGTGGAGGAGATGTTGGTGAGGTGAATTTCATCGTCATTGGTCTATTATACGCGTTCTCCCCAAATTTCCCTCTCTCAAAAGAAACAAAATATTTTTAAGGGTTAATATCATTAAAAATCACAAATCGGTACACTTGTGATAAATTTACCGAAAACTAATTTTTTTATCACGAAAAATTTCAAACTAGTTTAGTTTTCGTTAAATTTTACCGTCAAATTTCTGAGTTGGATGACACGTGACAATTGATGAATGTACTAGCTTAGGGTTTTGCACTCCGTCTATCATAGGTGTACCATTTTGTGGTTTTTCGTTATATTAATCCAATTTAACGTAGGGTATACAAATATACTGGTTGGGGTTTTTGATGGTTAAAAGATTAGTTTAGGGTAAATTTGTCACAGGTGTACTAATTTGAGATTTTAGATAGTCAAAAATTAGTTTTAAATAAATTTATCACAAGTGTACAAGTTTGGAATTTTTCTTGATATTAACCGTTTTTTTAACATGCTTCTAGAAATAAAAGAGGATATTCAATCGGGTTTCATATTTTAAAGATAGTATGATTTTCTTTTTTGATCAAGTCAAATTTTAAAATTCGAACCGTACTGATTTGACGTCGAATTAAACAAAGTCGCTATGGACCCTAGACCTCATCTTCAGAGAGAGAGAGAGAGAGAGAGAGTGGCCCCAACAAAAGAAAATAAGCAAAGCAGAAATGGCCACCTAAAGCTTACCATGGAACCAAGGACGCAGCCCGCCAAATTGCCGCCTCCAATGGGCCCAAGCCTCAACTTCAAGGAGATAAATAATGGAAAAAAAATATCCAAAAATTCTTAAACCTATTTTACGACGGTCGATTTGATTATAAACCTTTCAATTATGTCAATTTATTCTGAACCTTTTGACGATTTGCCAATTTAATCCTAAACCTTATGAAGATTTGCCAATGTGGTCATTCTAGCCAAATATCCAAATTATAGATTTATGATTAAATTGACAAATCATTAAAATATTTAAAACTAAATTGATAAACCGTCAAAAGGTTTAATATTAAATTGACAAATCGTCAAAAAATTTAGGACTAAATTAGCATAATTAAAAGTTTTAATACTGAATTCATCGTTGTTTGGTGCTTTTTGGACAATTATTCCAGAAGAATGACCAAAACAAAAGAAAATAAGGAAAGCAGAACAAACAGATGAAATGGCCACCTAAAGCTAAACGAGCAGGATATCTCTCTCTCGTCTATGTATAATTTTGATTCCTCGGTAGTAAAAAGAAAAGAGCGACAAGGGAGGGCGCACCCAGGCCTCGGTTACATCATGCGGTGCATAGTACGCATAGTACTCTAAGGTAGAATTCCTATTATGCAGAAACCTCAGTTTTCATCGATTCTTGGCTTTGAAGCAAATTGCTCTATTCGCAAGAGGGAATAGTTTCAATTGTTTGGTTCGTTCAATTCTGGGATACCCTGTTCTAGAGCTCCTTTTCCATCTGTTTCCCCGTATATTTCCAAAAGATTCCACAAAAAATTTCCCGGGCTTTTCTCGTGATTGGATTTCAACATTACCCGTGAAATCCTCTTCAGTCCACTCATGGTAGCAACACAGTTGGATATAAAACACAAGAAATTCTGATTTTTCTGGCCTGCCGACTGCTGTCTTCAACTTCTTGGTGAAGTAGCAATACAAGATGCCCCTGCATAACTTCTTGCAGTATTTCCCATACAATGGCCTCTTTTTCCCGAATTTTACTCTTAGCAACTTCTATGTTCGAAGCAAGATGTTGTCTAATCAGCTCATGAATTACAAATGTCTGAAAAAGCTCTATTGCTATTTCCAGAGGCAATCCACATTGATGTAATGGAAGTGAGGGGTCCTACAACAATGACAGAATGACCTAAATAATTGACCCGTTTGCCAAACAAAGTCTCGCGAATCTTCCCTCTTTGCCTTCAATTACGTTTGAAAACGATTTGTAAACCTTATTATGACCATTCCTCATTGGTTGCCCGCGAATTCCATTATCAAGAAGTGTATCCACGGCTTCTTGTACCAATTTCTCTTGACACTATTAATTTCCCTAGTGTAGATCTACTTGTTGTTAATAGATCAGTAACAGTATTGTTCCGATAGATAACTCTTCTATAGAGTTCATTAATATTATTATTGAATGGCACATCTTTTGCTCAGACTTGTCATTAGACAATCCCTCAAAGAAAACAGAAAAAACAAAGCTTGCCATTACAAATAACAAGCAACTCAGGAGTTTGGACATAATATTGATAAGAATTGGTACATAATCATAGGCCAACTTTATAAGTTCGATTTTGCCAATTATCCTTGGCAACATCAGCCCGTTAGTAAGAGAATGAACAAAGTGAGATTGTGATGTAACCGCTAAAGTGTAATATGCGTAGATTTGATAATTTCATAAAAAATATGTCACCTATCTAAGGAATAAACTACAAAGATTATTGACAGTAATTTCGCAAAAAATTATTTATGTTTTGATAGGCACCAAGGGAGTGAAAATGCATATACAAAAAGAGCTCATAACCAAAAGTGCTCAATTACAAGACAAATCATCTACAATGTTGATTAAAGCATTTCCATCCACACACAACTTTCCAACTTCCAATAATTACAAAAAAGGGTGTTCCTCTCCAATGAAAGCTCTCTTATTCCGCTCTTAGAAATTTTACTCGCACGGATGACTTCCAAACGACATAATATATACTAAGATATACACAGCATATGTTGTTAAATCAATGTCGAACGCTAAAATAAGTTCTGGTAATAATATAGGTACCTGTGTGGGTAGTCAACCACCACACCACCTGCAAATCCAGCACGCATAGCAGAACTCAAAATCAACTCACGCTGAGCTATACTTTCTGGATAAACTTGGAAAACTGCTCTTGCCCCCCTTGCTAAGCATCTATATAATGATCCAAAAAATGCCCTAAAAGAAATCAAGAATTATGTCAATTATAGGCCAGCCAAGAAGGGACTAGAAGTTCTGCAAGATAGAAAAGCAGAAAAGAAAAACTTATCATCATTTATGAAAATCAACTAGCTATCATCCAAATGATGAGATGACAACATGGATGTAATCACAAACCTGAGATGACACACCCAGAGTTTGGTTCAAAATGTAGAACAGATGATGCATCGAGCATAAAATATTTGCAGATCAAATTTGGAGATCCAATTTGCTGTTTTTCTTTTTCTTCTCTCTGTTCTTTTCTAGGCTCATTTTATATGTGGGTTTGCATAAGAAACTCTCTTCCTCTCTCTCCCCGTTCTTTTGGTATTCTTATGTGGACATTCTTTTGTAAATGTTCTCATGTAAATTTTGACGGAATATTTTGAAGTGTCTTAACAACATTATCGTCCATTCAGAATCTGCCCGGTAAAGATCACGGCATATTTCTTCAATGAAAAGCTGCAAGAACGGGCAATTGCGCTTGTATAAGATGTAGCAAAAATCAGGCAACCAAAAAGTAGGAGTAATTCCCCACTAGCACTAAAAAGGGAAGTAGCAGAATAGTAGGAAAGAAACCGTCCTTTGTTTTTTTCTCATGTTTGTAAGGGACACAATATACATCCTTGCCTCCGTGGTTGTTATAGTACATTTACAAATATCAATTAGTAGTTAGTAGGTGGCCATCAATAAGATAACAAGGGTGTCTCTCATGCTCTATAAATAGAGCAATCTATGTACTTTTTTTTATCAAGTCACTTGGTAAAAATGTAGCCTCTTAAATATCCTAGAATATCTATATAGTATCAGAGTCATCAAGAAAGAAAGGCCCGAATCTACACCCTAACTTAATCTTTCTTCTTACCATCACTCTACTTAATGGTTTCTACTTTGACACTAAGATCACCGGCTTTCGCCATTCCAAGTCCTTTGTTTTTCGTCCTCTGGTCTTCATACTTGAGAGCAGCCACAACAGATCGTCTTCAAGAGCAGCATCGCCGTCCTTTGCTTGTCATGGTGGCAGATCTACCAGGTAATCTCGAAGAGCAGCGCTACCTCGTGAGTCGCTCGTCTCTTCGTTGTCGTCAGGGAGAGTTATGGTCGGCCTCATCAATATTGTCGCCGGCATCCTTGTGCTTGTGAAGTCTTCCACAAGTTGATCCACTCTGTTCTCTAGGTTCATTCCGCCATGCATCCTTTTCAATTGTGGTCACTGGTTCTACTTTCTCCGTCAAAATCAAGCTACTGTGCTCGTTCGTTTGATGCTTTTAGTCTTGCATTTCTTTTTCACTTGTTTTCTGTACGTTTAAATTCCCAAAAAAGAAAAACATAACAAAAAAAGGGTTTTGGGGGCTGTAGTGCTCCAATGTACAACACTTTATCTTCAGAAACTTCATAAACTTCTGGTCCTCCGAAATCTCAACAAGCCTACCATGGAAGTTATCCATTGTGAGACTCATCTTCGATTGTGAGTGTCATTGACGAGTGGAGTCGCTGTCAAGATTTTAGGTTGCTGTGAGCGCCAGAGTTCATCACACCTTCATCGAGTGATCAAAGTCGAGCGTCGTAAGGTGATGGAATTCAGTTTGCCACAATTCACGAAGTTGGTTTTTCAGTGATTATATATTTGCAATTCGAGGAAAAGAATGGTATCAAATTTCCGATCTCGATTCGTTTCTTTACACTCTTGTCAAATCGGGAGTTGATATGGGTTACATTCAGTTTGTCGTGTAAGGTGTAGCTTGCACAATTGTTGTCATCTTAAATCAACTTTGATATTTATATTGATAATCTAGTCAAAGGGTCGGCTTACACGGCGCTTTGGTCAGACTATGGACGAAAGTTGCACCTATCAGATGTAAGCCAGGAATGATAAAAATATTACTCAATAGTTAGTAGGTGGTCATAAAGAAGGTAATTAGGATTCTTGGGGTTCTCTTATGCACTCTAAATGGAGTCATCTATGTACTCTTTTATCAAGTCATTTAGTAAGGATGTAGCCTTTGAGTGTTTTCTCTCTCCTTCTCTTCAAGATTCTAGAATATTCACAATGCTAAACTCAAAAGCATGTTTAAGTTCTTCGCTTACAGTGCAATAAACCACTAAAAAGCCTTACTAACCAGCTAATTCATCCGTCTTTTCGTTAGTGTCTCGTTGCATGATAGTACTATTAAGATGAAAGAATATCTTTCACTAACCTTGGTTCGTCCATATGGATTCACTGCACAAACAGGGAACTCCTCTGTACAGGGAACCTCCTTTGGCCTACCATAAACAGTAGCAGACGAGGAAAACACAAGCTGCAATGTTTCACGAAAATCACAATTTGGTTAATTACAGTGAGAGATCACACAAGTGTGCATCTCTAAACTCACAGATCATGTACTTCGAGTGTGCAGGGATGCAGGAGAGACAGAAAGAAAAAGGAGAGAGCGAATGAAACATGCACCAAAGGTGCAGATTAAGTGAGGACCACACATGAAAACAACACCTAATTTAGTTGCACTTCTTTCCACACAGCAAACAGCATACTGATGTATCAATTGCAGAAATCTACTAGTCTAGCATATCAAACACCATAGACGGCAGCCATTTCAGTTTGGTCCATCAACTTGAATCGGCAACAGTTCCTTGTCGATGCACCAAAACTTGAAAATTAGATGACTATTCTTCTGACGTAATCCGTTTAATCAAAAATGAAAGGGTTATTAAAATTCAAAGACGGATCCCCACGAACACTCCCCCCCCTTCCTTATAAATCAACCCATTTGTCCCTTCCTCAGGAAAACTCACTCCCCCCCCCCCCAAAAAAAACCAAATCCCCATTTCTCCCTTGCCCTCCCACTCCACACTCTGATTCATCGTCTCCTTATTCTACACCCAAGAGAGAGATCTCCAAAAAAATCTCAACTTTGAATCACACAGAAAGCCACAAAATAGAAATGTCTCCGAGCCTTTCAGAAGTGGCTTCCATTCTGGGCATCGTGGCCGCTCTCCTTGGCATCATTAACTCCGTCCTGGGCATCATGCAGGGGGTAGCCATTAAGCATATAACATAGAGGCCCGCCTAGAAGATTGAAATCTGTAAGCATGTGTAAGCAAATGAATCTTTCTTTTAATTTTCAAGTTTTGGTGCATCAACAAAGAACTGTCGTCAATATGACAGATGGTGGGCTTTAGCACTGGTGTTCAAGTTAATTTATATAGTTGCAACATGTGGATGCATACATGTCTTGCACGGTCTTTTACATCTAGATGTGGAACGTCCGGAAGGATTTTATGTCTGTCGTGACACTGGAAGCAATTATATAGATGTGGAAGAATTGGAATGGTGTTACTTTCAACAACTAATTGTTTATTTCTTTGTTCTAAGAACAACTACTTCTTTATTCCCTAAATATACAATTTCTGGGTGAATACTCATCAGAGTAGCTTCATCCTTTGTATAAAGTTTGATAAAATTGCATCAAATTCAAGATTTGCTGGCATTTTGCCCCCTAAATCATTTGCAGCTGCATTTTGTAAATCCTTGTCATCCTAAGCTCTTGTTTTCACTAGAAATCATTGTATATTGAACCTATTTTCTGTTAACATAGTTAGTTTGCATCTATCTTGTGGTGACATGGATAGGATGAGCCAGCTAATATTGAAAATTTTCCTGCAGAGACATGAAGAAGTAGCTACTGTTGAGCTTCACCTTCAATAAATTCAAATCTCTCTCTTTCCCCCTTTATCTGCTAGTTAAATACTAACAGAATGAGGTAATAGAATGGCTTGTTGTCTAGTAGATACTTCAGGGGGTAAAGTGTGCACATGAAATGTTAATTAGAACTTGCCCATAGTTCGGTTTGAAGGACCAATGGAATGTAGCCTGGGGATAAACATTGTGTAATTGTTATATTGTTTCTCCACATTTTGCTAGTGTTCCAGTGCATTAATTTTGCATGGTGAACATTCTTAATTTGTAATCTTGCCATACTCTCTGGAAATTTTCTGAGTTTCTACACTTCGCAACTTAGAATCGTTTTGAGTTTCTTTTCTGCAGTTTTCTGATTCGATATCCGTTTGTCATGCAGTGTTTATGGAATGTGGATAAGTCCTATCACAAGCCACGATTAAGAATTGAAGTATGTTCCTCATCATTTGGATTAGCCACGGTTACAAGGTATTCTTTCCTGCTCTTCATGCTGCTTTCAACAATGATGTCGAGATTAGTTCATTTTTATTTGCTAAGATTCTCATAGATGAGGAAAAAATGAACTAATCCAAATGGAAAATTAATAATTTAATATGAAATTGAACAAAGTTATCATAATATGTAGGCACTCCATTGAAATTGAACAAAGTTAAGCCGTCGAATTGGCTTCCGTACATGGCCATCTTCTCCGGATGTTGCAAATTCCAAGCCCTAGGAGGGGATCCAATACAAGATCGTGCTTACTGACCGAGGTCGATTCGATGATTTGTTTTCTTTCTTTTTTCTTACGGAAAATTAATTAATAATTTAATAGGAGTTATCATATTATTCCACAAAATTTAGGGATACAGTCGGTCGAGGAAAGGAATGGTTATAAAGAAAAGAAAATACGCAATTTAGGGAAAGGAAAGTTGAGTTCGCTTCCTAAGGCCACAAACCAACGGCATGCTCAATATGTCGTACGAGCTCCATTTATTTTTTTTTCCGCAATGAGACACGAGTTCGGAGCATTTAAAAATTGAAAAAATCACCATCCCCTCCTCCTCCTCCTCCTTCACCGCCACCCTGTTCAGCTCGCACTCCTCCCTCAGCCCTCCGTACTTTCCAAACTGGCCTCACAATTGACGACGCAAAAATCACCATCTCCTCCTCCTCCTCCACCGCCTCCCCGTTCAGCTCGCACTCCTCCCTCATCCCTCCTCCGTACTTCTCGTTCCTCTCCGCCCTCGCCTTCAGCGCCTCCCGCAGCTCCCCCACCGCCCTCTCCTTGTTCCTCCGGTTCTTGATCAGCACCTCGCTCATGTCCGCCGGCGTCATCTTGGCCTTCTCCACTGCCTCCCTGAGCTCGCCCGCCGCCACTTCCCCGCTGCCCAGGTAGTCCCGGAGCAGGAACTTGAGCGTGAGTGTCAAGACCTCTCACGTGCAGGATCCCCGGGAAGAAGGCAATAATGGTCAGGAGGGAGGCCACGATGCTTAGGAGGGAGGACACGGAGTCCAGAGATGTGCAAGACGACTCCATTTCTGTCAAGATCTCTGGGTGGCGTAGAAGGAGGAGACGATGACGCACGGTCAGGTTCGGGTTTTTCTTCTCCGAGGGGTGGTCGATTATTTATTGGAGAGGTAAAATCAAGCTAAAGCCAATTAGCCTCATTATCCTAAAAGCACGTGCTTTGAGTTCATGATGCTAGTAAAGTCAAGCTAAAGCCAATTAGCGTCATTGTCGAAAAAGCACGTGCTTTGAGTTCGTGCTTTTTGGACAATGACGCTAATTGGCTTTAGCTTGACTTTACCTCTCCTATAAATAATCCTAAAAAAAAAAAAAAAACACAAACCCGACTGGGCATCATCGTCTTCTCCTTCTATTAGTCTAATACAAAATTTTCCCCGTGTTCCATTACGTGGAAGCTTCGTACAACTTGCTGCTGCTGCTGCTATGGAGGAAGGACTCTGCGCGATGGTGAAATGTGGCTGATATGGGAAATTTAATTAGTCAAAAAAGCGAGAATAAAGCAAAAACAAAAAAAAAGTCTCCAAAAAAATTCTCTCTTATAGCTAAACATGTTGCCCCACTTTGACTGTACGGCACACATGTCATACAACAATTTCAATTATTTCCAATGGCACGACCACAAATTTGTAAAGGACTTCGTATAGTGTGTCCCGAGTAAATTTATTAATCAGCCAAATGATAAAATTCTACAATAATTGAAATCCGAATTACAGGAATGTGATCGACAATCCAAAAATAACTATATCGACGTGAATTCGGTAAAGTTTCAATTTTTTGCAATACGTTCTGTGTAACATTTGTTATTGCACATCGGTCTTGTAGCGAGAAATTCGAGAGCACATCGAGTTCACGCGAGTTTGGTCCATTGATTTTGTAAGATCTAACGTAAAACTCATATGATATAATGACTCTGATGGGTCCAGTCTACTTGAACTCGGTCCACTCGGGAACGGCCCTTTTTACAATAGATTTATTTAATAAGAATAAGAAGGGCAAGGAGCGGGACGGGTGTGGCTGATTAGCTCATTACGAGGGGTTAGGAGTGGAGGGGATGTTGGTGAGGTGAATGTCGTCGCCATTGGTCCATTACGGGCATTCTCAACAAATTTCTCCCTCTCAAAAGAAATGGAATAGTGACCGTGACAAACCCCCCGTACACGCGGCACCCTCTCTCTCTCTCTCTCTCTCTCTCTCTCTCTCTCTCTCTCTCTCTCTCTCTCTCTCTCTCTCTCTCTCTCTCTCTCTCTCTCTCTCTCTCTCTCGGTTTTGGGGGATAAGAGGAATTGGCTCTCGCATAATTGATATAAATATTTCCTTTATGATCTCTTTTTCCGTGCACATCACTATAATTAATAATTTTAAATGGATTATCACATGATACCAAAGGAAACCGGGAGGTTTAGATAGCCATTTCGGATCTAGGGAATTAGTGCGATAGGCCTTCGCCATCCAATCCGCGGCATGATTAGCATTCCCAGGGCAATGTGATGGTCACTACTATGTGATTGCACCCGCCTCCAAGAGCAAGTTGATGGTGTAGGATCATGCAGCGTATATAAGTTCAATAAGAGATGGCGATTCAACCAAGATCGAGCAAGCGCGAAAAGCACGTAAGTTTTGCTTCTGATTAGATTGTTTTATTACCTTCCAACTGAATATAAAGAAATTTATTGTCACATTTCGTGCATCTAAAGAGCCTAGTGCTAGCATATTTCATAAATGCCGAGCATGATAAACTTTCAGCCTTGTCCAAATTCAGAGAAGCAAATAAATATTTCCTAAATTTGTGCTAATGAGGAGTACAACGCACATACTTCATGGAAATTGACCCCGATTTTTTATACAAGAATGGATCGATGACCGCCAACAATGAATTCAAGAACAATTAGGCTTTCTAATTATATCTCAGATTAAAATTAGCCAAAGAGCTGGTGAAAACAGTCCTAAAGTAACCTGTGGTTCTCTTGCTGTTGCATTGAATGCTGTGGAAAAGAAGGAAACGGATCTCCAAAAGGATTGGAAGAACCACCTGCTTGTGGCATGTGTTGAGGCTGCTGATGATGCTGTTGAGAGTACTGCATGACCGGGTCGTAGGGCACCATCATTGTCGTGTTGTGTTGCTGCTGCTGCTGTTGCTGCCACAGTTGTTGTTGCTGTTGAGCCATCAAGGCCATTTGAACATTGGTCGGAGCGGCTATGTTGCTGGACATCGCAAATGGGTCGGGTTGTGGTTGAAGATGTTGAGGATGTTGATCGAATGGATTGTGCAGTTGCACGGCCATTCCTTGTCCGTACCCTGCATTTTGCAACTGAATCTGTCGCCTCGCGGCTTCATCCTCGTACAAGCTATCGAGCAATAGATTGTCAAATCCACCGGCCTAAACCAAAGAATATTTAGGTTGATCCAAAACAATATTCAGGTTGAATTATCATCAAAGTAAAAATAATTATGCATAACGTAATATAAATGTAGATTTAGTACTCCAGAAGTCCTAATATAAAGAGTACTAAGCTTCAAAGTTAATGCAATCAGATCTTGAGCCTTTTTTCTGAAAAGTGGGATAAAATATTCAGTCATCCTTGGCCTAATTTCACATACGCGACAACTTTTGAAGATGCCACCTACGCAAGTGTTGATTCCCACGTAGGCCTTTTTTCTATTAGATGATAGGAGTGGCTTGATTACATTTTTATTGATAAAAAAATTTAATTGCACCAATTGAAAGGCCGAGCACTGCGATTTTCCGTTATAGATAAGATTTACGACTTTTACTTAACTCTTTCACCTAAGAACATACATGCTAATCTGCCTATTGGATATATGTGACATTGCCCTAAACAACACAAAGATACAAAGGACTCTTGGGAAAAATATGGGTATCAATTCTAACGGAGAAACCACAGCTAAATGAAAAGATTTAAGCAATATCAGACGTCCACTATCGTACCGAAGATTTGAAAAGATAGATTCTATGATATACTACATGACTAAATGCATGAATTAATAATAGATGATTATAGAGATTATTAATACAAACCAATCTCCTTTCCACGGGTTTGCTGATGTCGACGGTGGGAGTAGTAACCAATGCTAGCTCCCAACCAGAACCACTTGACATATCCATTAAACTTAACCCATGATTCGCGGAAGATAGCGGATCGCCACCTACAATTATCGAATTTTTGTTAACATCTCAAGATATATGAAGCATACAAAATCATCCTTTAAACCAATTCGGGAAGAACAACATTTCATTGAAGTATATAGAAAACAATAAGCAAGGTTAAAAAGCTTATGCGATAATCAACAGGATGCTTGTCATTCTATGATTGATTGATGGTGGAAAATATTGAAGTCTACAAAACTACCAGGACACCAAGTAGAAAGAACTTGAAAACTATGACGGTGCCATCTTTGCAAAGAAACTTCAAAAATGTTATGGAGTTTGTATTAGGGTTTTATTGAAAATGAGTGCTAATAACCGGGTCATGAACTCATTGAAATGACTGACCGGGGGGTATAATTGCAAGAGCCAAAGCATTGTTTTCGTCTAGTTCTGCAGCTTTAGGGTTTACTTCATTTAAACCCTGCAAGAAATCTAGAGTTTAACATGCGTATTTATGACTTCGATCCAAAAGGAAACATGATATATTTATTTATATTTACAAGGAGATCGCCAGTATCTGCTGCTGATATCAATGGGGGGTCTTCAACCTCTTCCTTGGGTTGCTTCTCTTCCTCCTCTTCTACCACTTCATGTTTCTCTTCAACCTCTTCAACTTGCTTTTCGTTCTCTGATGGTTCCGCGAGTTCCTCCGTCTTCAGTGATAGGTTATCGGTTTCTCGATATTCCTAGTGAAACAATCAATTGTTGTTATGTAAAGCACAAATCGAGAAAATTCACCAGGTTGAATCCAAATAACCATATTATGCTCACCAGTCTTTTACTCACAGAACCTGTCTGAGGAGCTTCTTTAATGTATTCTTCCATAGTTGTAAGAAATGATGGAGGTGGCTGTTCCATGCCATTAAGACGAAAATGAAGGAGAGAAGACTTCTGAGATAGTGCTTTGAGGATCATGAAATAACTCAATTATCATTAAACATGATTACAGACCTGTCTTAGCGTTGGAAATTGAAAATTCCTTGCTAGCTCCAAGCCCTTGCAGTACTCATAAAAGTCTGCTAAATTTTCAGCCTGGACATAATCAAAGAATAATCATCAATTGGGCCAAAAAAAAAAAAAAACTGAAAGCAATTGCACTTAAATATATGAACAAATATTTAAGGGAGTCCATTTGAAATAAATCGACAATATTTCATGAAAGGGACAGATGAAATAACCTGCTGTCCAGTTCTTTTGTAAATATTGAGTGCCTTGACAGCGTCATGTCTTGACATATCGAAAAACTACAGGAAATCAAATATTATGTTAAGGCAATGATGAAGCATTTTAACAAAGATCTAATGTTCTTCTTTCTGTGAATATTTATACTTTGGCGTCGTACCATGTCCACGAGGTTGATGATTCCATCGTTAATGGCGCAATATATTTTGAAGCTCTCTTTCAGTACCAAGGCCAAGGCATACTGTATGAGATAATTGCAATAAGCTGCTCCCTCAGGCTGCAAATTTTGAGGGTGAGACATTTAAATGGCAATCACATAAAGCAATATCAATGCCAAGAATTATAACAATCTGATTCATCGGTGTTTTCACAATAAAGTACTTGGCAACCAATAAGGCGGTAAAGAAGCTGTTGTAATGCTGGTAATTGTTCTAGCAATTCCTCCCCATTCAAAAGTCGCGTTCTGCTGTGTGCCTGTAACAATAAGATTCGGTGAAAAAAAAAGATTTCAATAGTGTTAAAGACCCATATAAGTGATTCGATTGGAAAAAAAGGACAAAAATGAAAAAAAAACGTGTGTACCTTTGTTGATCCTGGAGATGATTTGGTTAAGCGCTCGGTTTCAATGTCGTACTTCAAAATCCTAAAGCACTCAAGCCGCTCCTCAAGAAAGAGAGCATAAGTCCGTACCCACGCCGAGCAATCCCATGCTACCAAAAAGAAAAAAAAAAGAAAATATTTTTCAACTGGAATATTATGTTAAAATGGGTAAGATTTGTGAACATTTGATCCGAAGCAGCCTATTACCAAGAGGGCTTGAATCGTCTTTGAAGTTGGAGATCTGGAGAATTTGCCCTCTATGTGAATAGTTTAATAGCTCTTCTCTAAATGTTGGGTCTCCCTCTCTCAATGTCCTATGAATGACTATCAAAGTCTTCAACGCCACCTTACAGAAACCCAGAAAATAAAAAACTGAAATCAATTTAAAAAGTATGGATATCACAAAAATAGCAAGCGCAATGAAAAACCTAATGGAAAATTAAATGGATTAAATCCCTCCCGTGATTAAAATTTTCGTTTTTCACTTTATAATCTTGAATTTACACATCCTAAGGTGTCCCATTCTGCTGCCGAGTTCAAGCACTTCCTGCATTTCAGAACTAACAAAGGAAAGGGCGAATTACGTAGTTACCCCTCACAGGTTTTATCCGATAGTCCTACGCACTTTCGGGTCGGCGATAATGGTGAAAATGATCCTCTGATCTGCTCTCCTCATTTGGTTTTTTTACAATGTTTAGGTGACATATAATCTTCAGAACTCGTTAGGAAGTTTGAGGGAAATTGGACTAAGGGTCCATTTTCACAAATTTACAAAGTAATAGGGCCAAAAAATTTTCTTTGAGCAATGAACATATTATGTAGGGGGGATAAGAGAAATTCTTACTATCCAATTTCGTGTCTTGGATAGTCTCTTTGAAAGCGCATGGATGCAGTATGCGACGTCTGCCCTTGGCCGCACAACAGATGTCGCCGAAAAGATTTCTACGGGTGAAATTCAGGAAAACAATGAGACTAGTCATAAAAAATTAACCCAACATAGAAAATTTTTCTTGAGAAAACAAATCATGCTCCTGTTCTAGATCAAGACAGTTAAAAGGAAATGTACAAATCACGTTTTACTTTATCCACCATCTAAACTCATTCATGAACGGAAATTATCTGGTATAGATGATACATGTTAGGGCAAATCGTGAATGAAATTCTAGGGCGACCCCTTCGACTCACTTCTGACGTGGCGTTCCTTGGGCGGGCATTCGACATGATTGGTAGCTTTCACGATGGCTATATCCAAATCCTGAACATCACCCCAGAAAAAGAAGAAGCATGGTCATCCGCATCGCCGAAGACCGTCGAATCGATTAAGATGTTCAAATGGGGATCATGAGAAGGGAAAGAAAACGAGGGCACCTTGAATTCACTATTGACTTTTGCCAGGCCAACCTTGGTGGAATCCTTGAGCGCTCCATAGGCCTTCCTGAAACTCTCAAACGTGCCCATTCTAATCTGGTCTTATTGAAAACAAAAATCTAATGTACCTGAATTTGGAGAGATCCGGTTGGTGAAGTCTTTGATAATATGGGAGGAAGGAAGGAAGGAAGAGAGAGGGAGACAGAGAGAGAGAGAAAGAGAGGATGAATTGATCTCCAGATTGAGGAGAAAAGCTAAACGCCCTCTCTTTCCTCTCTCTCCCCTCCAAGAAACTCGCAACAAGAAGGGACCAACAAATGCTGCTTCGATCGTTTAATTAGTTGTGGAGGGAGCTGAGGGACATTTTCGCGGTTTTAGACCCTAACCAGGGAAAATCAGGCACAACGGACTAAATGAACTGCATCTATCAGATAGCTCATAACTCCATACGGTAAGTGGTATTCATTTAAGTATTCCTTTGTTATGGACTTGGACTGAATGAATCGAATTTGGCAGTCGCAGTTGGTATCAGACTAGTTCACCGGCCGATAATCATGGAAACATTTGATCGGTGCACGATAGGAGACACCAAATCCGCATCTCCTAGCAATGGTTCTTCTCTTTCATTGTGGGCACATCCTAACTGAGCGCAGACAGGTATATATACGAGTGATGGCCACGTACTACACAACCTCCCGCTCCATTGACGCAGACATGCAAGGGGATTTTTCCTAAGGATGAAAAATTTCTCCCTTATTAGTAGAATTTCCATGCGCTGCACGGCTTTTAATTTTCTTTATTTCTCATGAGAAATCGCATGAAATTATTAATCACAAACATACTTGAATATTGGCTTTTGTCTTTTCTGCTAAGAACTAACAATTCTTTAAAGAATTGTTTTTTTTTGGTTATCAAAAAAAACAATTCTTTAAAATATCCTTACCAAAAAAAAAAACAGTTCTTTAAAATATTTTCTTAGTACAAGCCTTTTCAAGTTTTCTGATGTTGTCCATTTTCACGAGTTCATTTTAGTGAATTTATCTCAATTGCCGTGTTAAAATAAATTAACATTCTTTCTTTTGTTCCAAAAGGGGTACTAAAATGACTCAAATATGGTGCACACTTCGCTCAATCAATGACACACCCCGCTCCTACGATTTATGTAACCGGATAGCTGATTATATCCTGCTTGATTGAACGAACGAGATATATGTGCCCAAATTTTCTTAAGTTGATGAGAAAATCAAGATTAGTTTGTTCTTTGAAAAAAAAAAAACCCCATAAAGCATACCCACAACTTGAAAAGCTACTAATCTAATTTATATCTTGTAAGGGCGCGTTTGTTTCATAGAAGATAAATGATTTGGAACATATTTTTTTTAAAAATGATCGCGTGTGTTGCTTATAAAAATAAATGAACAAAAAATATTTTCATCGTTTACGAAATGTTTGGACATAAATTATTGTCTACAATAAAGATATTTTTTATTGACTAATTATTTCAAGCAATATAAACGATTATATTTAAGAAATTTTTTTTCAAATTATTCATTTTTTCGCAAAACAAACATAGCCTTAACATTATATGGTTTTGCCATAGTAGAAGGTTCAAAGTGCAAGTCTGTTTATAAAACCAGGCTACAGTTACTTCTTTAAATGAAAAACAAATACAACGGTTACGTCTACAATGTTAAATATGAGTATGACGATAACTCTCATATTTTATTAATTTTTGTTTAGATTGTCACTTTGTAATTCTGCTTGCATAAATCTCATGTTAGTGCCGGCATGCAACCTTAGATGACAAATCCAGTTACGAGTAACTCTATGAAGGCACATCTAGCATCCTCACCAAATCAGGCATGAGCCTATCCGATTGAATTGTGCTTTTGTAATTTTACATAGCAATCATGGTCTTAAATGTATTTTCTAGATGATCGACAGATTCAGCCGAATGCTTACACATTGAACACCGATTCATGAGAATTAAATTATGTTCCTGAGATTCTCAATTGCAAGAATCTTGTTCCAAGCTACCGTCCAACAAAAGAACAGAAAACCAATAAGGAATATGGGGCAGCCATATTGCTTTAGAGGGGATTCAACGAGGAGAAAAATTCCCCTAGACAGAATAAAATGATTTAACACTCAATGTCTTGTTATTTGCTGGGTACCACACCATCTTGTCATTCTCAAAACCATGAATTTTGAATGAATAAAGAGCCAAATGGGAGTTAGTTGAGGAAACCTCCCAATAATGAGAATTTCTAACTCAAACTGGGTTCCAATGAATGGAACCACCCTCAAAACACATAGTCAGGAACCGTGGCATGCTAGTTGGCTACTAAGTAGAATGACGTAGGGAAAAGAATTTAAAAGGCGCTTCACTACACCACATGTCATGCCAAAAAGAAACTCTTCTTCCGTCTTCCAATTTCAAATTTAATGCAGCTAATGAAAGAACGCCACCTCTTTCTTATAGATTTCCAAGCACAAGCCCAAAAAGGGTAAGAATCTTCAATTGCTTCTGTGAGATTGTGCATGGCATGTTTGGAGAATTCCCACAAAATTAAATATGTGGTTGTGGCCACAAACTAATGCTATTACCTAGTTTTGGTGAGGATGGATGGTTGCATCAATCCACAATCTAAATAAGAATGCTTAAAGGATAAGGATTCTTCTATCTACTAAGATTTCAGTACTACTAGATTTTCACCGAGCTTCCATTTTTACAGTGTGTTTCCAATCTTTTAGTAGGATTCGTGTTCCTATCTCAACTTAGTGTAGGTCTTAGTAAAGTCTCTGAATAAGATCTTTTCTCGTGAAGAATGTAATGAACGCTGAGTGAATGAACTTGTGTTGAATTTTGGCAAATCTGTCTTTTGTATTTTGTGATGCAATTCTTCTCTTCATCTTGATGATTAGGGAGATGTGATGCTTCGAGGAATGTATTCTTCTTGACTTGTGATTTGTTGCGAGTCCTGTTTGAATCTCGATCCTTATAGGGTTGACTCCTTGGGACTCAGAGTTCCACACAGGGGATTATATTCAGAAATGTTAAACATCATGTCTCCATTTTGAAGATAACATGTTCAGCCAAAAAATATGCAGTACCTATTTTGGAGTTGAATACAGTAAAATTTTGTGGGGGTCCAAGCGATCCTTAAGATCATCAAGTGTTCATGAAATGGAAACAAAATCAACTTGTAGTGGACAGCACTTTGGTTATGGTAAAATGTAAGATCAATTGTCTTTCTTTTCTCAAATAAAAAAGATCAATGGTCTGTAGAGGTGGTAAAAGTGATGATTTCTGCACATATCCCTGAAGTTTAACACAAGGTCAAAACTTGGTTGGAAAGGGGAACAGGGCGTGCTCGTGCGTAGCACGGGCACTTAGACTAGTATCCACCTAAAACGTCTGCTTTGGTTTTGCAGAAGCCTTAGTCTTGTATATCTAGATGACATCGGGAAGGAGATGAAAACTTGATAAAAAGAATCAAATATTGCAATGAAACCTTATGGAAAGTTGTCAAGTTCTCTTCTGGACTAATCTTGTTTTGCCTCAACTCTTTTATGTAATGTTTGTGTCAGTAATTAATTTGCCTATTTAAGGTGGATGCTTCTAAGTGCTTCTAGGTTTTTTTCCATTATCAATGACATGATTTCTTCGCCTCACGGGAAACTGCTGAAGGGTGTGCACGTCAATGATGTTGCTCAGCAATTGTGCCTTCCACACGCACGCACGCACACCAGCGAGTGTGTGCATAGACCCACACCTGCGCTGTAATCGGTAAACTTAAATTCTGGTTGAAGACACAATTGCTGTATTTGATTGCCCTGAGAAGCATCCACCTTACACAGACAATAACCGTAAGTATCGTTCGTTGAGAGGAGGACTTAAATTCTGGTTGAAGTTGAATAAAGTTGCGCAACGAGTACATATCAAATAAATTCACTTTCTACTTGTACTCGGTTGTGCGATTTCGAAGATTATGTTAAAGGTTCGCCTATATTGAAACTGTAAGTGCTCCACTCATTCTACGTGTCTGGAGTGAGTTTTCGCCAATGAATATGATTACGGTTCCAATTTATGCTCAAGAATCATTGGAAGCATCAATTTAGCGTAACACAAATCTAATGCAGCAGCAAAAAGAACTCCAATCCATGTTCGTTGGACTTGGAATCACGGTTTCTTTAGTTTGGTCTCTTTTGGAGTAGGAAAACAAACAGAAAAGTTCTATCAATTGCTACCGAACCAAGCCTGGTATAATTTGGTAAGGCTCGATGTGATTATTGTCATTCTTAGTGACATTGAAATTAATTGAGTAGTAAGCAATTAATTAGTAAGAACAATAACATTTACATTGCGTGATTTTTCACGTTAGTTTTGGGGTTTCCAAATTTATTTGGCTTTCTAATTCATGAAATCAAATTCAACAAAGTAGCAAAGTTCAGTTGGCTAATAGACTACGAACTAGCTGTTAGGTTTTTATATTTTTCTTTCCCCATTCAAATTGAACAATCAACATCAACACTTCAAATCAATATGTTGAGTGTTATAATTTTGGTAAAATTTTAACCTCAAAGGTCAAATATTTTGATGCCATGTTGAATTTTTTATCAAAAAAATTATCGATATCACTCAAGTGAATATTTTTATAAAGTTACAATATTCAATAGTTCGATTGAAAAGACTATGACACAAAACGCAACTACTTTGTGCCATAATTTAAGGAGCTCAGTATCATTGCCCTTGCTTTTTGTCTTGACAGATGTCCAATAACAAGGCGCGTGTACTTTATCCACTTTTTCTTTTTCCGCCCCTTTTGTTCTTTTTTCATTATTCCATCCAAATATAGCATAAGAGAACTAGACCGAATGAACACTACTTTTTATCGCTTTCTCTAGCAATTTGAGTCTCTTAATATAGAACAGAGAGCAAGTATCACAAAACAAAAGAGACCATTCAATACAGGAAAAAGCTAAGACTAAGATAGTCCAGGAAGCCATTACAAGATCATCTAGTAAAAAACACAATCTCCCTTCTTTGAGGAAGCCAAATGACTGTAACACAAAACGATGAGCGTGCCATGCTCAAACCAAACATTAAAGAAAAAAATTTACACCTTGAACTCTTCTAAATTGAGCCATCTGTTCGTTTCCGTCAACATCGGCCAATTAAACCCTCCTCTCCTAAGCGGGTGGTTCTTGATTATCTTGTCTTTCTGTGGATCAGCATGAGCTCCATCATATCCTCCCCTCCTGCGGCCACGAAAACCATGTCCTCTTCCTCGACCCTACCTCTAGCATAACCTTGGTTGCAGTCCCAACCTCCATCGTTATACTCAGAATTTACAAAACCATTCATTGAAACATGCAATATTATAGGTTGTAAACAGAAAGCAAACATTTAGAGGACTGCAGATGCAGCAGAGGGTACGTGCCCATCGGCATACTAAGGAGTACATTAGCATTTTGGTGCCATTACAACAGAGTATGAAAACAATTTAGTTAACCCTGATGCAAGATCCTACATCTAAAACACACCCTTCCATGTGATCCAAAAAAATGTTCAGTTTTGTGAATGCAATACCTCTAGCTCTTGGTCTTCCTCTATCCTCGCGACCTCTTCCTCGCCCATTAGGTCATCCACCTGTTTAAATGGGGAATATAATCAGAAGAAACCTAGAGAAACAACATAATAGTCACTGATAGACAATAGCGACAGAATGATTTCTTGAAGTACTTCCCTCATAATAAAGCTCTGATTATGTCTTCATCATCTCAACAGGCATTGGAGGCTGATACCTGCAATAGAGGGCACCTGCGGCTTATGATGGATAAAACACCAAGCTCTTGATATGTCTAACTCTCAATATGAAGAATCAACGACAAGAGAACAACACCATGAACAACCAACAGCTGATGTGTCCAGTTCCTTCTTTGAAAGAGTTACTACAATCATCCACACATGCCTTTTGGTCTCCAGCCCATCCAAACAAGAGACAGACATTAAATGGACGAAAAAAGAGCAATTATGAGATTGAATATATATGGCCGATCAGTTTGCAACTACACTTACGTGGCAATCTCCCATCTGAATATCAACTTGCTGTTTCAAAAGAACACATCTCCAATGTTGGTTAAGCAAAGAGCCTGGTCTTGGGCAGAAGTGGCAAAATTATGATCACCGGTCAATTTGTTAGAGTTCAATGGATACAGTGCCAGTGGGCAAATGGCTCGGAAGAGGTTTTGGATGCTGGCTTAGCCAATTCTGGTATCCCGAATACTTGCCAGAACATGCATCAATTTTTCATCCGCTGCTGCAGATGCCACTGTGCATCCATCCGGACTTTGCAAAACAATTACGCGGCAATGAGAATCAACAAAATAATCAACTCAACAAGCAAACTTCAAAAGTATTTGCACCGAATTGTGGATGACTATGATAAGCATACAAGTGTTACCTGTGCCAGGAACAGAACCCTAGATGTGTGTCCAGTCAGCTCTGCCATCCTTCCCATAGATGGATACATCCAAAGAATGAGCTGGTTCTTAGTAAGCCCATGAGAGCTTAGTAATTCCCCCTCCCTCATGCTCCACAGCTGCGCACACACCCGAGAACCGGTGTCCACTGAATTCAGACACGCGCCCGTGCACGTGTTCCAAAATTTTATGCTCCGATCGCTCCCTCCCGAGGCCAGTAAGTTGCTCTGAAATAGGCACCAAGCAAGGGATTTCACAAAAGCCGTGTGGTCTTCGATCCTGTGAAGCCACTGAGTCCTGAATTCAAAGAGGATATGAACTTATCCCACAAGTAGAGGAGATTATCCCTTCCTCCGCTAGCCAGCTGTTTTCTCGAGGGCGACCATTTCAGCCCGCAAACTTCTTGGCGATGCACCCCGTAGGTTCCAACTATGTGCGATTTGATTCCATCATTGTAGGTGATCTTACAGTACATGCCTCCTGTCGTGAGTATGTGACTGTTCCAGGCCAAGGAACCAACTCGGAGTCGATGGCCTCCTCTAAAAGTTCTTACCTACGTGAGAGGAAATGAAAATAAAAAGCAATTAACGCAGCCCGAATAAGATCCCGTCAGCCACAGACGAAACACTAACGGTATCAAAACAACAAGCAACCAGCTTACCTGTCTTTGAGCAGAGAAATCCCATAGCTGGAAATGAGAATTTTGTAAGCCAATGGCAATATTCTGACCATCAGGAGCCCAGCTCATGCTCATGATAGGACCCTCCTCGTCATTGAAGGTCACCAGTTCTGTAGTAGAGCCATTGGAGGCATTCCACGAGTACATTGACTCCGAAAGAGCAATTGCTACCATATTGTTGGCACCCCAGTCCAACAAGTTCAAGTAATAATCATCCAATATATAAGGGCCTTCAAGCATCCTCTGGCAGGTCTATCAATCGACAAACCAAAGAAAATATGTCAAAACACTAACCCTACAATCTTTGACAGCACAAGCAAAGCCAGTACATACTTCTGCTCTAGGAAACAAATGCTAACTTGTTTGTTAAGTTTTATGTCATGAGTAGAATAAACAGTAATAGGCATGAATTTTAGGCTACCTTGGGTATTGATCGACTGGGCTTGGTGGATTTAGACTGGGAAGCAGCGGGTGACAGCCAGCTTTGTGGGATTAGCTCTACGGGGGTTGGCGGCTTGTTCTTAATTTTTTTAACGTGAAATCCTGAAATTTTCATATTATTTAAATGTTAATACGTAGATTCGTATATCACTTTTTATTTTAAATTTGAATAACATTTTAGGTTTTGATAGGAAATCCTGCATGTTCATTCCACCATTATAAGCATTCTCCTGACCTTATTGCTAATATGCATTCCTAATTTCATACTTCCTTTGCTTTCGGATTGCCACAGCGTGGGGTTGAATTCCCAAGTTCGGCTCTTCAAGAGCATCAATTTGTTGCTCAATTTCATTAAGGAAAAGCCCCGGTCCATCTCGCCCCACGGTTCAATGTCCAAACCTAAAATGTTATTCAAATTTTAAGCTCAAATTTTAGACGAGATGCTTATAATTCTTTGCACTCTATTAAGCTCGTGGGAACTGAACTTCACGCGACGTCTGCGCGACTGGGGGCTGCAGCAACGTGAAGATCAGCACAGCGGTGGCTGTGACGAATTATTAGAACAATCAGCAAAATAAATACCTAACCCTCTTTAAAAAAAACCATTTTGTTCCGGGCCGAGCTTAAAAGAGGAAAAAAGAGAAACTATTAATAAAATGCAGTAAATTATATGATCCAAAAGAGAGAGAACAAAAGGGAAGAAACAATTAATTAATGAAAAAACGCAGTAAAATTAAATGAGATATGTCGCAGACGTTTTAGAATTCAGACATTCTAAGAAGGACCGGAACATCCCTGCACGCACACCCCCATGGTAACTAACCTCGTGTTGAGATCTCCGCATCCAAATTCCATAGAATTAAATAAAAAGTATGTAAATGAAAGTGTCCCACATAGGATAAAAGAAATAATGAGAGATGGTTTATTTTGAAAAGTCTCTCAAATGGATTTAAACTCTAAGGGGTACCCTACTTTTGTGAAAGGAAAAAGACCTACGCCAAGCTAGGTCAGTCTTCCCCCTGTGCGGAGCTGGCTCGATTGGGTTCTCTATCGATTTTTTTATTTTTTCTGAACAAACACGTTTTGTTAGAAATTAATTAATTATTTTTTTTTTTGGACAAACAAACATGTCTGTTCGTGAGGTCCGGTTCGTCCAAACGAATACCGCTTTGATTCGAGTGAGCCTTCGCGACTATTCATGAACCGAACCGGTTCAAGTGAATCTTCGCTACTGTTCATGAAAAGCGAGTCTTCATTACTCGCAACTCTTCATTTTCGCCATTTTTAATATGACCGAACAGTTTAGTTCGGAAGGGTGACACTTTGTGGCATTTATATTCTCGCGAGACATTTTCCCAACACACTCTAGTCATTTTTCATTTTATCATTATCATTTTGTGCGATTATTCAATGAAGTTGCGTTTGAAGGTGTCCTCTGAATACGTATCACTTCGGAGAAACGAAATCCGTTCTATCCTGGGAGACGATTGTCCAATATCCTCACGTACTGATTGAGGGGTCAAATTCGTCTTAAGGACACGACGTTACTTCGTTGGGCTCGAATCAACATTCTGTTTATTATTTGTATTGCTTTCCGGTTAGTTTTCCTGATGTTTATTTCAATTTCTGGTATGCGAACTTAGCCGACAACACCTATCCCCATCTCGATGGAATTGAAGGAGGGTTCAAGCTCCTGAACCTTTGTAATCTAGACCTGTAAACCCGTAATCTAGACACCTGTAAACCCCCCCCCCCCCTAAAAAATTAAAAAAATTAACCAAAATTTATGATAATAAAGTACCAGATTAAAAATCCCTCCCATTTCAAAGGGTGTGCAATCCAAGGAGTAAAGTTCCCAAGGACCGAGCCTGGCAGAGAGGGAAGCGCCATAAGCGATGAAGATTAGATTAATTGCAGAAGGGGTGAAGGGCTCGATTGGAATTCAATAGCGACCAGCAGATGTAAAGATCATACATGACGGTGTGCCAACAGGGGGAGCAACCGAATTGGAGAAATTACTGGATTTTCTCAAAGATTCATTTCGCTTTTTCTGTGATGTGCACAAGCTTTGCGCCCCCGGTCAGACAGCAAAGTCACCTGCCAAAGAGCTTCCCACGATAGAATACGGGGATCAAGTTCGACCCCAAAACCCAATACCAATCGGTCCCCAACTCTCTCTCTCTCAAATCTCAAAACTCCAAAAGCCCTTTTCCTTTCCTTGTTGCTTTCTTCACCTACTGTTCTGTCTTGTACTTACGAGGAAAAATTACATTAGCCCGGGTCAATCCCTCTCCTACTCCTACCAACCAAAACCCAAAAGCCAATCTCTCTCTCCCTCTATCTCTGCCTCCTCTCTTTCTCTCTCTAGCTTTTCTTGACGCGTTTTTGCTTTATTCTCTTCTTTCTCTCCACAAACTCCCCAGTTTCTACATGCCCTTTTCCCTAGGGATGTGCAGGATCGGATTTATCCGGAAACCGGACCAACTCACCCGAAAAACAGGTTCGAAAACCGATTCTAACGAGAACCGGTCCAAGTACCGGTTCCATTTTTTGGAAACCGGTTAGAACCGGTTTAATTTCCTGTTCCAAATAAAAACCAACTCAAACATATTTTAAAACCGGTTTTGAGATAATGTACAAAAAAGTAAAAAACCTATATCATGTTATCCTATTTCACCGGTTTTAGAACCGATTTCCGATTTATTATTGGAATATGTTTCACAACTATGAGTGAAACAGCACGGCTTTCAAAGTCACATAAATATTGTGTGATTCAGATAAGATATATAGACATTTTTCTAGTGAGAGCATATGCCTTACCACTAAGTCTCTTGATTTTTCTTTCAAGATATTTCATTTGGAAACAGAAGTGAGGAGTTATCTCATCATGACGCAAAATAAAGAGCTAAACATGTTGAATAAATTCCCTGGAAATGTTACTCTTAAAAATTTATGCTATTGGACTATTTCTTGCCATATAGTGCTTTTGGATTGTTGATTTTGATGAATTGTAATTTCAATTGCTCATTTTGGGCATTGTTACTTTTGGTGGATAGTGATTTTTGTTATTCATCTTTTATTTTAAATTGTTTCATTGCTACCTATATTATTTTGCTAGAAAAAAATGAAACCGAAAAAGGAAAAAAAAAATAGATTTTCAGGTAAACCCTGAAATCGGACCGGAAAAACAGGGTTAGTTCTAAAACGGGATCTAGGAAAAACATGATTAATTTCAGGTTTCAAAAATTGGGAACCGATTATAACAGAATTAGTTTCAGATTTTAGATCCGGACATAACTCACCCCGAAACCGATCACCCCTACTTTTTCCTTCCTTATTGTTTTCTTCACCAGCTGTTCTCTCTTGTAATTAAAAGGAAAAATTATATTAGGCAGTCAGCCAATCCCTCTCATCCCCAAAACCCAAAACCACTCTCTCTCTCTCTCTCTCTCTAGCTTTCTTGTCACTTTTTTGCTTTTTTCTCTCTCTCTCTCCAAAAACTCCCCAGTTTCTACACGCCCATCACTGGAACATCAGAACCCACAGCACCCCCCCTCCCCTATAAATAATCCAAGATCCCTTCGTCCCTTCCTCAGAAAAAAAAAAAAAGCTCACTTCCCAAAAGAAACCCATTCTCCCTCACCCTTCTCTCCCCAAACCCGGCTTCATATCTCCTTCTTCCACGCCCAGAGAGACGGAAATGACGGAGTTCTGGACATCCCTGGCCGCCCTGCTGGGCGTCCTGGCCTTCTGCCAGACCCTCCTGCGGATGGTGTTCCCGCCGGAGCTCCGGTTCGCCTCCCTCAAGTTCCTGAACCGGGGCCCTCAACTGCTACTACGACATCACCGAGATCGATGGCGTCAAAACCAACGAGCTCTACAACGCCGTCCAGCTCTACCTCAGCTCCTTTGTCGTCTCTGCCTCCGGTAGCCGCCTCTCCCTCACCCGGGCCGTCAACTCTAGCGCCACCACCTTCGGCAGCCGCCTCTCCAATAACGACTGCATCAACGACGTCTTTGACGGGGTTGCCGTCCTGTGGGAGCACGCGGTGACGCAGCGCCAGTCCCAGAACTTCTCGTGGCGTCCCCTCCCCGACGAGAAGCGCGGCTTCACGCTCCGGATCCGGAAGCGCGACAAGGACCTCATCCTCGACTACATCATGGATAAGGCCAACGAAATCCGCCGCAAGAACCAAGAACGCCTCCTTTACACTAATTCGCGCGGCGGGTCACTCGATTCTCGTGGCCACCCTTGGGAATCGGTGCCGTTCAAGCACCCGAGCACCTTCGACACGCTGGCCATGGACCCAGAGAGGAAGAGGCAAATCATGGAGGACCTCCGCGACTTCGTGGCCGGGCAGGCCTTCTACCAGCGGACGGGCCGGGCCTGGAAGCGGGGATACCTGCTCTACGGCCCACCCGGGACCGGGAAATCGAGCATGATCGCCGCGATGGCCAATTTCCTCGGCCATGACATCTACGACCTCGAGCTGACGGAGGTGCACTCCAACTCCGAGCTCCGGAAGCTCCTCATGAAGACCAGCTCCAAGTCCATCATCGTCATCGAGGACATCGACTGCTCAGTCAATTTGTCGAACAGGGCCAAAGCGCCCCACGCCCCCGCGTCCTGGAGCTACTACGACCCCGGTGCGGCCGACGCCGCGCGCGGCGGCGAGGACGGGAACAACACCATCACCCTCTCGGGGCTGCTCAACTTCACCGACGGCCTGTGGTCGTGCTGCGGGAGCGAGAGGATCTTCGTGTTCACCACCAACCACATCGAGAAGCTCGACCCGGCATTGCTCCGGAGCGGCCGGATGGACATGCACATCTACATGAGCTACTGCTCGTACCCGGCGCTCAAGATCCTGCTCCGGAAGTACCTGGGCAGCGAGGCCGAGGACCTCCTGGGCGGGGATACGGCCGCGGCGGGCGAGCTCAGGGAGGCGGTGGAGAAGGCCAAGATGACGCCGGCGGACATGAGCGAGGTGCTGCTGATCAAGAACCGGAGGAACAAGGAGAGGGCGGTGGGGGAGCTGCTGGACGCGCTGAGGGCGAGGGCGGAGAGGAACGACAAGTACGGAGGAGGGATGAGGGAGGAGTGCGAGCTGAACGGGGTGGCCGTGGAGGAGGAGGAGGAGATGGTGATTTTTGCGTCGTGAATTGTGAGGGCAATTTGGAAAGTACGGAGGGCTGAGGGAGGAGTGCGAGCTGAACGGGGTGGCGGTGGATGCGGAGCAGGAGGAGGAGGAGATGGTGATTTTTGCCACGCGATTTGCGAGGGGAAATTGGAAAGTTTCAATTTTTAAAAGCTCCGAATTCGTGTCTCATTGTGGAAAAAAAATAAATGAAGCTCGTACCACATATTGAGCAATGCCGTTGGTTTGTGGTCTTAGGAAGCGAACTCAACTTTCCTTTACCTAAATTGCATATTTTCTTTTCTTTATAACCATTCCTTTCCTCGACCGGCTGTTTCCCTAAATTCTGTGGAATAACATGATAACTCATATTAAATTATTAATTAATTTTCCGTTTAAAAAAAAAGAAAGAAAACAAATCATCGAATCGACCTCGGTCACTAAGCGCGATCTCGTATTGGATCCCTTCCTAGGACTTGGAATTCGCAGCATCCAGAGAAGATGGCCATGTTCAAAAGCCAATTCGACGGCGTGAGTTTGTTCAATTTCAATAGAGTGCCTACATATTATGATAACTAAAGAGACAAAAAAAATAGGACAAAAAAAACACATAAAAGAGAGACAGAAAGCATTGGACGTTAACAGCATCAAAGGTGAAGTAGGAGAATGAGTCTACGTGCAGAATTTCCTCAGTTTCAGAAAAAATACAGCTCAAAAGCTTTAAACATTATTAACATCAGCAATAGTGGACTGATGAGACGGCATGAAACCGTGAACTATATATATCAGGTAACAACAGAAAGCAAACGGAAAAAGCAAAGTAAAAGGCCTACCCAAATAAAAACCAGTTTTTCTTTCTGTGGAAGAATTTAGAACAAGGTTATTCAAACTAGTGCCGATTTTGATTCCAAGTCTTCAAAATTCCTTACGTTCCTTCCAAGCCATAAGTTCTACATTCTAGATAACGGAAGGATCTCGAAGTTTTCTTGGTGCATTTATATCCTTCATGCCATTTCCATTAGGATTCATCTCTGTCCCCTTTTTTTAGCTTGGACTGGGCAATTCCATCTTTCTTGAACCCTAGTCCAAATAGCAAAAGACACCTGACAGTGAATGATAAGATGATCAATAGGCTCGCCAGAATTTTAAGACATGCAGCACCAATGTGATGGATGTTGTTACGGAGATATGTGCATGCATGCTTGATTGCTTTCTCTATTTTTGAAGCACTTTGTACTGGCATGTTGTACTGGGAATTGTCAACTGTTAGATTCGATGCTATTGATCATTCTGCGTTTTATTAAGTTGTTTGATTTCTTTGCCGTTGTGTTTATTGTGAATTTTCTGTTGTGGGGCTTGGGAATTATATCTGGTGTAATTGATGGAGCCATCGGTATTTCTGCTGTTCAGGTTCACTAGATTGTTTTCATTATATTGATTATCATTTTATTGATTTTATTCTATAGGAGTTCTCTTCTTGGATCTCAGTGGAACAGGTTTTCATCAGGAGCTACAGAATTGCTATTCTCACACTTCATAGCGCATAAAGTAGCAAATAGCAGTTGAGCTTCTGTATCATTTGGTTCCTTAGTGTAAGTACCAAAAAGAGCACATTTGTTTTAGACTATGAAACAAGATATTTTCTCTTGTCAAGCTCAAGTAAAAAGTGTTTCAGTCTAGCTAATATATTTTAGAGGATATGGACCTTGGGCAATAGATCTAACCAAAGTTTCTCCAAAGACTATCGTTTTTAAAGGAGGACCGATTATGTTAAATTCCTTGGTAAAATCTTAGGTGAGACTGTTCTGCATAGTAAGGAGGCTACAGTATGTGTTACATCAAGTGAAAGCTCATTGCGCAATTAGTTGAAATCTGCAAGCATGTGTAAGCAAACAAATCTTTTTTTTCATGGTCAAGTTTTGGTGCATCGACAAGGAACTGTGTTGTCAAAAAAAAAAACTGTGTTGTCAATATGATAGATGGTGGGCTTTAGCACTGGTGTTCAGGTTAATTTATATAGTTACAACATGTGGATACAGACATTCTTGCATGGTCTTTTACATCTAGATGTGGAACATCTAGAAGAATTTTATGTCTGTTGTGATACTGGACGCAATTACATAGATATGGAAGAATTGGAATGGTGCTACTTTCAACCAGTAATTGTTTATTTCTTTGTTCTCCGAACAACTACTTGTTTATTCCCTAAATATGTAATTTATGGCTGAATACTCATCGGAGTAGCTTCATCCTTTGTATAAAGTTTGATGAAATTGCATTAAATTCAAGATTTGCTGGCAGTCTGCCCCCTAAATCATTTACAGCTGCATTTTGTAAATCCTTATCATCCTAAGCTCTTGCTTTCACTAGAAATCATTGTATATCGAACCTATGTCTATTAACATAGTTAATTTGCATCTATCTTGTGGCAACATGGATAGTATGAGCCAGCTAATATTGAAAAGTTTCCTACAGAGACATGAAGAAGTAGCTACTGTTGTGCTTCACCATCAATAGATTCAACTCTCTTTCCCCCTTTATCCGCTAGTTAGATACCAACATAATGAGGTGATAGAATGACTTGTTGTCTAGTTGATACTTCAGGGGATAAAGTTTGCACATGAAATGTAAATTAGAACTTGTCCATAGTTCGGTTTGATGGACCAAAGGAATGTAGCCTGGGGATAAACATTGGGTAATTGTTGTATTGTTTCTCCACATTTTGCTAGTGTTCTAGTGCATTAATTTTGCATGGTAAACATTCTTAATTTGTAATCTTGCCATACTCTGGAAATTTTCTGCGTTTCTACACTTGGCAACTTAGAATGTTTTTGGGTTTCTTTTCTATAGTTTGCTGATTCTATATCCGTTTGTTGTGCAGTGGTTATGCAATCCAGATAAGTCCTCCCACGAGCCACGGTTAAGATTGAAGTATGTTCCTCATCAGTTAAATGATGAAAAGTTTTTCTTTTCCGCTTTTCTATCTTGCAAAACTTCGAGTCCCTATTTGGTCGGCCTATAATTGACATCATTCTTGATTTCTTTCAAGGCATTTTTTGGATCATTATATAGATGCTTAGCAAGGGGGGTAAGAGCAATTTTCCAAGTTTGTCCAGAAAGCACAGCTCAGCGTAAGTTGATTTTGAGTTCTACTACGCGTGCTAGATTTGCAGGTGGTGTGGTGGTTGACTACCCACACAGTTACCTATATTATTACCAGAACTTATTTTAGTGCTTGACATTGATGGAACAACATATGTTGTGCATATCTTAGTATATATTCTGTTGTTTGGAGGTCATCTGTGAAAGTAAAATTTCAGAGAGTGGAATAAGAGAGCTTTCATTGGAGAGAAATGCCCTTTTCTGTAATTATTACAAGTTGGAAAGTTGTGTGTATGGAAATGCTTTAATCAACATTGTGGATGATTTGTCTTGTTATTGAGCACTTTTGGTTATGAGCTCTTAATATGTGTTTCCATCCCCCACAATACCCTTTAGTATTGTCTTATCTACTCGTGTCTTGGATTTTGATCGGATGACTCTCATTTGCAATGATACTGGAGTTTTTACATGGCTAGAGTCTATCAGAAAGGCTGCTTTCTTTATTTCAACACTTTGGCAAGTAATACTTGAATAAGTTCCATATATTTGCAGCAAATTATAGGGTCTATTTTTTTTTTATAACCGAGGTATCCGCGCAGCCGGCGAACTTGCGCTCAAACCAACGGTGAAACTCGACTAGTCCTTGGGAGGGGCTGCGCAGCATCCCACCGTCACGACCCTCTACTTAAATCACTAGCACCTACGAGTTTTGAACCTGAGACCTCTTGTAAAAGGAACTGAGCGCAAACCATCGTGGCCACCGATGGGTGGGTAGGTCTGTTAATTTTTCCTTTTTTAGTAAGTGCGTTATTTTTTTGCAAAGCTTTTGGGATTAGTTTTAGTTTTTTTTTATTCTAATTTCTTGTTTAATTAAGATATGGAAAATCCATTATTCATCTGGAGTTCAGCTTTTATGGTCTTTAAACATTTGGTTTTATCTCTCGTTAGATACCAGATAATTATTACTCGACGCACAAAGCTGCCAATTTGTCTAAGAGTTCTAGTACACCTACATGTAATTAATTGGCTCCATTAATATTTCTCAGCTTGCATTTGGCCTTGGTCTGTCTTGGAATTGACTTTATAATGGGAGGTAACTGAGGGGTCTAGAGATTCTTATGATAGACCTTTTGCTTTGTCCATTTAAAGTTGTATATATAACCTCTTCTATTGCATATAAAAGCTTGAGCTAGGTATAAGGTGTGGACATGATCAACTATGCTAGTAGATGGGAACATTGTCAAAATTTTGAAACTCAATATGGTCAATATGTTGGCATGTTACAATACTGCCGAGGGTTTGCATAAGATACATGGTAGAGCTCTAATTTGATATTCCTTTTTTTTTGTACGTAACACCAGACTGTAGGTACTTCTTCAAATGAAAAGAGAATACAATGATTGCGTCTACATGCTAAAACTGAGTATGATGAAAACTCTCATATGTTATTAATTTTTGTTCTCATTGTCACTTTGTAATCATGCTTGTAGAAATCTCAGGTTAGTGTAGACATGCAGCCCCTGATGACAAATCCAGTTATGAAAAACTCCATGAAGACATATCTACCAACCCCACCAAATCAGGCATGAGCCTATCAAATTAAATTGTGCTAGTAATTTTACGTAGTAATCATGGCCTTAAATGTATTTTCTAGATGATCGACAGATTCAGCTGAATGTTTACACATTCAACACAGATTCATGAGAATAAAATTATGTTCCTGAGATTCTGAATTGTAAGAATCTTGTTCCAAGCTCCCGTCCAACAAAAGAACAGAAAATCCTATAAGGGATATGGGGCAGTCAGATTGCTTTAGAGGGGAATGAACAAGGGGAGAAATTCCCTAAGATAGAATAAAATAATTTAATACTGAATGTCTTGTTATTTGTTGGGTACAACTCCATCTTGTCAACTCAAAACCATGAATTTTGAATGAATAAAGAGCCAAATGCTAGTTAGTTGAGGAAAGCTCCCATAATGAGAATTTCTAACAGAAACTGGGTTCCAATGAATGGAACCACCCTCCAAACACATAGTTAGGAACCGTGGCATGCTAGTTGGCTGCTAAATAGAACGAAGTAGGGAATAGAATTTAACAGGCGCTTCACTATACCTCATGTCATGCCAAAAATAAACTCTTCTTCCGTGTTCCAATTTCAAATTTAATGCAACAAAATGAAAGAACTCCACCTCTTTCTTATAGATTTCCAAGCACAAGCCCAAAAAAGGCAAGAATCTTCAGTTACTTCTATGAGATCTTAAGAGTCATTGTGCAATTGTGCATAACATGTTTGGAGACTTCCCACAAAATTAAATATGTGGTTGTGGCCACTAACTGATGCTATTACCTAGTTTTGGTGAGGATGGACCGTTGCATTAATCCACAACCTAAATAAGAATGCTTAAAGGATTAGGATTCTTCTATCTACTAAGATTTCAGTACTATTAGATTTTTGCCGAGCTTCCATTTTTACAGTGTGTCTCCTATTTTTAAGAAGGATTCATGTTCCTATCTCAATTTAGAGGAGATCTTAGTAGAGTCTCTGAATAAGATCTTTTCTTGTGAAGAATGTAATGAATGCTGGGTGAATGAATTTGTTTTGAATTTTGGCAAGTCCATCTTTTGAATTGTGTGATGCAATTCTTCTCTTCATCTTGATGCTTAAGGAGATGTGATGCTTCGAGGAATGTATCCTTCTTGAGTTGTGATTTGCTGCAAGTCCCGTTTGAATCTTGATCCTTATAAGGCTGACTTTTTTGGACTCAGAGTTCCACTTCAATGGATTATATTCAGAAATGTTAAACATCATGTCTCCATTTTGAAGATAACCTGTTCAGCAAAAAAATATGCAGAACCCATTTTGGGGTTGATTACGTTATAATTTGGGGGGGGGGGGGTGTCCATGAAATGGAAACAAAATCAACTTGTAGTGGACAGCACGTTGGTTATGGTAAGATGTAAGATCAATTGTCTTTCTTTTTTCAAATAAAAAAGATCAATGGTCTGAAAAGGTGGTAAAAGTGATAACTTCTGTTCATATCCTTGAAGTTTAATACAATGTAAAAACTTGGCTAGAAAGGGGCAACGGGCAAATGGACAAAACAAGAGTGCTTGTGGATTGCACAGGCACTCATGCTAGTATCCACCGAAAACGGCTGCTTTGGTTGTGCCGGTGGTCTTATTCCCTTGTATGCTCGCTGCAGAAGCCTTTGGAAGTTGTGTATTTCTTGATGACATTGGGAAGAAGACGAAAACTTGATAAAATAAATCAAATATTGCAATGAAACGTCATGGAAAATTGTCCAAGTTCTCTTCTGGACAAATCTTGTTTTGCCTCAACTCTTTTACGTAACGTGTGTTTTAGTAATCAGCTGCCGATGCTTGATGTCCACGTTTTCCTCTAAACAGCTTTCAGGAGAGACATTCTAAATCAGAGAGATGTTTTAACCTCCTAGCATGGTCTCCTATTGCTTTACTCTTTAGCATGCATGGCTGAGTGGGCTAATGAAAGCCTCCATCTTCAGGTTGTTGTAAGACTTTTGTTGTTCCATTTATGTTTGTCATGTACATAGTGGAACATCCGGAATTGCATATTTACCTTTTTCCATTTCGGGGCACATTACGCTCTCAATAAGAAGACGCGACTTTTCCATTTGCCTACCGAAATATTTACGTAAAGGCATAGCTCTGTTTCCACAGGATATCAATATTTACATGTACCCATGTGACAGCGGTGGAATGCATAGGAACATATAATCCGAATAAGTGCAAAGATATGCCCATTGCACCCGCCTCTTTAGTGGGTTGGGAAGAACCGTGATTGTTTCCTCCTTTATATCTCTTCCTTGCATTCGTTTGGAAACAGCTTTTAGTTTGTGACCCAACTGGATCGACATGCCCATTAAGTGTTAGAACAGAATTGCTCCTGTCAGATTCTCATAGGATATAAAACAAACAAAAGCTGAACACCTCATCGTAGTCCCTTGTTCATTTTTAACTGCAGCGTTATAAACCACTATGAAACCACAATCTAGGGACGATTTAAAGCCATCCCCAGCTAAAAATTGAAAATTAAAGTAACAATTCTCTGTCTTTAATATTTAGAATAAAAGAATGTGCTGCTCAATCAAAATTTACAAGTCAATACAGATAAAGCTTATCACCTATCTCTACAACACAGAAAGAATGGCCAAAAGAACCTAATATTCTATCAAGTCTAAAATGGTTACACGAACAGAACCTAGCCACCGCATTGGTCTGTTTAAAACAGAAAATAACAATGGAGGAAGCGCATATCAGAATACAACCGCAATCTTCAGGAATGCATTGTGCAACTTATGCAGTTCCCTGGATCGGTCCATTTGATCTGTGACCATGGCCTCTTCCGTGAGTTCCCCTTCCACAGCCATGACCTGTATACACGGGCATTGACAAATACATATCAATATCTTTACCGGAATTTGCGCCATCTCACATAGAACTCAAAAGCAATTCAACTATGTCCCGGATGTTCATAATCCATAATCAGGTTTTCCATGACCTTTTTTTTCTTTCAGCTCCAATAAATCAGTGGATCCAAATAATTATCACATATGAATTTTGAATCTCGATTCCATTTAAATGCGGAACAGAAAATGAGGAACAGAAAATGAGGAGCAGAAAATGTGGCAAATATGCAGTTCCCTGAATCAGTCCATTTGATCTGTGATCACGGCCTCTTCCGCTATTTCCCCTTCCACGGCTACAACCTGAATACATGGGCATTGACAAATACAGATAAATATCTTTACCGGCTTTTTCACCATCTCACATAGAACTCAAAAAGAAATTCAAATATGTCGGGGATGTTCATAATCTACCATAATCAAGTTTGCCATGACCTTTTTTTATTTCAGTTCCAAGAAATCTCTGGATCCAAACAATTATCGCATACAAATTTTGAATCTTGACTCCATTTAAATGCAGAACAGAAAATCTAGATGTTCAAAACACATTGCTGCACAACTATCCTCAAAAGTATCTAGTTCAGTACATAAGTAGACCTGAACCATCAATGAAACTTTTATCAAATCAGACTTGTTTGTGAGAAAAAGAATGATTAAAAGAGTACCACAATTCTGAGCAGGTGGTTCTTGATTGTATTCTCTGTCTTGCCGTGGATCAGCATGAGGTCCATTGTATCCTCCCCTTAAGCAGCCACGAAGACCATGTCCTTTTCCTCAACCCTACCTTGAGCATAACCTTGGTCGTGGTCCCACCTCCGTTGTCATCTCAGAATTCACAAAACCAGAAAGCAAACATTTAGAGTATTGCAGTTGAAGCAGAGGGTATATGCCCATCAGCATACAACTCAAAGAAGTACATCAGCATTTTGGTGCCATTACAACAAAGTATGAAAACGATGTAGTTAACCATGATGCAAGATCCTATATCTAAAACACACCCTTCCATGTGATTTAAAAAAATGTTTAGTTTTGTGAATGCAATACCTCTAGCTCTTGGTCTCCCTCTGCCCCTGCAACCTCTTCCTCGCCCATTAGGTGATCCGCCTGTTTAAATGAGGAATATAATTAGAAGAAACCTAGAGAAACAACATAGCAGTCACTGATTCTTGAAGTACTTCCCTCATAATAAAGCTATGATGATGTCTTCATCATCTCAATAGGCAATGGAGGCTGACACCTGCAATGTAGGGCACTTGCGGCTTGTGATGGATAAAACACCAAGCTCTTAATATGTCTAACTCTCAATATGAAGAATCAATGGCAAGAGAAGAACACCATAAACTCAACCAACAGCCGATGTGTCCAGTTCCTTCTTTGAAAGAGTTACTGTAATCATCCACACATGCCTTGTGGTCTCCAGCCAATCCAAACAAGAGACAGACATTAAATGGAGAAAAAAGAGAAATTATGAGATTGAATATATATGGCCGATCAGTTTGCAACTACACTTACGCGACAATCTCCCGTCTGAATATCAACTTGCAGCTCCAAAAGAACACATCTCCAATGTTGGTTAAGCAAATAGCCTGGTCTTGGGTAGCAGTGACAAAATTATGACCACCAGTCAATCTGTTAAGAGTTCAACGGATACTGTGCCAATGGGCAAATGGCTCAGAAGAGGTCTTGGTTGTCGGCTTGGCCACTTCTGGTATCCCGAATACTTGCCAGAACATTATTTTTTCATCTGCTGCTGCAGATGCCACCGTGCATCCATCCGGAATCTGCAAGACAAATACGTGGCAACGAGAATCAGCAAAACGATCAACGCAACAAGCAAACCTCGAAAGTATTTGCACCGAATTGCAGATGACTATGATAACCATACAAGTGGTACCTGTGCCAGGAATAGAACCCTAGATGTGTGTCCAGTCAGCTCTACCATCCTTCCCATAGATGGATACTTCCAAAGAATGAGCTGGTTCTCAGCAAGCCCATGAGAGCTTAGCAATTCCCTCTCCCTCATGCTCCACAGCAGCGCACACGCCTGAGAACCAGTGTCCAACTGAATTCAGACGCGCGCCCGTGCACGTGTTCCAAAATTTTATGCTCCTATCGCTCCCTCCCGAGGCCATTAAGTTGCTCTGAAACGGGCACCAAGCAAGGGCTTTCACAGCAGCCGTGTGGTCTTCGATCCTGTGAAGCCACTGAGTCCTGAATTCAAAGAGGATATGAACTTATCCCACAATTAGAGGAGATTATCCCTTCCTCCGCTAGCCAGCTGTTTTCCCGAGGGCGACCATTTCAGCCCGCAAACTTCTTGGCGATGGACCCTGTAGGTTCCAACTATGTGCGATTTGATTCTCACATCAGTGTCGATAATGTTACATGGGAACCAACTCGCAGTCGATGGCCTCCTCTCAAAGTTCTCAGCTGCATGGAGGAAACAAAACTAGAAGGTAAACATGCAGCCAGAATTAGAACCCGTCAGCCACAGACGAAACACAAACGCCATCACGCTCTTGCTACAAGGAAATGTCATGGTAGATTTAATAGATTTTTGCAGGTGAAGCGACAAAACATTGGAATCCATTTATCAGAATACCTGGGATAACCGAAAAATCCTTGAGACCCGTTTGAAGTTTTCCCGAGAAGTCGTTCACGTCGAATCACCGGCGAGCCACATAGGACAGTCGGCGATGATGCTACGTTAGCAATTTCAGGAGAAAATGTGCCAGAAGAATTACATTGAAATTTTATGCAAATGCTTACGACTATATTGATAAAATTGAGAGGTTAAAGATTAAATCGGCATCCGCCCAATAGGTTTATGGCTGATTTAATAATTATCTCGAACACGACATGTTATCATACCATTCAATAATATGATCTCATAGTCAGTTTATTATTGCTCACGTTAATCAATTTCGTTGACATTTTATTGTCCGCATTAAGGTGCGTGATAACCTTGGTGATCACCTAATTTTAGGATAGCTATCTTCATGGAAGAAGTAATCTGTAAGGGGTGCAAATGGGACCATAAATACACACTTGAGAAAGCAATTGGCTAGAGGTACCCATTTACCGATCGTTCTATTCTCTGAGTATTTGGTTTTCAACTTCATCAATGGCTGGAGGTTAGTGCATAATTTTTCGCGTTTTCGTAATTATGCACGATTTTTGTTCATTCGCCAATAATTGGAATCTTCAATTTTTCGCTATTAATCCTAACACTACACACTTCACGATCCTTGCACAAAACCTTGCACAAACCGTGTTCATATATATATTTTTTCTTGAATGGCGTCAGTGTGAGACTTTGCTCATAATATTGCTCTCCCCTAAAAATTACGAGGCGAATCATGCGATTTCCGGATCCGGATTGACGCCCGTCCTGAAGGTCATTCTGATTCTCATCGGATGCACCATCCTTGTAGTCCTCATGAAGAAGCTGCTCAACCCCTCGAGTATGAGGATCGTCCTGAGCCCGCTTGGCCAACTGAGCGTTATGCTCAGGTTTGGAAGTCGCAAACCAGGTGGGTTGGTAACGCATTCTTTTATTCTTTCATACATTGTCTTGGATTGTTTTCGATTGAATCTAATTTTCTTCCCTTTCTTTGCGGATTGGAGAAGGCGAAGGATGCTGAGACGGTGAGGTCGGTATTCAACTGACTGGTGAGAACCACGACGACGAGGAAGGGGAGACAAATCTTCAAATGACTGGTGAGAACCGCGATGAGGACGAAGAAGGATGAGGGAAAATGTCCAAGAGGATTTATCGGGGACGGACGGACGGAGAAGGTGATCCGAAGTATGGAAATGAGGAGGCCTCCTTGTCTAGCACATGGCACGATGGGGGTCTCTGCGTCTGTAAATCGTATGGTCGAGGCAAGATAAAATGACTCGTTCCATGGCAAAACGGTCATTTTTCATGTAGAAGCACTATTTTTCTTTATTTATAAATATTTATTGTAATAAATTTGAAGGGTGGCTTGTAGTAGTAGACAATTCAAGGAGGTTTTTGAGTCCGCCAATACCTACGGAAGAATTGAAAAAATAACTCGAATAAAATCAGACACGATAAATTCCGGCAGAAACAAATTTGCGATTCAATCATTACGAATTGAATTTTTCTTAAAAGAGGGAATTCAAAAATCGAAAGAACGCCTTCGCTAATATGGAAAAGAAAAATGCTAAAACCACCGCGCAAACTCCGACAATAAATCATCAGGAGATATCTGGTGTTTAGTTTTGCATACGAATCGTCGTCACCTTGGAATTTTTGAGATGGGTGACAAAACGAGCAAAATCTGCCCTTTTCTCATCCAATCCAATTCGATTCGATCCAATCTGATCTGATTCAATCACAACAGCACCTTTCCCCCCACAGGCCAAATCTGTCCTTCCTTTTTCGTCTGCGGCAATAGGAGCAGGACATGGACAGGCGCGGATTCCAACGTCCTCGCTAAAATGGAAACCGCCTACGTAAAGTCGATTCTTGATCGATTTTTGTAAAATCGACGAACTAGAAGTTTAGTTAAGCATCAAAGGAAGTGCTTTGATGATTTTTTTAGTGTTTCAAATTTTTTAAAAATGTTGACAAGTGGTTTACTTCGGTGGTTGACCAAAAGTCAACTCTAAAGACTTCTTTGTATTATTGGTGAAATAAATGTCTTGGTTTGCCTAAAAAACAGTGGAAGTGAAATAAACTCAAAAAACACTAAAACAACTCTTTTTGATTAAGAAACGGGTTAATACCACAAAAAATCCAAAACTAATACACCGGTGACAAATTTACCCCAAATTATTTTTTTTACCATAAAAAACCCTAAACTGGTACACCTATGATAATTTTACCCCGAACTATTTTTTTTATCATCAAAAACCCCACATTGGTCTACCTGTGATAATTTTACCCTCGAACTAATTTTTTGGCCACCAAAAACCCTAAACTGGTACACCTGTGACAAATTTACTTTCTGTTAGTTTCCGTTAAATTTTTCTGTTAAATTGCTAAATTTAATGACACGTGATAATTGACATATATACCGGTCTTGAGTTTTACCCCTCTATTTGTCACAAGTTTACCAATTTGTGATTTTTTGTGATATTAATATAATTTAACAGACACTAACAGAGGGTAAATTTGTCACAAATGTACTAGTTTTGGGTTTTTAGTGGTCAAAAAGTTAGTTCGGGGGTAAAATTATCACAGGTGTGTCAATGTGTGGTTTTTGGTGATCAAAGAAATAGTTCGGGGTAAAATTATCGCAAGTATACTAGTTTAGATTTTTTGTGGTAAAAAAAATAGTTCTCGGTAAATTTGTCACGGATGTACCAGTTTGAAATTTTTTGTAGTAAAAAAAATAGTTCGGGATAAAATTGTCATAGGTGTACCAGTTTAGGGTTTTTCGTGGTATTAACCCTTAAGAAACAAGCCCTGTCATAGTCAAAAACCCTAATATTGAGTTTTTTTACCTTAAATAACTTGTCAGCTAAAATTAGGTGTCAACAATCATTTATGATTTTTCTTTAACTTTCTTCTTTCAATTTTAGTTTCTATATTTTTTTGGTCTCTAATGTCCTTTGTATTTTGAATTTGTAACATTTTTTTCGTAGCACTTTAGTCTTGGAAAATAAATAGGCGTCAAAACTAGCTATGCATGTGGTGAAAGTGGAAGGAGTTTGCAAACAAATGGCTAACATGTATTCCTTTCAAAATGGCGACAATGCATTATTTTATGGAAAAGCTTTGGCATCTTGATGCTCTAATTTCCAATAATACCTCAATTGCCTTTCTCTTTAATGAATAAATTTTTCGATTTTAAGTTTATTTATATATTCATTCATCGCGAAAAATGTTGGCTCTGGCAATAATTATACGTGATATCAGCATTATTCAAAGACAACTTTTTTAGTCACTCGGATCTTTTGCCCTGTTTGGAGTGAAAACATATATCTTTTACCATCTTTCAAATGTAAGTTTCTATGTGTGCCCATCTGCTAATATATAATAAAACAAAGTCAAAGGACTTCTCAATATGTTCCGTCAAAAGCCTATGGTGACATTATAATGGCATAACATTAACAGATGGACAAAATAGGAATTCAAACGAAAACTGAATCTCTAACATTTATGATTCCTTAAATTTTCAACACTTTCCAAACTTTGTCTAATATTTTTATTTTTATTTTTTTTTAATAATTTGTTATTTCAAAGGAATTTAATTCACTTTTCAAAATAGATCAAATCTTTAAAAACCTTTTCTATAAATACTTGAAATTTGCAATCATTTGGTTTATAGAGAAGATTTTCATTATATATCGTCAACCAACCCAGCCGTCCCAAGAAATTTCTTTTGGATTTATCCCTACCTGAAAGTGCCCTATGTCATATATAACTTTTCTTTGCTTTTTTCTTTCAATATTACTTTCTCTATATTTTTTCCTTTTAATTTTAATATGCATTTTGAATTTGTATCATCTATTACATAACACTTTAGTCTTAGACAATAGACTAGCCTCAAAACTAGTTGTGCACGTTGAAGGTGTTTGCAAACAAATGGCTAACATGTACTCATTTTATAATGGCAACCATGCATTATTTTATGGAAAAGCTTTAGCATCCCGAGGCTCTAATTTCCAGTCATACTTGAACTGTCTTTCTCTTTAATGAATAAAATTTTCCTTTTGAAGTCTACATGTACATTCGGATGTCTAGAATAACATTGGCTATGGCAATAATTATGCATGATATGACAATGAAAGAATGAGACAAGTGGCAAACATGCATTTTTTTAGGATAGCATTATTCAAAGACAATTTTCAGTCTCTCCAACAGTTATAGTTTACCATGTTTGGAATCAAAATCAATTATCTTTTACCATCTTTCAAAATTAATTGCATTGCTCAAACTTACGATAACACACGCAGTGGTATATTATCGACAAAACAAGGGTGAAATTTTCGCAATATATAAACAAGCGTAAGCGTAGCTATCCGCTAGAGGGCCTCACTTTACGCTTCTTCTTGTCACCACGAAACTAAATGTGGAACTTGTGCCGTTGCTGCTCCTCTTCTTCAGTCTTTCTCTGTGTGAGATGGCATGCGTTTCTGAAGAGGATGATTTAGACTTGGAAAGACAGGTCATAGCTATGAGCAAGCCATCCATCAAGACCTTTTCGGTAATTTTCCTTCAAACCCTTTCTTATTTCTCTGGAGAATATCCTATAAATTATAAGTCGCGTTAGCTTTAGAAGAGACTTTCATAGAGGTTTGAAGTCTATTTAGGTAATCTTTTTAAGCATGGGGGTCCAGTATTTGATCTGCAGTGTTCAAAAGAAATTCTTCTTCTTTTGTTAACCTGTTTGTTTCGTTGACTTGTTGGAAGAGTGATCTTTTGTTTCTGAATCTGAGGAGGTGCCAATTTCATTGATTTGAAGACCTTCTTCAAGAAAGTCTTCTGACGACTTGTCATCATCAGCTGTAGCCATGGCTTCATTAAGTCGATAAAGAGTGTCATCATCAGTTGAAAGTTCATTGAGTCTTTTGTTTACGCTACAGTATTGTTGACACCTAATTTTGTCGGTCGGATAAGCAGTCTAAAAATATATAAAAAAAAAAGGGTCATAATGGTAGAAACAACAAATATAGACAAGTGGGTAGATTAGCAGGTAGTATTCGACAAAAAAAAAGATTAGCAAGTAGTAATAGAGTTGTTAAGAAAAATATATATATACCTTTTTTTCAAAAAAAAAAAGAAGAAGAAGAAGAAAGAAGAAAGAAAGAAATGAAAAAAGAAAAAGAAAAATTAGATCGGGCCGGTTTGACCCGACCAGCCTGGACCCAGCCCATGCAAAGGTCCAGCCCGCAAGCCAGTCCGGCCCATTTCCCTTCTTTTCTTTTCGACCGGGCCTCACTCGGCCATCTCCCACGCGCACACGCAGAAAGGGCCATGGGGCTTACAACGGCGGGATGTTGTGAGGCAAGCAGCGAATGGGGGAAGGCCACGTGACCGTCATGGAATCGTGAGGCTTATCTATAAAGAATAAATATATGCAATTTTAATTTTAATTTAACTTGCATAATTTTTACACTAATGATACATGACATGTAATTTATATGACCTAATACTAAGGACAGGTAGAATATATGAACTATTTTAACATGTTAGGCAATCTAACCTATATAACCCCAAATACGCATATACTAAATGACATGGAATTGATGCCATGACAAAGATGACGCGGCGTATAGGATGACATGCCATATGACGTAAAACTCCTCAGGTGGAAAAGAACTTTACAAAAAATTCAACATCGAGTGAGTTATGAGCTTGGGGGAGCCCGTGCCTAATCGATGGCGGTTGGCCCCCCTTTGGGCGATACCCCTAAATCGTTCCCAACTTTGGGAGGGTCATGGCACTGTTATTATGGAGATTTGACTAAATGCTGACCTATGATAGTTCTCCCCTTTCAAACCGAATTGACATCACTTCAAAAAACCATAAATTCCATTTTGAAAGATTGAGAAACTTCTAGAGCCCACTATGATGTTCAAATGTATTTCCAAATCAGTGAGTGAGATCTCAGGTCATATTCAGTTTTGGGTAGAAAATTCAACTAGGGTACCTATAATCACATTATTTGTGGGTAGCAACGACTCCAATTTGCCAATAAGACCGTAGCGGCAACATCTTAAATAATAGCTGCTATACATAGTTTGTTTTAGTAAGTCAATTATAATTTTTATATACACAATAGATGACATATATATCAGCACGCCCATTGTATTATTAAAGTTTATTCTTACCAATCCTAACCACTATTAATTGTGATCTCAATCTCAAGAAAGGAAAAGAAAATGTGAAATGTTAATTGTAAAAAGGAGTTGATAAAATGAAAAATAGAGAGTTTTGCTTGTCAAATTGTTTGAGGTACGCATTTTTCTTATAACGTTTATCCGTTGCAACAACTTGCCAGGTCACTCAATTGAATTCATTTAGCTCATTTGTTATCGTTTAGCAAGTCATCTTCCAGGCATAGAATTCTGAATTTATATATCGGCTCGATCGTTTTGGTCGAAGGAGCTGGTAGGGATTTACCATATTCGGAAATTCCAAAGAAGCCGTCCAAAGAATTCTGGTAACCATTGAGGTTGCGCGCGATTGCCACCCCAGTCACGAGAGAAAGGAAACAAAAATGAACATCACTAATTACAAACAAAAGGGTGTAAAATAGAAAATCGATGGCTTTATTTTTTGAATTGCTCAAGATAGCTTCTTCATGTAAATTTTCTATACCCTACAATAACCTCCTGGACCTCCGATGCTAATCATGTAGCCACTTCGATATTTTCTGACGTGGTGACGGTTCATCAAACCATAAACATTGGATCTATCCACCCACTCCGTGGTCTTATTTGAAGGAGGTAGGAATTTGCCATCCGATCGAACCCAATGGAGTCTTCGAAAGACGGTGGCATGCTCGTAAACACCATCTGGCATGTGACCACTTCCCATTGGTGGACAGAATCCATCGCTTCCAGCTATGCCAATTCCTCCCCAAGCTGTGTGTAGTGAGCCATTGCGCAAATACGGGAATAGTTCCTTTGGCCAGTAGCCTACTTTGTGATCTCCCGCAATCAGCCACCAATTCCTAGTATTTCTATCCTGATTAGAAATAAATTTTGATAATAAGTGTAATAATGTAAAAAATGCAGAAATTATTAACACTAGTTTATTTCAATAAACGTTGTGATATCACACCATGATTGGTATTACTGACAATGATAATCATTTAACATGGATGCAATGATTGATTGTGATTGTATGCTTATATGGATAACTTTCAGTAGGGTAGAACAATAGCCAAAGTTGACAACTTTGAGAACAAAACTATTAGGCATGACAACCATTGTATATTCAAGAACAGATTCTGCTCAAAAATGATTCTTTTTTATTCCGTTCCCAGAAATAATTTCTAAGTATTTGAAGGCATTTGGTAACTACTCAAAATTTCTATTCTTAAAATAGAAAAAGAACGGAAATGCATTTGGTAACTACACAAAATTTCTTTTTATTAATAATATTTTAATAATAACTTGAATTTTTTAATATTTCTTTCTCTTTTTTTCCTTTTTTTCTTTTTTTCCTTCCCTTCCTTGGTCATGGCCGGTCGCCGGCATAGGCCAGGGCCGGCGAGGGCATCATGGCCCTCGCCAAAATCTTTGCCGGTCGCGACGGCAAGGCCAACCTTGCCGTCGCCACCTAAGTCCCTCGCCATCACTAGATCTAGGCAAGGTCGAGCATCACCCAGCCATGGCGAGGCCAACCTCGTCGTCGCCACCCAAGCGACGACGAGGTCATCCTTGCCATGGCTGGGCGAGGCCTCACCGTCGCGACCGCGAGCCGCGCTCACCCAACCGGCGAGGGCCATGACACCCTCGCCCAGGCGGCTAGGGCCACGATGCCCTCGCCGACCCTAGCATCTAGCCAATGGCGGCGGCCAACTGGAGGCAAGCGGCAGCAAGTGGCGGCAGGCCGAGAGGAAGAAGAACAACAAACCAAAAAGAAAAAAAAGAAAACCAAGAAGAATCAGAAATTGAAAAATTATTCCAGAATCAAGAGGCTACTTTTTTTTACTTCTTGATTATGTTCCAAAACTGATTCTGGGAACAATTTTTTGCAAAATTGTGCCCGAACACAAAAAATTTAACAAACAGATTTCTGTTCCTAAACTAATTCTAAGAACAAAAGAACATAAATTTTCACTATTTGGCAAGTTATCAAACAGGCCCTTAGTCTCTAAAATATTTCAGCAAACATCATTATCTTAAGAACTTTGAAAAGATCAAACATACCCGTTCAATATGGATTGCAAGCTCATATTGAGCTCCACTATAAGTAGAAGTAGGTTCTGCTGGATAACCAGGGGTAATTTCCCTGTTCACTTGGATAAAACCCGGACATAGTACATTGTAGCATCCATTGCGGTGGCCATCACCTTATGAGGACAATGCTTTGGCGAATAAGACTCAAATTATCTCCAACTTCTTGTTTGGATACCCGAAAATCGGTGAAAAAACGGTTCAATTAAGAATTGACAATTTTCTTCACAGCTCACCTGTCCAATATGTGAACATCCTAGTATGAGCATCGCCAAATAACTGCGGAGAAACCTTGGAAAACAAGAGATTTTTCTCTCATATCATTTTACAATTTATTGAACTTCTTGTGTAAAAAAAACTATGACATTGACTTTCTTAAGAAATCACTTACCATCCAACCAGCTACAATCATGCTGATATGCTCTGGGGGACCAGTTTCAATCCACACATTATGGGCACTGAGTTGGTCATGAGCAACATTAAGTTTGTAAACCATCGTACCTCCACCTCCTCCATATTTAATATTTTCTATCATGTTGTCCGTTAGAGAAACCACCTGCAAATGATAATTTATAACTTAGACTACTAAAAAGTGAAAGAAAACTAAATAATCTCTTATTCACCTATGCCTACTGGTCATACTTTAAAAGATGTATTGATTTTCTTTTTGCACATAAATGATGGAAAGAACATAGTTTGAGATTTTCATAAGTGAATATTTGACATGTGGTCTCATGAAATTCATATGCACATGACCTCATTAATAGATTTGAAAAAAAAATCATTGATGATATTTTATGTGTGTAAATATGCAAGTGAGCATGAGAGAGAGGGATAGTACATGTTGATTTGAAGAAACAACACTTTGTCTTATAGCCACGACGGATGGTATCTTGGGCAAGGATCTTGCCCTCATCAAATCTTCTCTTGTTACTCGACAAATGGGTATTGTTCCAATGGGGCAAGATTCTCTCAACCCAAATCTTACCGATTTTGCATTCAAAGAAGTTCTGCGCAAGTGTCACGGGCCGATCGATCTCGCGTTCCCTGACCCGTGCGGCCTTAGGAATTTCTTCCCAAGTCAGCCTTCCCCACACTCAACTCACAAGAACTTTTAGAGAGAGAAACTTCTAGAGAGAGAAGCTCTGGATTTCTATTGCTTCTTGAAAGAATGAGGTGATACAATGAGGGGGAGGAGACCCCTTCTTATACAAGTACCGGACTGACAGTATCCGTAGATCTCTCCCCGATCTTACGGTGGAGATCGTATCTCCCCAACTACCCAACTACCTCATTAATTACGGAGGTTTACATTTACTGTATCGCCCGCCCCCAGGAGTATTCTAGAAGACATCAAGAAAATCCTAGTACTAGAACACTCGGGGCCCGCCTTCTTTGTTCAAGGGTCGGTCACGGTCCATCGTCCTAAAAACCTCTGGGACGATTCAATTCTTCGGGCCGTGACATTCTCCCCCACCTATTCGGGCGACGCCCTCGTCGTGTCTTTGGCATGGAAAGCATCGATATGTTTCTTGAATTGCCAAAGAGCTTCCTCGGGCTCCCAACTTGCTTCACTCTCCGGAAGACCCTTCCATCGGATTAAGTATTCTCGCTTCGGCGCACGATATCTCTTCCGTATGACTCGATCCGCCATGATGAAGTCGACGTCTCGATCATAGGAGGTTTTCGCTCCAAGCGGTGCCCGTTACGACTCCCCTCGGTCTGGGTCTTCTTCGTCTACCTGGAAAGGTTTAAGCATACTAACATGGAACACCGGATGTACCTTAAGCTTTGGTGGAAGTTCCAATTTGTATGCAACCTTCCCAACCCGATTCAACACTCGGAATGGCCCCTCGTAGCGACGTATAAGCCCTTTATGCACGTCCTTGTATCGGAGCACAAGGTGTAGCTTAGCCAACACCAAGTTCCCGACTTGGAATTCCACGTGCCGTCACTTCTTGTAGGCCCACTTCTTCATGCGTTTTGAGGCCTTGTGTAGACACGTTCGCGCCAAGTCCGCCTGCTCATGCCACTCCTTGGCGAACTTGAAAGCGGATGGGCTACTACCCTTATAGCCCGTTGCAACCGTACTCGGAGTGAGTGGTTGTTGTCCTGTCACGATCTCGAACGGACTTTGGTTCGTGGACTCGCTCTTTTGAAGATTGTAGGAGAATTGGGCTACATCGATCAACTTCGCCCAATTCACTTGCGTCGTACTTACATAGTGTCGAAGGTACAACTCCAAGAGTGCATTGACTCGCTCCGTTTGTCCGTCGGTTTGAGGAAGCAAGCTCGTGGAGAAGTCGAGGTTCGACCCTAATAATTTAAAGAGTTCAGTCCAGAACCTACCTGTGAATCGAGGGTCGCGATCGCTCACGATCGTTTGTGGCACTCCCCAATATTTGACGACGTGCTTCAAGAATAGCTTGGCCGCTTCCTCGGCCGGACAATCCTTCGATGTGGGCACGAACGTCGCGTACTTGGAAAATCGATCCACCACGACCATGAGAGTCCGACACCCTTCGGACTTTGGCAAGTTGACAATGAAGTCCATGGAGACACTCTCCCATGGACGCTCTGGAATGGGAAGTGGCTCCAAGAGCCCCGCCGACGACTTTTGTTCCAGCTTGTCTTGTTGGCATACAAGGCAAGTCCGGACATATGCCTCAACGTCGTCGCACAAGTGAGGCCAAAAGTAACGATCCTCCACAAGCGCCATAGTGCGGTGGATCCCCGGATGACCCGCCCACTTGGAATCATGGCACTCCCGTAGGATTTCCTTCCTTAGCTTCCCGTGAAGAGGCACGTACAATCGCCTTCCTTTGGTGTAAAGCAGGTCGTCTTCACTCCAAAATTGCCGGGTCTTGCCTTCCCGAGCATGGTCGAGGAGTGCTTTGGCGGTCGGATCGTGTTTGAGCCCTTCCTTGATCCGCTCGTTCCATGGATTCTTGGGACGAGTTAGGGTCGACGCCATAATTGTCTTTCGACTAAGAGCGTCGGCCACGGAGTTCGCCTTCCCGGGCTTGTACTCGAGCACATAATCGAACTCCGCCAGGAAATCTTGCCAACGAGCTTGCTTCGGGCTTAGCTTCCTTTGGGTTTGAAAGTAGCTCGTGGCCACGTTGTCCGTCCTTACGACGAACCGGGACCCCAAGAGATAATGCCTCCAGGTACGAAGGCAATGTACCACCGCGGTCATCTCCTTCTCTTGGACCGTGTATCGTCGCTCGGTATCGTTTAACTTCCTTGACTCGAATGCTACCGGGTGTCCATCCTGCATAAGAACACCACCAATAGCAAAATCGGAAGCGTTGGTTTCTACCTCGTAAGGTTTGGCATGATCGGGTAGCACGAGCACCGGCTCTTCGGTCATGATTTGCTTCAACCGATCAAACGCCCTTTGGCATCGGGCCGTCCACTCCCACGGTTTCTCCTTCTTTAACATATCCGTGAGTGGCACGGTGATGCTCGAATATCCCCGGACGAACCGCCGATAATAGTTGGTAAGGCCAAGGAATGACCTTAGATCGGTCACTTTAGTCGGCGGCTCCCAATCTACAATGGCCTTGATCTTGGCCACGTCCATCCGCACACGTCCACCCCCCACGATGTGTCCCAGGAATGGAACTTCCTGCTGTGCGAAGGCACATTTCTCCCGCTTGACATATAAGTCGTTCTCCCGTAGAACTTGGAAGACTTGTTTGAGATGCTCGATGTGTTCCTCGAGCGTCCGGCTATACACCACGATATCATCAAGGTAAACCACTACAAATTGATCTAGGAACGGGTGGAGTACCTTGTTCATGAGTGTGCAAAATGTGGCCGGGGCATTTGTCAAGCCGAATGGCATGACGAGGAACTCGTACGATCCATACCGGGTTACACAAGCGGTCTTTGACTCGTCTCCTTTTGCAATCCGCACTTGATAGTATCCCGATCGAAGATCAAGCTTGGTGAAATACCGTGCTCCTCCAAGTTGATCGAACAAGTCCGCAATGAGAGGGATCGGGTACTTGTTCTTGATTGTCAGCTTGTTTAGTGCCCGATAGTCGATGCACATCCGGAGTGACCCATCGTGCTTCTTTTGGAATAGAACCGGAGCACCAAACGGCGATTTCGATGGTTGAATATACCCTGCATCGAGCAACTCCTTGAGTTGTCTTCTCAGTTCCTCCAATTCGGGAGGCGCCATGCGATAGGGTGCCATGGCGGGTGGTCGAGCATCGGGCACGAGCTCGATTTTATGATCCACCTCCCTTTGAGGCGGAAGCTTCTTCGGGAGTTCGGGGGGCATCACGTCCTTGAAAGAGTCGAGGACTCGAGTTACTTCCGTTGGGACTTCACTCCCTTTCTCCTTTGGATCTTCAACCTTCAAGGTTGCCAAGAAGGTAGCTTCCCCCTTCCTTGCTCCCTTAGTAACTTGCATTGCCGATATTATCTTTTGGTCACGACCCGACTCTCGGGTGACCGGGACCACACATTGACAACGTGCGTCCAAGATACAAATACAATCGGCAAATGGGACAATAAGAGCATCTATTCTATCAAGGAATCCCAAGCCAATGACAAAGTCATAATCGTCAAGTGAAATTACCTCGATCGTCTCTTTACTCTTCCATTGCCCGAGTTGAAACTCCACATCCTTAGCCAAGCCGTTGGTAGGGATTTCCTTGGAGTTCACCGTCTTGAGCCAACCGGCCCCCTTCTCAACCCGAAGATTGAGTTTCTTCGCAGCTTCTTCCGAGATGAATAGATCGGATGCCCCCGTATCGATGAGCGCACTCATCTTGGTTCTCCCGATCATCACGTCCGCGAACATCAATCCCTTAGGCTTGTTCGCCCTTTTGGACTTTATGGAACTTAGGATTCGCAACGTACCGAGTCGTGCCTCCTCTCGTTCCTCCTCGTGTGCTTTGACAATCGCGGCTAGTTTGCCTCGAGTTGGGCAATCACGAGCCATGTGTGCACCGTCGCACAAGAAACACTTGAAGATACGTCCCTTCTTGTGTTCTCCTCCGCTCGACTCCGGCTTCGCCCTTGGAGGGGCCATCGGTGGTTTGTTTCCACCTGGGCGGTGGAATTTGTTACGATCTCCCCCACCAACGCCCTTGTCCCTTGGTCGGGTGTCCGGCTTGTTCGCGGGAGTTGATTTGTACTCCACCAAGGCCTCGGCTATGGACATGGCCGCCGAAAGGTCCTTCGCGTTGCATCGCTTCAACTCTTGTTTAACCCATGGTTTCAAGCCACCCATGAATTGATGGTGAGCCTCCGTATCATTCATGGACGGAATTTGGAGTAGCAACTCCGAGAACTTCCGGACATAATCACGGACACCTCCTTTTTGCTCAAGACGACGAAGTTCATCTCGAGCTTCTTCTTCTGCATAAGCGGGATAGTATTGACGTCGAAATTCCTCGACGAACAATTCCCAGGTAGTGATCGGTTCACCACTCCGATCGTCACTCCTACGACGCCACCATAATAGTGCGTTATCAAACAAGTACATAGACGCGGTACTTACCCGAATCGCCCCATCGGTGATCCCCATTGCTAGGAAATACTGCTCCATGTACCATAGGAAGTTGTCCACGTCTTTGGCCACCCGTGAGCCTTTGAACTCCTTTGGCTTCGGGGCATCCACTCGTGGATTGGCTTGCACGGTGATCACCCCGTTCACGCGTGCTCCTTCCATTTCGGCGACTTTCGCCTTAAGTTCGGCCATTTCCGCGCGCATGGCCTCCACCAAGGCCTCCAAGGCATCGTCCCGTTGTTGAAGTTCGTTGGTGGTGTCGGTCAGGTTGCCTAGCATCTCCCCTCGGAGTTCTCCGAGTCCGGACTTGAGCTCCAGCACCTCGACCTCTAGCTCTCCTGTTCCGGTCTCGCCTCCTTCGATGCGTACGGACATATCCTCAACCATCCCTTGGACGTCAGCCATGGCGATCTCCATCTTCGCCACGCGGGTCTCCAAGTCACCAACCATATTCCTCGAACATGATCTAGCACGGTTCTTCTTTGCCTTGGCACCTTGCTTCTCAGGAGCCCTCCCACGATCATCGCCTCCACCCATCTCGGTTTGGGACGATACATCGGATCGTAGTTCCATCGCGCCTTTGGCCATCGTAGCTCTGATACCACTTGTCACGGGCCGATCGATCTCGCGTTCCCTGACCCGTGCGGCCTTAGGAATTTCTTCCCAAGTCAGCCTTCCCCACACTCAACTCACAAGAACTTTTAGAGAGAGAAACTTCTAGAGAGAGAAGCTCTGGATTTCTATTGCTTCTTGAAAGAATGAGGTGATACAATGAGGGGGAGGAGACCCCTTCTTATACAAGTATCGGACTGACAGTATCCGTAGATCTCTCCCCGATCTTACGGTGGAGATCGTATCTCCCCAACTACCCAACTACTTCATTAATTACAGAGGTTTACATTTACTGTATCGCCCGCCCCCAGGAGTATTCTAGAAGACATCAAGAAAACCCTAGTACTAGAACACTCAGGGCCCGCCTTCTTTGTTCAAGGGTCGGTCACGGTCCATCGTCCTAAAAACCTCTGGGACGATCCAATTCTTCGGGCCGTGACACAAGCTTGTGACATTTATATTCAGCTCTATCTATAAGAAGGAAAAACTGATTATAGAAGTATCGAGTAGGCCATTTCACCCAAATTATCTGATATTGGTCTACATATTTATCGGTTGATTTAGGAGAAAATGACAAATTTTTACCTGAACTATATGATTCTTCTGTAGAGGATGATTGAGTGCCGGTTGTTTGTTTATATCAACACAATCAATTGTGTCTCCTTCTTTAGTCTTGATAAAATCAAACACAGTTAGTCATTCGTCGAGCAGCAATAGTATTTCAAGGATTAACAGGATAAATTGCAATATCTCCATGAAATTTATACCAGACTATCGCAAAAAATGCTTTGAAGGAAAATTACCGAAAAGGTCTTGATGGATGGCTTTTTCATAGTTCTGACCTGTCTTTCCAAGTCTAACTCATCCTCTTCAGAAACATCTGCTATCTCACACAAAGAAGACTGAAGAATAGGAGCAGCAACGGCACAAGTTCCACATACAGTTTTATGGTGATAAAAAGAAGCGTAAAGTGGCCCTCTAACGGATAGCTACACTTGTTTATATATTGCGAAAATTTCACCCTTTTTTGTCGATAATATACCACTGCGTGTGTTATCAAAAGTTTGAGCAATGCAATTAGGTTCGAAAGATGGTAAAAGATAATTGATGTTGATTCCAAACATGGTAAAAGATAAATGTAGGAGAGATTGAAAATTGTCTTTGAATAATGCTATCCTAAAAAAATGCATGTTTGCCACTTGTCTCATTCTTTCATGGTCATATCATGCATAATTATTGCCATAGCCTACGTTATTCTTGATGACCAAATGTACATATAAACTTCAAAAAGACAAATTTATTCATTAAAGAGAAGGCAGTTCAGGTATGATTAGAAATTAGAGCCTCGGGATGCTAAAGCTTTTCCGTAAAACAATGCATGGTTGCCATTTTAAGAAGCATACATGTTAGCCATTTGTCTGTAAACATCTTCCACCTTCACCACATGCATAACTAGTTTTGAGGCCAATCTATTGTCTAAGACTAAAGTGTGATGTAATATATGGTACAAATTCAAAATGCATATGAAACTAAAAGGAAAAAATAGAGAAACTAAAAGTGAAAGAAGAAAGCAAAGAAAAGTTTTATGTGACACAAGGCACTTCAAGGTAGGGATGGATCAAAAAGAAACTTCTTAGAGCAGCTCGGTTGGCCGACAATATATAATGAAAAACTTCTCTTTAATCCAAATGATTGCAAATTTCAAGTATTTAGAGAAAATGTTTTTAAAGATTTGATCTATTTCGAAAAGTGAATTGAAATTCCTTTGAAATAACAAATTATTTAATTTAAAAAGAAAAATAAAAATATTAGATTAAGTTTGGAAAGTGTTGAAAATTTAGGGAATCATGAATGATGGAGATTCAGTTTTCGTTTGAATCACAATTTTGTCCCTTTATTAATGTTATGCCATTATAATGTCACCATACGCTTTTGATGGAACATATTGAGAAAAGTTCTTCGAGTTTGTTTTATTATATCTTAGCAAATTGGCACATACACAGCATGTGTTCAAGAAACTAACATTTGAAAGATGGGAAAAGATAAATGTTTTCACTCCAAACTGGGCAAAAGATTTGAGAGACTGAAAAATTGTCTTTGAATAATGCATGCTCGCCACTATCCTTAAAAAAAATGGACGATTGCCACTTGTCTCTTTCTTGGATGGTGATATCATGCATAATTATTGCCAAAGCCAACGCTTTTCTCGATGACTGAATATACAAATAAACTTCAAATTGACAAATTTATTCATATCAAAGAGAAACGCAATTGAGGTATTACCGGAAATTAGAGCATCGAGATGCTAAAGCTTTTCCATAAAATAATGCATTTTCGTCATTTTAAAATGAGCACATGCTAGCCATTTGTTTGCAAACTCCTTCCACTTTCGCCCATGCATAATTAGTTTCACGTCTATCTATTGTCCAAGACTAAAGTGTTACGTAATAAATGTTACAAATTTAAAATACAAATGAAATTAGACAAAAAAAATAGAGAAACTGAAATTAAAAGAAGATAGTAGAAGAAAAGTCATATGTGATTATTGACAAATGATTTTGACTGACAAAAACTCAAAAATAGGGTTTTTAATCGTGACATGACCTGTTTCTTAGTAAAAAGAGTTGTTTTAGTGTTTTTTGAATTTATTTCAGATTGCTTTGCTTTCTAGGTAAACCAAGACATTGATTTTACGAATAATGCAAAGAAGTCGTTAGAGTTGACTTTTGGTCAACCACTGAAGCAAAACCATCAATCAACATTTTTCAAAAATTTGAAAATATCTAAAATTATCAAATCACTTACTTTTATTATTAATTGAACTTCTAATTCGTTAATTTGACAAAAATCAATCAAGAATCGACTTTACAGCCAAATCGAGAATTTTGACTTTTGATCGACAAAATTCAAAATTCATTGATTTCAAGTCATTTTTTACAATTTGTTTCTTCACGACATTTGATCCTGGGGTCAAAATGCACTTTATTTTTAAGCCATTTTTAAAAAAAACAAGCTTAAGCGGGCTGGCCAATTTTCGAGTGCTAATCAAGAGTCCCGATAAGTTCTTTATGAGTAATGTCAATTATCCAATTTGAATCCGATTAAGTCCAATTAACTCAATTCCAATGTCAATTTGGACAAAATCATAGCAATCTAGCTTAATTTGACCAAAATAGTGGACAACAATCTATGAATTTAGGCTTTCGACCAAAAATAAAAAGATCTATAAATTCAGGATGGGTCGACCCAATTTATCCAATTTAGTTTGATCCATGTCGGGTTGGAGCCCAATTTGATCAATTGAACATCAATTGTGCATGATAGCCTAATCCATAAAACAATTTGAGGGGAACTTAGGTAATTGGAATACCACGAGTTGATTCGATCAAATTGTGCCAACAAGGTTTGGACCGAGCCGACCTGATTGGATCGAATTGAACCCAACCCAATGGACCAACTCTTGGTCGAGCCCACGTAGTGACAATAACAATTCCAATTAGAAAAATTAAAGCGAAATTGAGCAATTGGAGAACCACGAGCCAACCCGAGTGAGATCGACCCTCCACATCGAACTACCCAGCCATGCAACCAGCCTAACCGGCCAACCGTCTCTCTGCTGACACTAAATAAATTACAAAAATGCCATTTAGAAATATTGCCAAAATGCCCTTGCCATGTCACATATCCTTTGAAGTTCAAATCTTAACCGTTTATTAATCAATTTATCTTAGCCATCCATTATGACACATCATCAATCCATGTGAATAATTTGCAGCCAATAGGGAGCTTGATTAATCATTAAGTGTTCTCTCTCTCGCAGGGAAATGTCTCTCTCACCGACCAGTTTCCTGCAAGTTTCGGCGAGCCGCCGGTCTTCCTCCGCTAGTCTAGCCGTGCGACCGAATTCCCCAGCAAGTCCTTGGTATGCTCATGGTCGGCACTACTCCAGATCCTCACCGAAAGCCCCTCAATTGGCCTATCATTTTCATTTTCTCGTCAGCATCCATTCTATCAAAGGAGGATCCTTTTTATTGATTGATCATTCTTTGTGATCATCCGAGAATGTGGTCATTGAATGATGGTTTAAAAATCGAAGTTTGACCTAGATCTATAATCAATGCGAGATGTGATAGAATTTTTTGAAATCGAATTGAAATTTAGCTTTAGAACTAGTACAATCTAGTAAAATCAAAGTGAAATTTCATTTTAACGAGGTTTTAGGACTTGATTCTCATCTTAGCCAAACATGTATAGGCATTCTTTCATGTTATTTTTGTCATTTACATATCGTTTTAACTAGAGTTTGCACGTTTAGGATGATTCATTCCTAGAATTGGATCAAGTGATAGTTAATTCTTTGTTTTGTATGTTGATGTTCTACTTGCATGTACCCGGCCAAAACAACTAGTGTAATAATCAAGCATGTTTCAATGTTGATTACTCCTAGGTTGATAATTTGTTGAATACATGTTGATTTGAGATAGTTTTATGTTAATTCAATAATGTTTGTGCATGTTTAGACGAATGTTTTAGGTAGGGATGTGCAAAAGAACCAGGAACCGCTCAGACCACCTAGAACCGAACCAAACCGACCTAGAACTAGTGGTTCTTAAGGGAACCTGTCCGATTCCCAGTTCCAAGTGCAAAACCGCCCACCCGTCCACTTAGACCAGACTGATAATATATATTATATTTATTTAATTTTTAATTTTTTTAAAAAAAATGAAAAATTCTAAATCCCTAATGTGAAACTCGCTAATCTTATCTGGCAATATAAAGACCTTTGGTCATGTAATGACTTTGGCTCGATGAGGCAATGACTCTACAACTGTTGACTAATGGCCGTTCAATGTATATAGGCTACTGACTAGTTTTTATGTTGGATCACTATCTGTTTTTGTCCATTCATAACAAGTTCGGTGAGTGTGCTCTCTTACTTACACACTTCCTAACATTCATTTTGTTGATTCATTGGCTTTGGCTGAAAGTGTCTTTGATGAGGTGTAATTTTAATTAATCCAAAATCATTTATTTCCGTTGTGTGATTCTTTGTTGCATATTACAGTGCCGACACGTGAAACTTGGTGGGACTAGTTCCAAGGACCCACCCGCGAATCGGATCGGACTGGCGGTCCGGTCCCCGGGTGGTTTCCGATTCCAATTTTTCAAAACCAGTCCTTAGCAGGAGGCTCCCGGTTCTAGAGTGGGAACCGCCCACCCAAAGCATGCCACCCCTAATTCTAGGTGATTGATAATGAACAAGGATGAATGTTAATGTTGACGAATATGGCTTGAATGTGTTCATCAATGCTGGAAATATGCATGACAATGTATGGGAGTGCATGTGTGCAAGTTTGATAATGCAGTTTTTTTTTTGGTCGAATGATGATGCAATTAGATAGCTGGAATTTTGAAGTCATTCTGACCACTCGGTGTTCTCCAATTTTTAATAATTTTTTGGGTCAAAATTTGAAAAGACTTGCGAAACTTCCCTAGAAATTGAGATCAAGAGCTTTGTAACGGTATGAATTTTGTAAAATTGGACCTTGTTTGATCCAAAAAAGTTCATCCGCAAAGTAGCGAAGGCGTTTTGCGTTAAACCTAGAAAACAATTTTCAAATTCCTCAGAACTTCTATTGCAAAAATAAAATAGTTAGAGGTCTTTTGTGCAAAACTTCAAAAAAAAAAAAGGTTGTTCCTTAGGGTAAAAAATGTAAACCTGAAAAGTTTGAGGGTTTGAGGTCATTCTAGCAAAGTTTAAGGGGGTCAAAAGTGCAATAAACCAAACAAAGTATGACTGGCCCATAAAACTGTTTGCAGTTGAGTCCGAAGGAAAAATTGGCTAATTTGACATAATTGAAGGGCTTATTTGCAAAAACTCAAAACATGAAAGCTGTATAGAACACATAGAGATAACTATCTTCTCAAATTTGGTGGTATTTTGAATTTATTTTATATTTTTCCCGTATATTTAAATTCTGCATCGGATCAAGGTCCGGGTCTCGAGCAGTTGGGTTTGTTGGTTAATTCTATACCAAATGAGCCTGAAATGGTCTAAATAAGAAATGAACTAGACATCCTAAGTTTTCCATAGCCCCTTGAATCACTTCATTTATACTCCATTTAGTGGCTCAATTGATTAAAACATAAGTGATTAAAATTGGTCCAATATGGCCACTAATTGATTGATTGCTTCCCATGGCTAATTGGCCTGATTGCATGTATAATCAAGTCTTGCATGTGATTGTTAGATGTATGGTAGGCTCTATTGCATGATTCGATGGGTAGATTAGAATTGGGAGATTAGAATTTTAATTAGGCGCTTGATGACTTAGCCACCATGTGATGAGTTTCACTGGGGTTATTGTTCATGTAGTGATAATTAATTAACCCTTGACTTGACTAGAGGAGGTTGGGATTAATTGAATGCATGGGCGATCTAATTCCCGAGGTCAACTTCGAATTACCTGATTATTTGTCAGTTAGTGAGCTTCACTAATTGCTTGCTTTGCTTGAGTGTATGTTGCGAATGGGTGAATGGATAAGAATCGATACTGTGAGTGGTAGCCGGAAGTGGGCCATCGAAGAAGGCTGACTCTCAATGGCGGTCCGAGGTAGTCCATGATGGTCCAAGGTGACACTTAGATTAGCTTAGCCTAGTTTAGATTAGTTCCAATTAGATTAGCTAGTTAATGAATTTAGGTCTCAATTAGCTTAGATTCTAACTAATAAAATCCAATTAGACTTAGAATCATTTTTCCAATAAAGGACTAGCTTAGTTTAGACTAATTTCACTTTAATAAAATGGTTAAATTTAAAATGGGTTGCGCTGTTTCCACTCCTACTATGGCTAAAACACTCACCATAATAGTGTTTTGACAATATTAGCCTTTGTGGGTATCACCTTTTTAAGCAATTTGACGAAAGTATTTTCCTTTTTTGTTTGGCCTATTATTTTTGTTTGTTTTCTTCTCCCTTCCTCATGGGTCTTATTTTCCTTCTTCGTATTTACTTCTCTCCGTTCCCTCCTAACTCGATCATGGTTTTAGCTTTGTTGGTATCTGATCTGAGACCTCTTGATGGAATCGGCAACACTCTTTCATTCAACTAAAAAAGAACACAAAAACCCTAGAATTTCTCAGTCGGCAAATCTCCAGAAAATCAGGCTCAAAATCACCCCCATGTCATCGGTTCCAAGAGCGTAAGCTTGAGTGCTTCCATTGGTATTCCGATCGACCTCGATCTCAAGCAGGTTTTGGACCTCGCCTCTCTCCTCGACCTCCCTCATCTTCATCGCTAAGAATGTGTGCCTCTTCTTATTGCCTCCGTCCTCTCCCTCTCCACCCTCAGCCTCTCTAGCTTCTTCCTCATCGCGAGCAACTCCTCTGTGAACGACTCATCTAGCTGCTCCACCTTCGCCAGAGGAGTCGCGGCGACGTGGGATGGTGGTTCTCCTTGTCCGACTCAAAGAGCATCGACAAGATCTCAATTGCAATCCTCTCAAGCTTTGGCTTTGGTTTCGGTTTTGGCTGGTTGTCAACGGGAAGAGTAGTCGGAGAGTTCCTCGGTTGGAGAGGCTTCCAACCAAAGCTTGTCATCCTAGCCGGTCGAAGGTTGGAGTGCTTGCATCTTCATCTCTTAATTATGACCATGAACAGCATGATTGCCAACATCATCATCGTTATCATCATTGTTAATGTTATTAACCTCTTTGATCTTGTCGAAATTGTCTTCCTTCTCATCCTTTGCAACTAAGCTCTGACCATCGCCATTATTGTTGCCTTGAGAATCACCAAAAGAAGGGCTTCTGCTAGATATGTATGCGTAGCGAGAAAAGTGTCTTATCGCCAATCATTATCACCACTCTCTTCTCTTCATACACCTTTACGGCCTTATTGTGCCCTTTTCCATTGCTCGTCTTTGCTTCACCCTGTTTTCTTCATCTCTTTGGGTGTTGCTCGAATTGCTGGAGAGTTTCCAATAAGAGCAGGCCAATATCAAGAGAGCAAAGCCTATGAGCCCCAGCATCAATGCCAGGCCTTCAAACAAGTACAGCACTGGAGAGTGCCATGGTGACCGCCGTGACGCCATTGTCGGTGTTGAAGCGATAAATGGAAAGGGGGAGCAGAGAGGGACATACGTGTGCAGAGAGAAGTAAACGAGAAGAAGGAAAGTGAGACCCGTGAGAAAAGAGAGAGAAGAAAACAAATAGAACACCACGGACAAAAACAAGGATGCCTTAAAAAAGTGAGACCCATAAAGGTTAATCCATAAAGATTAATATTGTCACAACATTATTATAGGGAGTGTTTTAATCATAATGAGAGTAGAAAAAGCGTGGCCCATTTAAAATCCCTTTAGATAGGTTTTAATCCTTAATCTCCAGCTTATGGGGGTTCAGATCCCAAGGCTTAATAACAAAGTCATGTCTATTCTTTGCCTGACTCATTATCGGGTTTTGGTTGGAGATGTTTTAATAATCTTTGCCCAACTTGTATCAGGTTTTTCCTTTCCCACACTTAGGTAGATGCTTTCAATTACTTAAGTGTTTCAATTCCACACCGCCATAATAATAGCTTGTTTGTTATATTCTTTTCTAGGGGCTAGGGCTAGATTAAGATCATAACAAACCTCACAAAAACATTTGTATGCTCGCTTAGTGACTTTGATACCTTAGAATCATAAATGATAATCAAGATTGCATGGCCACTTAGACAACAATCTCTCAAGTTAGTAGTTCTAAAATTTAAAGACTAAAATAAATGAGTCCAACCCACTAGGGCTCAAACTCTCTTCTCTCTCTTCCTCTTCAGTCGTCGTCTTCTATTCCTCCAACCAAGCTCTAGACGCCTCTAGCTCGTGCCTCAACCTTTCACTTGGCCGCCCATCACCTATGGCCAGGCCGGTCACCAGCAAAAGGAAGAAGAAAGAAAGAAAAAATAAACAAATCAGAAAAAAAATAATTAAAAAATCAAAAAATATTAAAATATAATTAAAAATTATCAACGTTAACTTCGATGGTATCACATAAGCCGGCTGATGTCCACATCAATAATATCCAGTCAAATTTAGCTAGAAGGACTGAATTGGCACTACGTCAAAAGATTTAAAACTAAATTAGCACCCAAAAAAGTTTATGACTAAATTGGCACAAATGCAATACATTTATGACTTTACTTACACTTTTCCCCAAATATTTTTATAAGAGCTATTGTAGTAATTACAATTTTCATTTGATGAATTATATTAACTGTAAGTGTAACCTTTAGACAGTACATACGTTGTTTAGTAAGAAGATGTTCTATAAACAATTATTATTTGGTGTGACCAACCATTATTTTAAATTAAGATACACTTTTAAATAAACTACAAACAAATTAAATAATTTTACTGTTTATGAATGAAAATAAATAAATTTGAAACCAAACAACTCCTAAATTTTCGAACCAAAACAAGAAAATGAGTTTTGTGAACCAAAAACTATATGTCATATTCCCGATTGTAGTTCATAAGAATCTTGTATGGATGACAAATGGGGGAAAATCTTCTTTCATAGCTTTGATGGAATAAAAACACGTCGCCATTATTTCCACTTTCATTTATTAGACATGTTCTCATAAGTACATAGAACCAAAAACTAAAGTGTAGTGAGAACTTAAACGTTCTATGAAACCAAACAACTAGGTTTTTCAGTAAACACCGTTTCAACAAGTCATGAGGTATAAACATGATATGAGAGAGAGAGAGAGAGAGAGAGAGAGAGAGAGAGAGAGAGAGAGAGAGAGAGAGAGAGAGAGAGAGAGAGAGAGAGAGAGAGAGAGAGAGAGAGAGAGAGAGAGAGAGACTCCTTTTCAATATCTTCCTGCTTAATTTTCTCCGGAACTAGATCCATGGAGGCTCGCATGAGAAGAAGAGAGAGGAACATAGCCAAGAACAGCTTGCTGGCTACGATTTCGTATCTTAAAATAAGGAAAACCGGCAAGCCATTCTTGGCTGCATTCAACACTCTCTCTACCTCTTCATGCAAGACTCTCGGACCGAACTTTGACCGCTCGTATCTCTTTGGTACGTTGATGTTTCGACATACAATCGCACCCTCTTTCTTTCTCACTCTTCTATGCACCGTGATGAACACAGACACACACACTCTATATATAGAGCCGAGAAAAGAAGCCTAGAAGGCAATTAAGTGCATGCCCACAAGCAAGAATTGACGACTCCCATATAATATTCCCAAAGCCGGGACATTCTTCCTAAAAGTGGCAATTGACCACACTCTCACGCACACAGACTTTCAACTTCTGCTACCATCCAAAATCTTCCCTCAAAAAATGCTTGGATATTAACTAACAAGTGATGGGAAGAGAATCTCTTTCTCTTCCTTTCCTTTCCTTTTCTCAAAAGAGAGTAATAGGAGGAGGACATTGGTGAAGACTGGAATATAATATGCCAATTGGTTTTGCTCGAATTCCAAAACCAGCAGCCTGATGATATCATCTCTTTTCTTTATCCTTTTCTGATTTATGACTCATGAGTGGCCTGGCCAGGTCACTATTCAAGAACATGATTCGATGAACGTGCCATATTAACAGAAAAGGGGGTGAATCTTGTCAATGTTATGATTCATGCACGTTTTCCATAATCGCAGTGTCTTTACTTACAATTCAAGATACAACCCTGTTTTTGTTCGTTTTCCATTGATTATTACTAATATAAAATAAATTAATGTTTAACGAAGGAGTTAGGCAGTCGCTCATAGAAAGGGAATAGTGACATTGAAAAATGATTGTGGAGCAATCAAAGAGATATGCTGGAGACTTTTTGAGTGGAATATCACGAGGTTGGGCGGAAAATTTGAGAAAAAGGAATAGTTGCCGCAATCTGATTTGAGCGGAGTTTGACCATTGAATTCAATTAGTATGCCGACACGCGAAATTCGAGCGCATGTAAAGGACTTAATGCATGATGCGTCAATGAAAAGCAAACAAAAAAGTCTTACATACGTAAAGAGAAATATTCATGTAAGTGAATTCAAGTTTGACACGTAACAGATTCATGAGACCACATTACAATTACGTTGACAATCTTAAATCGCTATTTTGTGTATCATACAAAATAGATGAGAAAATTATCCAAAAAATCCTAAATTTATTGTACTTTTACTAATTCAATCATGAACATTTAAATTTTACTAATTGAATCCTAAACCTTTTTATTTCTTGCCTATTGAGTCCATCCAGCTAATTTTGGCCGGAAATCTCCGACATGAACGCCGAACGACCACATGACGTTGACGTGGACATTTTAAAATAATATTTTAATAATTAATAATTTTTTTAATGTTCTTTTCTCTTCTTTTTTTTCCTTTTCTCTCTTTTTTTTCTATGTTCTGAAGTTAGGTCGGCAAGGGTGGTCAACCGACCCTCGCCGGCTCTGAATGAGGGCCACAATGCCCTCGCTGGCGAAACCGAGGCCGCGCAAGCCCTCACCCTGATCTAATGAGGGTCGCGACGCCCTAGCCAAATCTGGCTAGGTGAGGGCGTGGGGCCAAAGCGAAGGCACCAAGTGCCTTCCCTAGCCAGATTTGGCAAGGGCGTCGCGACCCTCTACGGATTTGGGCAAGGGCTTGCATGCCCTTGCTTTGGCCTGCCAAGGCATTGTGGCCCTCGCCCAGAGCCAGTGATGGCCGCGACGCCCTCACCTAGAGCCAGCGAGGGTCGGCCGGCCACGCTCACCAACCCTAATTTCAAAACCTAGAAAAAAAGTAGAGCAAAGGAAAAAGAAACATTAAAAAATCATAAATTATTAAAATATTATTTAAAAACATCAACGTCAGCGATTTCCAGCCAAAATTGCCTAAATGGACTCAATTGGCAAGAAATGAAAAGATTTATAACTCAATTGACAAAGTTGAAAGGTTTAGAATTGAACTGACAAAAGTGCAATAGGTTTATAACTTTTTAGACAATTTTTCCCAAAATAAATTGTTAGAACAAAATTTACTAGCGTGTGGAACTGGCATTCGGGATGATGTTATTCATGGTAGAGATCATCCTTCTTAAAAAATACGTGTGCGAAGGGAGAGAAGATAATCTCAATGTTAGCTGATCGATACACTCTTACGGTGGATGAAATAAACCAAAAGATTTCGATGGGCACTTGTTCCTGGATACGCTTATTTGACCCCCTAAATCACAAAAAGATAAATCAAAATTCCATTGCTCAAGCAAATATCCCTTAAAATAAAGTTCAGAAAGTCAATTTTCACGAAATTTATTTGCACTAGTTATAGTCTATAGAAAAGCTACCGACTTCAGTCATAGATTTAAAAAACTCTGGGAAAGTGGTGCATGCAAACCACTATTGCAACGCCAAGTGAATGACCATATCAGATCTGATATGATTAAAAGGTGGACATCTAACATGATCTAATGATTCCCTATCTAGACAAAGCAATAATATTGTGTACTGTGGAGTCTACTTAGCTAGACATTAATCACTTTTTTATATTGAAATGAATCCCATTGAAGCTGGTATTGACAGCCTCAGGGTGTAACACTGTGGTTCATTTAGAGTTCCTAACGATGTTCAACCATGTTGAAAGGACCGAAAGGTATTCTTCTACAGTCATATCAGGATGAGCTAGCTCAACAAGGAAATGAATTACTCAATGGTATGAATCGTGGAAGATGGAGGAAATTGGAAGAGCAACGCATTCCATGGGTGCATCTTAAATTAATCCAAATCAAACAATGAACTTCTCATTGTATAGTCAGAAAGTATCTTGAAATATTCAACCCCTGGGAACATTAAATGTATGAATCAAACTTACCTCTTGAATCCCTACTTCTCTTTTTTACTGTGGGAGAGGGTGAAAGGATGTTAGGTACTTCTTGTTCACCTGTATCCCTAGCATAAAAAGATCAGCAAGTCGAAGATGAGATATACAATAAAGGTTCTCAAGCATATTAAGAGACATCGATACGACACAAATGAGACCATTATGAGATTATCATTCAGGCATTGCATTAGATGATAAATGCATTAAGTCCTAGAGCATTACAAAATGATTAATATGAAATTCACTCTGGTCATCCGGAGATTAAATATCCGTTCACAAAAGAACGGTATTTCCTTTCTGAGACACCCTTTAATTCACATAACATTTAGCTTTGTTTCTGAAACGCGTGACAGGTAGTTCCTTTGAATAGGCCATGATAAAGTAAATAAACTAGTATCTCGAGGTCACAACTAAAAAACAAGGCCAACAAAAGGATCAAACAAGATGAGAAGACATCTGATCTTTCTGACACTTGATGTGATGACATGATTAACCCACAAATAATCAACCAACAACTGTGTAGAGAACATATTCTTTGCAACAAAAGAATTGTTCGAGAACAATTTTTCTGAGCAGGCATTGTGTAGTTCATGCAAGAATAAAGTTTTAACTTCTCTTGCAACTAAGGAAAATATATACATCACTTATAGCGGTCCTATAATTCACAGACAATAAAAACATGCGTAATTAAAAATGTGGAAGCTGAACTTTCATAAGGAAAAATAGACATTTCTCTGGAGAGTAACAAAAGCTATAATCTCAGTAACCTGCATGATCACCGTTTACTTGTTTTCAAATGATATATACATAACAAATGAATGTGAAAATTGAGTAGCGGCTACATCTTCGTTTTTTTTTCATTTTTTGTCAGGGAGGGGGCGCAGGTTATGAAGTACACATCTTCATTTGATGGAATTGAAACTCCTTAAGACTACAAGGGGTGTTATTTCAACCCTCCAACAAGTGGGTGGGTTAGCAAGTATGGGCAAAGTACAAACTGAGGAAAGAGTTTGAATCAATATGATCTGAATTCAATCCTCTGAGTAGGTGATATAATCAGAATGAACAGATTTAAGAAAATTTATCTTACATTAAATGCCTCTTCTAGATCTTCCTCATTCCACCCTACAACTCACCTGTCACTTTTCATCTATTGTAACCTGATCTGCCATGACTTCTGAATTGCATCTGGATTCTGAATCTTTTACAGTCATGGAACTTGATGGCCTGATTAAGGGTTGAATAACATTAGGTATAGCAACCACATGCATAATCCAGTGGAGCAAGAGATCCTCACAAGCTTTAGAATAACATATTCCCAACTTTAAACTAAATAAACTTGTGATTTTTAGCAGACCATCTTCAAGTCTATAAGTCTGTTTCCTGGACATTTCAATTACCTCCACAACAGGCCTCAATAACATGTAAACTTCCATCTGCTAAACAACTCAATCATTAGTAAGCCATTCAAGTTAATAGAAGGCACTTGCTGCAAATTTAAGTATAAGATCAAGGGTAGACTAGCCACACCTGGGATTCTGAAAGGCCCCTGTGATTCTTGGGCTCTGGATGCATAATTCAAATGCAGAAACATATATGTACGGTTCACTTAATACCCTCGCTGATTTTTTGGGCTCTCAATTTCTCAAAGGAACCCCCAGATAAGCGACCGCCGACCAGCATCTCTGGTAACCTATGTATTAGCCACTTGGTTAGAGCTATTTGATAAAGATTGCAGCTATTGTTACATTCTTGAGCTAACTTTTTGGTTCTATTTGTGCATGTCCAAAGAAATTTCTCACCATGGTAGTTCAAGATGACATATTTCAAGGGACAAGGGTAACCACCAGGAGAACAGAATATGCACCTTTAAATGGTTGGAGCAGATACATACATAGGAGGGGGATATTACATGCATAAAGCAGGCACCCGTAATCAACTATGGAAGTGTCTAATACTATTACATCACCAAGTAAACCGTTATCTACTATAAAACTGTTTAGTAATAGCAGCACAACATCCTGCAGTAGATTTTTAGAACAACATTCCCCGCACTTATAAGTAATTTCTGAGTAAATGATTGTTTACTGATTCTAAGACCTAATGCTTTATTCTCGACAATAAAAGGAGGTAAAACCAATGAGAAGTATCTTATTCCATCATAAATCATCTTACTCCCTCAAAGATTTGTAAAAAAAAAAAAATTCTGCATTGATCCCTAATCTGAGCCATTAAGTGGGAGAAATGCATGTTGAAGAGCTATCTACAATAGAAATTTAATTGAAGAGTAGAGAAGAGCCTAATAATGAATTTAAACATTAAGTTCTATCTGGCATTCAAACATCAATGACCAGAAAATAAAAAGCTTAAACTATAAAACACGTAAATGACTTCAAGTGAGTAATGACCAACTATTTGAAAGGGGGAGAATTGAGAGAAGTAAAACAGCACTCATTTGGAGAACAACAATCAACAGAGGTAGTTAAGAATATACTTTCAATTAAAAGACAAATGGGGATTTTACAGAAAATAGCAGCATATTTTCCTAGTAAAACAAAAAGCAGCAAATACAGTTGCTTAATCAAGGACTGGAAGAGTTAGAACATGTTCAATACCACTCAGATACTGAACGTAGAACTTAACTGACCACAGAGGTGCGCAAAACAAACTCTAGTTATTAAGTTCTCATGCAGGCTAAAGGATCAATACTAATGAAGACGACGGTTAAGAAACTGTATCTCAAGAAACATTTCTTGTGCAAGTTACTTCAAAAGTTTGTTTTATTAACATCTCTTTATAACTACTTAAAAAGCTCTTGTATACCGTTGGTGTTCCATGGGATAGAAGAGGACGATTGAGAACTGAAAAACCAGCAGTACTTGAATGGACTTCTATGTTTAAGTTTAAGCAGAAAAATTAAAGATCCATGGCAGTATGAAAGAAGTGAAATAATGCTCGAGACTGATTTGTGCAAATTATCCAGAATGAGAGTGCAAAAAGCCCTTCAGCATGCATCATGCAAGAGCTATGAAAGAAAATATAATAGCCAACACAGAAATTGCACGAACAAATAGTGCACATAAGATATCAAGACAAATACTAAAAAATCTGCAACAAATCACCAGCCTAAGAACTGGGAAAAAATAAAAGATGATATTGCGTTACCAAAGACTTACCCAAATCTACTGATCCTCAGTTTCTTCGGAATTGTCAGCTTTCGGGATGTAACCTTCCCTCTTCATCTCATCCACCAAAACTTGATACATCTCCACTGTGCTGTGATGCAAAGTATCACCAGCATGAAATTGATGAAGCTGAGTCTCAATCCCCAACCAACTGTAACTAGGTGTCTTAGTTACACCCCTCTGTCTCATCAATATTCTCATCCTCGCTGATCCATCCCACTTCCTCACAGCAGCACAGAGTTTTGATGATATAACATAGTTCCCTGAATTCGAAGTTTCTATTTCCAGAAGCAGCTGCATCACCCGCTCACAAATATCTGCATTTCGCCACTTCTGACAGGCACCAAGTAATGACCCCAGAACAACTTCATCTGGCTTTCCAGGCATCTTCACAATGAAGCACCACCATGAACACATGCAGAGAGTACTCCGACGAATGTGTTGTTATTTGGGCAGACATGCCCACCCTCTTTCAACATGCGATCAAATAGTGCTAATGACTCCTTTGCTCGACCATGGAAAGCTAGGGCAGAAATCATAGCATTCCAAGATGCCTCATTTTTCTGAGGTATGTCTTCAAAAACTTCAAGAGCATTGTCTAAACTTCTGCACTTAGCATACATATCAATTAAAGCAGTACCAACGTAAACGTCACACCTTAAACCGCTATGAGACACATAGGTGTCCACCCAATTCCCCAGGTCTAGGGCCCCTATTGAGGCACAAGAAGACAACATGCCAAGCAATGTAATTTTGTCAGGATCAATGCCAGCCTCTCTCATCGTGCTAAATAATATGATCGCTTCATCAGCCATCCCATTTTGGGCGTAACTGTCACAAATTAATATGTCAAAAAAAGTTAGAGAGCCCCTCACCAATTACGCTTAATCGTGCAGATTACCATAATATGTATCTTGGACATTGCTAACTGATTAACTGAACCAAAGGTAAAGGAGAATGCAAAAGTCAATTGCAAGGATAAATTCTCCAACAGACAACCCAAAAATGGGTGGCATTATCCTCATTACTGAAAGGCCAGTATATGAACCAGTAAAGGAGAAGCAAGAATCAAGCTAACAGAGTGCACTAATAGAAGGAGGCAAGGACTTGAAAACCTTTCAGAAAAGCAGGTAAAACTACATAACTTGAAGTTTCCCAAAAAAAAAAAGAACTTTTCAAAACTATCCCCTAATAGAAGAGAAACAATCTTGTAGCCATCAGACAAAAAGGTTGGGGCAGACCTCAACTATCACTCAGTTGAAAAAAATATTAGTATTAGTATTATGAAGAGTACATATGCAAATTCGACGATTGGATTGGGATCAATCCTGGTAAAGTCTTATAATTCAGAATAAATCTGATAGGAAAGCTAATACCAGACCTACAGCAATTAGACTAGTAGAAAACAATTATGTCACAGATGAAATGAGGTAATAACTGGTGATTTTATAAAGCAAGCAATCAAGAGAAAATGACTAATACCCTGTGATCATAGCATTCCAAGTCACTACATCCCTCTTTACCATTTTATCAAAAACGCTCTTTGCTGATGTCAAATCCCCACATTGCCCATACATATCAATCAAGGCAGATACCACGCACGAGTTCAACTTCATCCCATTATCCAGAACATATCCCTCTATCCACTTGCCCGATCTCAGATCCCCCCAAGTCTCCACACGACGTGAGAGTGCTTGCCACAGTCATTTCATCAGGCATGAAGACTTCGTCCCCCATTTTCCTGAACAGCTCAACCGCATCCGCCGCAAAACCCATCTTCGCACACCCAGAGATCATCGAGTTCCACGGGACCAAATCTTTGTCGGCAATTTCGTCAAACACCTTGCGTGCAGTCTCCAGCTCGCGGCACTCGGCATACATCATGATCAACGAGTGACTAGCATGACCGTCCGAATCCAACCCAGTCCTAAATACCGAACAACGAGCCGCCCGACCACGGTACAGCTCGGGAAAGATTCGCGCATGCAATGGACAGAGATGGGCACGTGAGATTATCGGGGCTTCAGTCCTACACATCTCATTCGGCAACAGTAGCGCAGCGGCGTCAAAGGGGGTAGCCGCGGCGTGCGGCGGCCAAGCCCCCGGACCATGACATTGAAGGCGGAGTCATCGGGTCGAGGAATTCAGAGCGATTCGCAGTGAATCTGGTTCGGTGGGGGAGGGGATTGGTTGGGATTTCAAAAGGCTCGGTTGGCGGGGAACGAGGTGAGGATCGTACTGAAGGAGAGCCCACCCTTCTCCTGACCTGAGCCATTTTCTATCCCTACTTATTTGGAATTCCACCAGGGCAACACTATTTTCACTCTTTCTTGGCTAGAATGCACCATCATTTGTAATGGCTGACCAAGTTTTACCTATTAGAGAACCAGAAGTTCATTAATGTGCTTGTATCATTCTCCTAAAAACACACACATATATATAGTTTTTTTATTTAGTTTTCAACTAAGTGCTTGAGGGCGACCCTCCCTCGCCTGTGGCCGGTCGCCTGGCAAGGGACGGTCGCCCGGCCATGGCCAAGTACCGGCCACAGGCCAAAGAGAAAGAAAAGGAAAGAAACAAGAGAGGAAAACGATTTTTAAAAAATGAAACAATTATTCACGTCAGCACCAGCCACGTCATGTAAGAAGGGTGCGATCAGCTGGGTTCCACGTTGGTGATTTTTAGTCAAAATTGACCGGAATGACTAAATTGGCAAATCGTCAATGGTTTGGGATTAAATTGGCAAATCATCAAAAGGTTTGGAGCTAAATTGACATAATTAAAAGGTTTGAGGCTAAATTGACATAATTAAAAAGTTTGAGGCTCTATTAGTCATCGTACAATAGGTTTAGGACTTTTCGAACAAGTATTCCATTTGACACATGAAAACATGTGTAGTTCATATCAGGTATATAATAGTTTTATCTGGTCCTAAGTGGCTTGAGCTTGGACCCTTCTTCCCACAACACCATAAATTCTAAAGAAATTGTCTCTTAACCTTTTTTTTACCAAAAAAAATTAGCTAGAGTAATTAAATGGATTAATAGCACGTTCTTTAAAGTAGCATGTCCATGAGATGTCAATGTCTCGACAGGCCGCGCAGGTTGGAGGTACTAAATACAGTAGGATATCGATGTCATGGATACAAATAGTATTGTTTACAATAAATAGACTAGCAAATGCTCGTTGTGTGTATGCACATAATTGATATTTGAAAGATTAAACAAGACCACTTCATTACTAAATGTATGAATGATTAAATAACTGTAGCAATTATTGATAAAAAAAATACACGATTGATAATGGATATATGTAAATATGTGTGGAAAGATTCAAGTATATCAGGATGTGAAATCTTTACAAAGAATGTTATTATGGGATAGTAAATATTCAAAATTAGATATTAAAACAGGTGGGAGTGGGAGATTATAGATGTGACATTCGTAATTTTCGAATTTGGATAATAGTATTTAGAATGATTTTCCATGACGGTTACCATCCGAAATCCAATGCGTTAAGATTAAATGAATAGATATATATTGTTGGTAATTAATTACCGGCATATTAGTTGTAGAAAGGGATTGATATGCTCCAAATTTTATATTTGATGATTTTCAAGTTTTAAATTTATTGAATTGAGATTTCCAAGTATCCGATATTTTTCACTAATAATTTAAGTTAGTTTAAAATATTTTACATGTTGATTTATTAAATGTTTTGGTAACTTAATAACATATTTTGGATTAAGCCTTGGGTTTCTCTTCATTTGGCACGCCCTCCCTTCATTTTTCTCCCAAGTATTTTAAACCACAAGCCTTTAATTTGTAACACTGAACTTGGCCAACCATGATATCATGTTTTATCTCATCTATGTTATCCTAAGCTAAGCGTATTATTGTCTTAATGACTAACCCATTTTACTTGGCCAAGAAGCCCCTTCCAAAATTTCTCCTTTAGCTCATCTTATTAGGCCACATGTAAGGCCACACGTATTTTTTGGCTTGAAGAAACATTCATTTCTTTATACCCGATGTAATCATTTCGGTTCATTCCCCTTGGCTGTGTATTTGAATATAACTATATGATTATGCCACTTGCCACTTTCTAACTTGAATGCAACCTTCCACCTAGCATTTTTAACTTCAAGTCATAATTCCTTTTAACATTGGTTTACTAGATACACTCCCCTTTCTCTTGACCGAATAAATGGGTTTTAAAAGTGTTGGGGCTAACAATATAACCTAGAGAGGAGTGAATAGGTTGAATGAGAACCATGAAGAACTTTTACTGAATATAACAAGTTAAAACTCACCAGCAACAAAAATAGTTTCACATAATCAAGAACCTGCTAATGAACAAATACGTAATCAGGAGTGGTGCTGATAAATAGATTCATGTAATTGGGTGCAATGCTAATAAACAGACAATGAAGAGATAGAAGATAGCATAATGAGTTTTATAGTAGTTCAACTTTATCCCCAAGCCTATGTCTACTCCTAATACTATCGGCCACAACCAAGACGGTATTGCAAGTTATAACCGGCAAGTGTTGTTCCTTTCGCACAATAGATCACACTATCAGGACACAAGCACTACTCTTACACTAGTACACTCGACTAGTTGCTATTACAACTCTATCCCACTTCACAAAGACATTATGAACATGACAACTACTAACAACAGAAACAAGAACACTCAATGCCATAAACTCAGTTTGTTCCTTTCCACCCAACGTCACTATTTCTTTTGGATTGAGTATACATAGCTTTCCAATCCTTAGATGACCGTTTCCCACTCAACTCCATGAAGTGCTTGTTGGAAACGTATGCGGAAACGAAAAACAGAACACCAGAAATTTACGTGGTTCGATCACGAAGTGATCTACGTCCACGGGCGAGGCACGACAAAATTCCACTTTAATCAAAGAGAGTACAAAATTTCAGAAGTCGAAACAACGACAAAACCTCACGGCTCACAAAACTCTCTGAAAACAAAACTCTCTGTTCTACAATGAGAAAACCTAGCCGCCGTGTAAAATAGGGCTCCCGATCGGCCCAACCCTTCGCATCGCGAACCAAATCTCAATTTCCTTTTCACTTTTCGGGTCGCACAAAAATATGTCGGGTCGGGTCATGAACCGGACCGAGTACATTAAATTCAAGACATATTTAACAAATCTCCACCTTGGCTTGAATTTCCCAAAACAAAGTAGTTAAGAAGCAAAACACATTCTCTTAGCATCCCTAAGCCTACGTGAGCTAACTCGGTGTAGGAAACAAGGGATGCAACAAAAGAATATATCCACTTCAAAACACACAAATATAAAATTGCCATTACCTCTCCACCAAAGCCCCACAAGGGGCAAACTCAACCAAGCATGCCAATCAAGTTCAAGCAATGCTTAAACTTGTTGGCGGGAACTGGCTTGGTCAACATATCAGCAGGATTGTCAGCTGTACCAATTTTCTTTACCGTTATGTTTCTTTCTGCAACTGCCTCGCGAATAAAGTGATACCTGACATCAATGTGCTTAGTCCTCTCATGATATGCTTGATTTCTAATCAAGTATATAGCACTCTGATTATCACAAAAGACAACCGAATTGTCTTCCTGTTGTAGCCCAAGTTCCTGAACAAGATTCCTCAACCAAATACCTTCTTTCACTGCTTCTGCTGCTGCCATATACTCTGCCTCTGTAGTAGATAAAGCAATTGTCGACTGTAAGGTTGACCTCCAGCTAATAGCCGAACTAGATAGTGTGAAAAGATAGCCAGTCAATGATCTCCTCTTATCAAGGTCACCTGCAAAATCAGAATCCACAAATCCCACAACTGAGATACCGTTAGAACTCTTTCTATCAAACATTAGACCCAACTCTGCGGAGCCTCTAAGATACCTAAGTATCCATTTAACTGCCTGCCAATGAACCTTTCCAAGATGCGCCATATATCTACTAACCACACTAACTGCCTGCGCAATGTCTGGACGAGTACATACCATAGCATACATAATGCTACCAACTGCACTGGAGTATGGGACACGAGACATCGCAGCCTCCTCGACTTCTGATTGAGGTGAATGTTGAGCTGAAAGTCTAAAATGCGATGCCAACGGTGTACTCACAGGCTTAGCGTTTTGCATGCCAAACCTCTCAAGTACCTTCTCAATATAACTCCTCTGCGAGAGATATTACTTCCCTGCTTTCCTGTCCCTCTGAATCTCCATTCCTAAGATCTTCTTGGCAGGACCCAGGTCTTTCATCTCGAACTCCTCATTGAGCCGTTTCTTCAAGATCAACACATCTGACATGTTCTTTGCAGCAATGAGCATGTCATCCACGTATAAGAGAAGATAGACAAAGGATCCATCTGAACCCTTCTTGAAGTAAACACAACTATCATAGTTGCTCCTCTGATAACCGCTCCCTATCATGAAGCTGTCGAATCTCTTATACCACTGTCTTGGTGACTGCTTCAGACCATACAAGGATTTCTTCAATTTACAAACATGATCTTCCTTGCCTTCTACATAATAGCCTTCAGGCTGGGCCATATAAATAGTTTCTTCAAGCTCGCCATGCAGAAAAGCAGTCTTCACGTCAAGTTGCTCAAGCTCTAAGTCAAATTGAGCAACTATAGCCAGCAACACACGAATGGAAGTGTGTTTTACTACAGGAGAGAAAACTTCAGCATAATCAATTCCCTCCTTCTGGTTGTAGCCTTTAGCTACGAGCCGAGCCTTGAATCTAGCATTTTCAACACCTGGAATTCCTTCCTTTTTCTTGAAGACCCATTTACACCCGATGGCTCTCTTTCCCTTAGGCAACTGCACCAAGTCCCAAGTCTGGTTCTTGTGAAGTGATTCAAGTTCCTCAACCATAGCAACAGCCCATTTTTCTGATTCTGTGCAAGTAATAGCTTCTGTATAGGTAGAAGGTTCCTGAATACCCATATCTTCTGCTGTCGTGAGAGCATAAGCCACAAGATCAGAAAACCCATATTTCTGAGGAGGTCGGGTCTGTCTCCTTTCTCTACCAGTAGCAATGGAGTATGGCTGCTCCACCTCATCTACAGCTTCCTCATTTGAAATTGAATCAACACCAGCATTTTGCTCGTTCAAAATATTCTGAGAGGTCTTTTCTGGAAGCTCCACCTGAACCTCCACCTCATTCATATCACTCTTATGTTTACCTGCAGACTCATCAGCAACTTTCCTTTGATCAAGCATATGCATTTCATTAAAAGTAACATCCCTACTAATAATGAACTTAGGTGAGTTAGGTTCCTGGCACCATAAACGATAACCTTTCACCCCATCAGCATACCCAACAAAAATGCATTTCTTTGCTCTAGGTTCTAGCTTACCATCCTTAACATGATAATAAGCAGGACATCCAAAAAAACCTTTAGATTAGAGTAATCACAAGGCTTACCTGACCACATCTCAAAAGGAGTCTTGCATTCAATTGCTGTTGAAGGAGAGCGATTAACCAAATAACAAGCCGTGTTAACAGCTTCAGCCCAGAAATCCTTTTCCATGCCAGCATTAGAGAGCATGCATCTTGCTCTCTCCAATAGAGTTTTGTTCATGCGTTCTGCCACTCCATTCTGCTGTGGAGTGTGCCTTACTGTACGGTGTCGAACAATACCTGCATCTGCACAGAATTCATTAAAATCGCCACCACAGAACTCAAGACCATTATCGGTCCTAAGATACTTGATCTTCTTCCCTGTATGATTCTCAACAAGAGCCTTCCACTTCTTGAAGGTTTCAAATACGTCACTTTTTCTTTTCAGAAAATAAACCCAAACCTTCCTGGAATAATCGTCAATAAACGTCACAAAGTAAAGGGCACCACCCTTAGATGGAACCTGTGCTGGTCCCCATAAATCAGAATGGATATAGTCAAGTGTGCTCTTTGTCGAATGAGTCCCTGTGCTGAATTTGACCCTGCATTGCTTGCCAAGAACACAGTGCTCACAGAAATCTAGTGAGGTCGTCTGCTCCCCACAAAGTAAACCACGTTTACTCAAAACTGACATGCCACGCTCACTCATGTGGCCCAAACGCATGTACCACAATTTGGTTCTATCATTGTCAGAAACGGAATTGCTTATGCCAATTGAAGGACCCATAACTGTGCTACCCTGCAAGTGATACAAGTGATTCACCTTGCTTCCTTTCATCACAACCAGATTGCCTTTTGTAACTTTAAGAACTCCACCTCCACCTGAGTACACACACCCAATGGAATCCAAACTGCTCAACGAGATAAGGTTTCTCTTCAAGTCTGGTATATGTCTTACTTCAGTCAAAGTTCTTACTGCTTTGTCGTGGCACTTAATCCGAACAGTACCAATACCCACGACTTTACATACAGCATCATTCCCCATCAAGACTGATCCACCATTCAATGGTTCGTATGTGGTGAACCATTCCCTATTTGGGCACATGTGGTATGATGCTCCAGAATCCATAATCCAAACATCATTGGACAAATTAACAGCAGAACATGCCGTAAGAACACTGTCTGACGCATTAGCCTCATTGTCGTTTGCAACATTCGCCGAATCTTGTTTCTGAATATGCTGCTTATCCTTTTTCTTGAGCGAAGGACAATCTGATTTGTAATGTCCCTTTTTATGGCAATAGTAGCACTCAACGTTCGTCTTATCTCCAGGTGGCTTAGATTTTGAACGTCCAACAGATTTCCATCGATAAGCTTTATCCCTGCTCTTGCTCCTGCCTCTCACAAACAAACCATCTGCTTTATTTTCGCTGGTATTCCCATTCAACTTTGTTCTCAGTTCTGCAGAATTCAAAGACGCTTTGACATCCTCCAAAGTTATGGATTCACGTCCATACAGCATCGAGTTCACGAAATTTTCGTATGAGGCAGGCAGCGAACATAAAACGATCAAAGCTTGATCTTCATCTTCGAGTTTAATATCTAAATTTTTCATATCCAGAACAATTTTATTAAACTCATCCAGATGTTCCTGAACAGACGTACCTTCGCGCATCTTTAGGGTATAAAGACGCTGCTTCAGATAAAGTTTCGACGTTAGGGATTTCTTCATGTAGAGACTTTCCAGTTTCTTCCAGAGACCGGCCGCTGTTTCTTCATCGGCGACTTCTCGCAAGACCTTGTCATCTAGAGACAACTGGATCGCGCTATGCGCCTTCTCCTCCATCTCTTCAATTTCAGCCGAGGTCATATCTTCTGGATAATTTCCGTCCAGAGCCTTAACTGTACCCTCTCGCCTCAGTAAAGCCTTCATCTTAATTCTCCATAATCCAAAATTGTTCTGTCCGTCAAAAGATGAGATCTGAAACTTCAAAGATGCCATCTTCAAGAACCCTAGAATCCAACGCAGCTCTGATACCAATTGTTGGAAACGTATGCGGAAACGAAAAACAGAACACCAGAAATTTACGTGGTTCGATCACGAAGTGATCTACATCCACGGGCGAGGCACGACAAAATTCCACTATAATCAAAGAGAGCACAAAATTTCAGAAGTCGAAACAACGACAAAACCTCACGGCTCACAAAACTCTCTGAAAACAAAACTCTCTGTTCTACAATGAGAAAACCTAGCCGCCGTGTAAAATAGGGCTCCCGAAAATTTTCTCGGGGGCGTAGCCCCCGAACCCCCCGCGCGTTGGTTCGCTTTCTCCAGCTTGGGCGGTCCGCTATGGAGATTTGTTCACTTGCTGCGGGTTGGGCCTATCGGCCCAACCCTTCGCGTCGCGAACCAAATCTCAATTTCCTTTCCACTTTTCGGGTCGCACAAAAATATGTCGGGTCGGGTCATGAACCGGACCAAGTACATTAAATTCAAGACATATTTAACAGTGCTGTTGGTTCTACCATCATCAGTCTTCATTGGCTCTTTGTCGATCATCAACATCAGAACAGCTACTAATTGTGGCAGTTTTCCCAAACCAACTCCTGTCAGTGTCTGTCTCCTATCAAAATTGCCATAACTGCTTTGTTACATCTCCAGTACTCCTGACGCGAACTCTAAGCTTTTGTAACAGCTATATTAATGTTGTTACCATTCCAATTAGATAAGCGTGCGAATATGACTTTCCAGAACTCCATATTTGCACTATCCCTTACCCATATAATCAGGAGTGAGATTATCAATAATCTGTTGATGATGTCCGCTGATGAAACCGTATGGAATGACTTTCAATCAATCATCTAACAATCTCTTGACTTAATCAGCTTCCAAAAACTTCCAAGGAAATCAACATCCCTATTGATTCCTCGCCTTCACTGAATGACCAAATCAGCTTCCAAAGACATCAGTGTTCTCACTAGTTCCATGTCTTTATTGAATTCACTGGATCATCGGTATTTTTACCGTCTCTCCACGTCATTTGGAATGAACTGCTCCACTAACAATATGTTGTCCTCATAGCAATATATTGTTCTTCTATCCTTATGGTTCTTATAAGTATATTGGTGATTGTGAATCTACCAAGCTATTCACCTTCACAAGTGCGGGCCTTCCAAGCTTCAACGAATCTTATTGTTCTAGGCTCGTTCACCAACGCCAAGGCCCATCTAGTTGTTTACATTATCTTGGTCCTTCCAAGCCATCATGAATATCCTCATTCTTCTTGACTTGTTCTCTCTCAATCTAAGCCTTCTAGCTTGTTCAACTTTGTAGAAATCCTTTCAACTTGTGAACATCTCCACGCCTTATACCTTGTTCACCTCAGATATTGATAGTGATCCTTCCATATCGGCAAAGCATTCCTGATTGTAGTTAACATTGACATGACTAGATATGACACCTCTTCTTTAGATCAGTCAATGGATATGATCGAATTTAATGGGATAAAAAAATGATCAATTTTAAGATTTTTTAAATGTATGCCTAAATCTCATTTTATAAAAGAAAAAAATATGGATTTTCAAATGTTGGGCTGAGTGCCATGACTTAGTCGAACAATACGAAAATAGTTTTAGATTTTTTTTTTGTTTTTTGAATTTTCTTCCCTAGTGAAGTTAGCTGTCCAGAATTGACTTTAGGATTTTGGCCACTTGTCTTATTTACATATTGAAGGAGGGCACGTTTGTCACCCAAGAGCCCAAACCTACTAGACTCCGATAATTTTCTAGTGTGTATGAGATCGAGGAATTGCCACACTCGGTAGGAATTAATTGAATGCTCAAAAAGTTTCGACCACTCGATTGATATACAAAAGATATTAAAAGAGGATCTTTTCCTAATAAAGTGACTAAACTCTTTCTTCTTTTGAAAATAATTTTAATATCTTTTAGTTTTTGCTACAAAAATCGATATTTATTGTCACAAATTTACCGGAATATACACAATCAAGTAATTTATTATTTTACAGTATGATAATCATTATAATTACATTACACTACTTATACTTATTTCGTGAAAAACATATGTTTATCCTAGTGGTACCATTTTTTATGTATTTAATGAGAATCACCCGTATAAAAATATTAATGACGTATCGAGAGCTCACATGCGTAAACAATTGTTATTCAACGGTGGCTAAATTGCATTTTAGTTGGTTAAAATATTCCAACTCGATTTTACAATGACGGTCTCTTAAGTGACAAGACAACAACATTACTAAAATTCAAAAATAAATATTTCAGTCAGTGACAATATGGGTTGGAGGATATACGTGGGACATCGATATATGGGTGCGTTTAGTTCGACTTTGGAGAAACGTTTTTGGTAAAATGTAAAGGCATTTGGGCTAAAGGGGTTTTTCGAAAAGCAAGTAGTGTTTCGTAAAATGTATTTTAAAACACATTGAGAAACAATTTTGACGTAAATGCCGTTTAGTAAAAACTATACTTTCTAATGTATTTTTGGTAATTATGTTTTATAAAAAAATTCTCAAACTATTTGTTAGCGAAACTCAGCCGTTGCCGGCGAGGGTGGCGGTGGCACATTGGCAGCACGCCGGCCACTAGCAGGTAGCATACCGGTTGCTCGTCAATGGCTATTAAAGATTGAAAAATATTGAGTTCACCGTACTAAATACTATCCTATCAAGTCATTATCTTGCCAAATCAACCATGACATCATAATTGTATGACTATAACATCTAAAATGTTAATTTTAACGTCGATATGCTTCGCTAAAAAAAAGTATTTCATAAGTACTACCTAGGATGATAATAAAATGTAAAAACTGTTGAAGAATAAAAATCATAACATCAATTATATAGCTCGGTTTCCGGGTCACTTTCCTGAGATGGTACGATGTATTTGGTAGTGATACTGAAATAATACTTATCTTTAAAGTATGTTAATTACGTTGCTTTAACTTCTGGTCAATCTTCTTCTCTTTTATAGTAAAGACTACAATCTCTTATCAACACATGACGTCAAATATATAATGGGATCAATCATCGATCAAACAATTCCTTAAAATAATCATTAAATTCAATTGCATGGCCAGACCTAACCCTTTTTTTTTGTTTTTATCTCCACCAACAACTAGACTAAAATCCAAGATGATTATTTTAAATACATAGAATAAAATTGATTCCCCATGTACGATTTTCGACATGACAAATTTTTTCGTATAGATTAATATGAGGTGGTTTGATTATGATTTTCTTGTCCATGCGTGTCTATTCTCATTCAAACAAGAGAAATTTCGTTCCGAGGTGAACCAGACTACAATTATTGATGTACTTAAAAACAATATAAAACATCTTGGATCACTAAATTCTATTTTTGACTAAATTAGACAATGCCAAAGCGAAAGATACTTAGCGGTGCCCACACGGAAGCCTATTGATTACATTATTAAAGTCTGCAAATACTGCTGACTATCTGACAAAAAAAAATGCTGACTCGAATCCATACGTTGATATTTCCTCTCTTGCATTATCTCCATGTGCCTGAAGATAATGAAGTACAATTTCTTTTTTAAAAGGAAACGTATACTCTTCGTTTATGGTACTTTCATGTTTTTTAAATCAAGTCCTTGAATGGAAAATTGCACCAGAAGTGATAAACCATTGTGTATAAAATGTAATTGAGTCTTAAATCTTTCGATTGGTTCAATCAAATCCTAAATTATTACAAAAAAAGTGCAATAAAATCTTAACATTTCAGTTTGTTTAATTAAGTTCTCGACATTTATTGAATAATGCAATTAAGTCTTAAAATGATGTTGAAAAGTGCATTTTACGAATGCCATAGAAGCACTTTTTTCAATGACACGATGGCTATTTTAGGTACTATTAATTCATTGCACTTTTTGAGGAAAGTACAGAGTTTAATCGAACCATTTGAACGGTTTATGGCTCAATTGCATTCCATACGTAAGGTTTAAGACTTCCTATGCAATTTTCCCAGTTCCTGTACTTTTAATTTTTATCAAGTCATCCTACTCGCCAGTATTGCTCCACTAACAATTGAGCCACGTTACTGGCCAGTAACATGGCTCAATCTTAAGGAGTTGAGTTTGAGTTGTTGCAAAGAACGAAATCTTCTGTGGAATGCATATCTTTTTTAAGTTTAGGACCTTAAGATCACATCGCTATGAATCTCAATGGGTGATATATTATTAAGAAGAAAAGCAAATTCCCAATTGCCAAAGATCTCTCGGGGCATATTTATTCTACTCGCTTATATTACCACTGGCAAAAGTTGCACAAACTATATATGTGTGAGTAGAATTCGTGTCAAAGTATTATATAAACCTATAAATTAAATGATTGAGAAACGTTCAAATGTACTTTATTGAAGTACTTCAACAAATTTGATATATAATACAAAGCCAAGCGTGATGGTTTATAAGGTAAGGGCACTAGTGATATTGAACTTTCACCCGTTGCTTAATTCTATCGCTAGACTTTTTTTTTATTAAGTCCCTAAATTATGGGCATAATACCCTTAAAACCCCAAAATTAAGCTCAAATCCTAATTCTACCCTAACAAAATTTTTGTCTCATAAAAACCTATAACTTTAGGTTTAATCCCAATTCTATTTTAAAGTTTTTTTGTCTTATAAAAAAACCTCATTTTAGGTCAAGTTCCAATTTTATCATAAATTTTTTTTTGTCTTATAAAAAATCACCAATTATTACTTGTAGTCTCAAATCTGCCCCTATTAACCTTCCGTCCAAAATCGCCCCCAGTGATCTTATGTAGCATTTTCACGTCATTACTCTACGTTTTCCCTAAATTTCAAATCCAAGAAGACGTCTTCTAGAGATGAATTTTCATATCAGCCCAAGCAACGTCTTCTTGGATTTGAAATTTGGATAAAAACTAGAACAACTATGATAGGCTTTCTTCAATTGCTCTTACTCTTAAGAGAGGGAAAAAGTGTTGAAAAAGTTATAAACCTATTGCATTTGTATTAATTCAATCCTTAACATTTTATCTTTGTGTCAATTCAGTCATAAACCTTTTGTCTTTATGCCAATTCAGTCTTTTCGACTAATTTTGACCAGATATTGCTGACGTAAACACTGGCCAACCTACATGACACAGCAGGGATAACGTGGACAACTTTTAATAATATTTTACGAATTATTTATTTTTTCAATTTCTTTTCTTTCTTTTTATTTTTTTCTTTCCCTTTCTTTTTCCTTTAGCCGGTCGTTGGGTGCTAGCGAGGCTGGCCCTCACCAGCGACAACAAAGGTTTGCCTTGGCCTCGCTAGTGGCCATGAGGTCACGACCTTCGACCTTGCGTCCTCTAGCGAGAGCTCAAGCCTTGCCAGCGGAAGGTTGGATCTGGCAAGGTCGGGCCTCACCCATGGTTGGCGAGGCTCGACCCTCACCAAATTCGGCGAGGTAGAATTGGAATTGGACCTAAAGTTGTGAGAATTTTATGGAACAAAAAAAAAATTTATGATAGAATTGGGAACAAGTTAGCACCGACCATACCATGTAGGATGGCTCGCATCCATGTCAGCGATTTCCAGTCAAAGATGGATTTAATAGGTAAAACGTGAAAATATTTAGGACTCAATTAACATATTTAAAATGTTTAGAACTAAATTGATAAAAGTATAATAAGTTTAGAACTTTCTTGATAATTTCTCCTACTTTTGGCAGCTCATGATGTATTTCTAGTCTCGCCATCGACAACAACGGTTGAGGTAGAAGTGAATTTTAGAAAATGACGGCGGCAGCCGTTTTCCAAAAAATCACGCAGAAAGTTTTGTGGACTATAAAAACATTGCGGCCAACTATATAATTCTCTAAATGAAGTCGAAACAACAGAAGATGGAGATTAATTTTGCTCGAAGACAATCTCTATTTTTTTACCTGGCGGAGAACCCAATCAAACTGCATGCAACAAACGAGCCCAAATCAAACCGGAGTCACGCCACTCTCCACTTTCATCCAGAAACTTAGCTCTTCCATTTAACAGATTAGAGGGCACGGTCGTATTTGGGTTCAATGACACGTCAGTCGGCTCGAAATTCGGACTACACACTCGGTCTGCCTATCCTTACTTTTAATTAAACCGGTTAATTTTCGCTGGCCAAATCCCATTTAACTCCGCAAACAAACGGCTCAAGTAAAGTAAATAATTTGAGAGATCTTTTCTTAAAATATGATCGCTTGAAACACTCAAAAAATTGTTCTCGGTCCGTTAACAATTTATGTCTAAAACATTTGCGCGAACGATAAAAATATTTTTCGTTCATCTATTTTTAAAAGCAATATAAGTAATATTTTTAGAAAAATATTTTTTAAATTATTTAACTTTTTTACTAAACGAATGAAGCCATGAATTCGAAACATTAAAAACTGTCATTTGATGTTCTATTTATGGATTTTAGATTGTCGAGCCAAAAAAAAAGACCCATTAGTATCTGGGAATAATTTCGTGGACACAAATTTGTCAGTCTTTTCTGTGCTATGACTTCGAGCCAATTGCTTCCTTTGTCGCTAAGGGACAAGGAAAATGCAATGTCTTAAAGCAAAAACAGCACCTAAATTGATAAGAAAGGAGGTCCATACCACATCCCTAACCAACACCACTTAATTGAGATTGGTCCAAACTTAGAGCGAAAGTCTTTCCCCTCATTTATATCTTGTCCTTCCCACAATGCCTCATTTATATCTCGCCCGAGGGGCAGGCTCCATAATTTCACCTTTCGATTTAGTGCTCTTGATCAGAGTTTGAATTTCATTCGTAATTTATGTAAACGAGGGCCCGGCTCGATGATGTATACGTTAAGCATGCTTAATTTAAAATAGGGTCTTGTCAACGAGTACCTCTCGAGTATTCATTAAATATGTTTAATGAGCAAATAATTGACTTCCTATATTTTGATTCTGTATGCCACAACCACGAGAACAATCCGAAATTGAAAGTTTCAGCATTTCATTACGGCACTTTTTAATAAGACCCTTCGAAACGATTCAACTTTGAAAGCTATATGACACTATAACAAGAGAGAATCTAGCATATTGAAGATTGAAGTTCTTTAAAATCCCCATGATATAATTCTTTTGAACCTAACCTATGTTTGGAAATCTTTTATGGAGGTGAAGAAAATATAGACCAAAAAAAATAATGAAGGCGTAGAAAAGGGAGATGTAGATGGTAATTATTCTTGTCTATCTTTGGAAGAATGAAAATTAAGAGGTGAGGAAAATAGAAAGACAACTATTCTCTCCAGCGAAAAATCGCACATCTTATGGGCTCTTGTCGACGATGATATAAATTAGTGAAATTCACGTGAGCCTCATTAATTTGACCAAATCAACCGGTGCACTCGATCCAATGTACACTAAATTTTTGTTTCGAATCATAGATGGAAAAAAATTATTCGAGCAACAAAGTTTTCTGAAATATATACGCCCGATCGAGTGTTCATAAAGCTTTTCAATTGGCCGATGATGGAGACAAATCCTAATCTTATCAATGTCTTAAAAAAGCTCGAAAATAATATATATAAAAGAAAGAGAATATCTCCTTAAAAAAATCAGAATTCATTGCGTGGAACAAGCATGAAGGTTAATAACAGTGAGATACTGCCAACATTTCGGGATTTCCCCATGAGGACGCACTCACGAAGTTAATAGTTCCCCGGATCATCCAATGGGAAAAGTCAAGCCAATTAATTGCATCTTGGGTTTTTTATTTTTGTTTTTTTTTCTGTTTTCTCAGAAGTCAATTAATTGCATTAATTTAGAAGAAAAGCAAGCGAGAAGTGAAATATATTAAAAGAAAAAACGCTGACCCATTTCACCAATTTGCAGCCTACAAAAGCTGGTCAGCCAGAAATAAAGTTTGGGAACTCAATTAATTTTTATTTGTTTAGTAATAAAATGACAAAAACAAGAATAATGATGTGCACAGCCTACGGAGCGACAGCCAATTAGACTCTGTGTGTGTGTGTGTGTGTGTGAGAGAGAGAGAGAGAGAGAGTAATTACAAATGACCAATTCCCCTTTGCATTATTGAGTTGGGATCCTTTCGCTTTAACTTAAGTGCAATAAATTAATTAAATTTGATTGTCATTTTGAAAAACCATGACACATATATGAGAATAAACGAAAAGCGCTGGCTTTTCTGAAAAGGCGATATGTTGGATCTTGGAAAAAATTTTAACCGAGTCAAATACTCGAGAAGATTCTAATTCGAGTTTGCCCTTATATTTATAACCGAAAAATGCACCTAACATTTATTTCATATGCGAGTAACAATGTGCTCTCGAGGAAAACCTAACATTTCACTCGTCAAAATGCAGGCAACAACAATCTCATTGAACTGGAAGTGTAAGACTTTAAGCTGTGCCTACATTCTAGGAGTGGACCCATCTGACCTAAAATTAGCTAATTAATGGCTGGAAAATAAGGTTGCCGTTCTTTTTTTTTTTTTTTGGGTCGAAAGGTTGCCGTTCTTAAGAAGGGGCTCCTTTAGCTTAAGTCAACTATACTGTAGCCAGCTCCATCCTTTAAGTTCAGTGGGTTCACTTCCTTTATTACAACATTACCACCCCTCCCACATGAGAATACATGAAGATCTGTGACTTTCTTGAGTTTTTCCGACTTTCTTGAGTTTTTCCAGAAACTGCACGTATACTGAAAGCTAGCAACATGCATGTGCGTGCCTAACTTCATGAAATATCAGTATACATTAAACATAATATATGTGTTTAAGATTATACAAATATAGATATGATGAATTTGTTTGTCGGTCGCCATCCATGGGTTCTTGTCAGAGCAATCAAACATCACAATAAGTAGAACACGACACGAGTTCTTTAAGCTTATTCGCGAAAAATATTACCCAAAACAATCGTCGTACCTTCGAATATCATTAGACGACATTCTTCGGAGCAGGAAAGGAACTCTGGTCTTGATGCCAGAAAAAGAAAAAAAAAAACTACAGACAAGACACAGAAATGCAATGCGAATTGAAGCACTCTTCCCGTTTCTGTACGACCTTTTCCTTTCCTCTCACCTAAGCATTTACTCCCGTGGGAAGCACAGTAACCCTAGCTACGATTATTAACTGCAAACCACTTTTTGCAGTACGTTTAACAGTGTAGTTCAGCACATCCTCATAAACATGTTTGAGGTGAAAAACAGAACCCTTCGAATCTGCAACATAGTACGTGGGGGTGATTAAAGAAAGCAGCGGGAGAAATAACTCATGACTAGGGAAAACAGGATATATTGGAGTTGTATTTGAATCTTTTCTTTTTTGGCCAAACATTACATATTCATACATCACTTCACTCCAAAAGCTTCAAGTTATACATGAATTTGTTGGGACCATGAAATTTGGTTTAGTAATGTCCTCCATCACATGATGGAGAACACTGCATTTCCTAAGAATTAGCCTCAGGTGTTGTTCAAGTAAATTACATGTACGGTTTCACCAATTTCAACCATTACGTGTACAGGCAAATCAATGAAAGAGAGACTATTTATTTCTAATGCTCATATACTAAGACCGGTTCTCAAAGTTCATATATAAATGATATGACATCCGATAGTAGGTGAATTCTAAACAAACAGGTCAGTTAATACTCAAATAAGATAACGTGTACATTACTGATTATATCGCTTTTGATGAATCAATTGTAGCGTGTACAAACTACGTCTTGATTCCTCACGCAGGAAACATAAACTAATGGGGAAAATGTGGAGTGAAACATCCATTAGCGAAGTCATATAGCTCTAAAGAGTGGTGATCAATACATTAAATATATGCATGCTTCCAGTCCTCTCCCCATCTTTAGACCCAAGAGATCCCTAAGTACTCAGCAAATCTGAGGAGAGAATAAATTCCACTGGTTCAACTTAGAACCGAGTCATCAGAAAAAAAAACACAAGAAGAAAGAAATCGAGGTAAAACTTTTTAAACATGATAGTCAAGAAAGTTCATACCCAAGAATTAAAAGGACATTGGATCTAGATCCCTAAGAGACAAAATATATCTCTCTTTTTCTTTTCTTTATTCCTTTGTGGTTCTCTCAAGCTCATACAAGTTCCTGTTGCCTTCATCTCACCAAAACCCTCCACAACATCCCAAGATAACACAGCAGCTCTCATGCTTCTCCTCTTCCTTTCCTCGAATTCGCCTTCACTGGCAGAATCCGGATTCTTTTCGCCACCCGTACGAAGTCCCTACTCGAGGATAGAACCTAAAGGGTTAGGTTTTCATCGGCGGGGTATGTAATAAAAGTTCCCATTGGATAGGCATGGGACGAACATGACAGATTTTGAGAGAGAAGCCAAAGATTCATTTTAAATATTAGTAAAAGAAAGAACTTACTTCCAATTAAGGTCACCAGCAAGAAGAAGATCATTCTCAATGTCTTCGTAGGCTATAAGATGTCCGGGAACAGCATTGGATAGGTTGAGATCCTTGTCCGGGACATCAGCATCGTCCACGAACATCTGCCTCAGCGCCTTGGCGAGGCTTTGGTAGCTCTCGTGCTTGTGGAGACTGATGCGGTGGCATATCGAGCGGCCCTCAATGGCCACGGTCACCGGCGGCACGACTGCGGCCACGAGATCGTCGTCAAACCCGATAGAGCTAGGGATCTTGCTGTTGCTGTTGCTGTTAGGGTTCTTCACGAAGGCCGGCGAGGAGGAAGGTGGGGTGGTTGCGGCCATGACTTTTGCGAAGTAGTTGTCCATGGATGAGACGGGCAAGTTCCTATCTTGGAACCTCCTTTTCATCGAGTCTTGCCTTTGAGAGCTATACCCATCCATATTGCTATATAATAATAGATGGGTTGTGATCTTGAAGGAGATGTATGGCTCAAGAACCTCAAGGGCTTCTGGCCTAGGGCAGATCAAACTCTAGAACAGATTGAGTAGGGACTTTGTTTTTGGAGCAGAAGGAGAGAGATGAGTGAAAACTGAAAGTGAGAGAGAATTTGTTGAGATGGTGTTAAAATTTGATAAGGGCCAGAGGTGAAGATATATAGGGATGGAGAGAGAGAGAGAGAGAGAACACAAATGTCGGGAGGGGTCACCTTGGCGTTTATGGAACAACCACTTGACCTTAACCTCGTGTTTTCCCTGTCCTTTTACTTTCCCCCTTGTTCAGTAATAATGTTAGGATTGCAAATCTTTGATTTACATGGTTACTTTAAAATGAAGTGACAAAAGCTAATGGGGTGCTTGACTGAAAGTTATGTTAACTTATAAAGTAAATGTTCAGATCAGTATGTGCATCTTTTGTGTTCCTCTTCCATCTTGAATGCAATAAAGTCAAAAAAATACAAGATAGGTTTTACACAGTCGAACTATAAAATTAATGCAACACAAAACGTTCTTCTTCATATAATAACGTTAAGAAACCTTCGTGTAGAGTAGCCTTTTGCATCGAATGCTGTACCGGAGCCTAATTATTATTCCTTATAAAACGACATTCACGGTTCGACACGTGTGAACCAATTTTATAATCTCTCTCTCTCCATCTCTATCTCTCCCGTCGCAGAGAGATAGAGAGAGAGAGAGAGAGGGCATTAGCCTCGGACCATTCATTAAGGACCCGGGGTGCAAGGTCGTCTGCTTCTGGGTTTTGCCGAACTTCCTTTATAATCTGAATTTCTTAGCCCAGACGGGAAGGAGACCATCGTTGATAGGGACAGCTACAAACAGTTGTCCGCCGAGAAAGGGGTTTGGCCAATCCAGTCTCGTGTCCCTCAATTGCTGATTTTCCCTGTTTAGTGAGAATCAGAAATTCATACTGTCTGTAATTTTTCTTGATATATCTAGGGTATTAGGGGCCGGCCGGCAACCGATGAATTCTCAACGTGTGTGGTAGTTTCCTGTTTTGATTGTACCGGATGATCATAAAATCACACGGGTCCGTGACTCTTAGAGTTAGTCCAAAGAGTTGACAATAGTGGAGGTCAAATCAATATTCTCTACACAATCACTAAAATATTGTCCAGTATTTTCACCAATTATCTAGAGATCGACACAAGTGCATGGGAGAACAACATGTGATCCTGTGACCCAACCAAGTGAATCGTAAATATTTCGAAGAAAGGAAGATGCTGTCTCCTCATTTTAACAACCTTCCAACATTAGTCGATTAAGCTCGGAGCCATAGAAATGCATCACTAATTTTTAGGAACCAATTTCGAAGCTTAGTACATGAATGTGTAAACTGGCATCAACTCCATAGTTGTCTCTGAGATCCTTTTGTTCATCTACATTATCTATTTATAAAAAGATTGCCAGTTAATATTAACATAAGGTACTAGAAGCAGCAAGTGTTGAGGAAAACTCCTATTAATTTTGAAGTTGACAAAACCTTCTGCATAATTACAAAGTCTGATATTTATTCTGAACTAATTTACTCCAGGTATGTATAGTCTGGAAACTTATAAGGAAGTTATTCAGACCTTACAAACTGTCAAGTACCTTATTGAAAACCCACATAACATAAGTTCTGAGATTCAGACGCAGAATTAGTCAAATGCAAACGAAGAAATTATTCAGACCCCGACACGGAAGTTCTTCAGATACAGACGCAAAAGTTCTTTAGATGCAAACGCAGAATTTCTTCAAATGCAGACGCAAACGCAGAATTCAGAACCAAACAAAAACAGCTAGTGATCCGGTATGGATTTCACAGAAGGAAAGTTTTGATTATTTCAATCTAAGGTAATAATTGATTGACAATCAAATTCTTCGACAAGTATGCATTACAACGGATAAAATTCTACTTATGGAAACCAAGATTCCGATTGTATGGGTGACCGAAATCAGCGGAAGTCAGAATCTGTTATCCAACGGCTACTCAATCCTTATTATATAAATTTGTCCAAAGTGAAGATTGGAAAATGATCATCTAAAAGTTGTCCAACAGCTAGTGTGGATGTAAATGAGTATTTAAGGAGATCAACGAGCAGCAAAAGGTGTACAGAATCAAGAATCAACAAGTTCAGAGTATGAGCATACTCCAATCATTTCTCTTGTCGTTCTGAGCCAAAGATTAAGATCTTGAGGAATATTTTGTAAGGGTGATTGTGTAAAATAGAGAGTCCTATCATACACAAGAGTGCTGTCACTCAGAATCTGTAAATTCCCCTTGATTACACAGTGAAATCCAGCCGGTAGGCTGTAAGCGTGAGAGAGTGGACGTAGGCTTACTATAATCCGAACCACTATAAACTTGTGTGCAGTTTTTCTATCCCTTATCTCTTTATTTACATTCTGTACTTCAAGAGCACTATCTATATAAACTGTTTTGAATCTGAATTTTATTCAGACCCAATCGTGATCTTTCATTTCCGCATAAATTGATAAAAATTGTTTAAGATTACCTATTCACCCCCCTTTAGGTGATCCTCGCTAGCTACATCAGCAAGCATATACATTCTCTCATCTCAAAGTATGGATTCAAATCCGTGCTAGGGCGTTCTCTTGGGGCTAAACTAAAAGCACATAGTGGTATGTCTTCGATAATTACTTGGTGCGTGTCACGATTGGTCGGGTGCTCAAAGAGACCCAAATACCGATCGACTTAGAAAGAGTATGTACAAGCTGAAGTTCTTATTTATCTACGGTTGAAACAATTATATGAATGTCATCATCCTATGAGCAGAGCTCTACCCAATACTTGTGAGCGCTATATTTTGCACGCGATCGTGAGGATTAATCAAGTAAAAAATTTGGATTCCTAGTACAATGAAAAAGCCAAAAAGAGATTCCCAAATACCTCAAGAACTTACACTTAACTGAGGATGTATCAGTGGCCGTGGAAAAGGGTAAACAGAAGTGATTTTGGCACGTACAGCTCTGTCTCTCTCTCTCTCTCTTTTCAACTGGCAAATGAGTACATAGTACACACCCATAATTCAATGGTCACATGCATTGATTTTCACTATGAGGGGAAAACCCAGATTAGATGAATGGATTTGTCCTCACCTCAAACAATGACAACAAATTCACAAAAAAAAAACTAAAATTACAATTAAAATTCCAACTGGGTCCTCTGTGCATGGGATGTTTGCTTGTGGGTGCAAAAGGTGTGAGGAGCCTCTTATTCTATTTCATTTTTCTTTGAAAGTTATTTTTGGGGGTGCCTGTCTAGTGAGGGCATTATTGCCATGGGTAAAAAAAAAAAAAGAAAAAAATTCAATTTAAACTATTAATTTTCGGTGGGAACGGTGAAGAGTATGGCGTGTGGCAGAAGGAAGCTGAATAAATGGAATGGGACATGAAGCGATTAAAAAAATGAAAGGGTGAGAGATATGAACGGAGGAGGAGCGCATAGGAATGGGAAGGCAACCTTGTAAATTGAAATGCCCGTAGGCTGTGGAGACGACCGCGCTGCGGTCGGCGAACGGCTCGTGCTTTGACCCGCAGATGGTCGGAAGAAGGAGAAGAAGAAGGGCTCGAAAGGGGGGCATCGCGTGACGATCTCGAGAGTAGAGAGAGGACAAGGGCGTTAGAAATTCATAGCCTCATGATGTGGAAAGAAACAAAGTTCGGGGTTCCTAGATCCACGGTCGACGGGGTTTGTATAAATCTTACATGCATGGAATCTCCCCTCCTTTAAGATTTTGAATTTTTTTTCGGAATAAGTGTATTAAAAGTCCTAAAACTTGTCATGAAAATATAATTAAATCATAAAATTTTCAAAAAGTACAGTTGAATTCTAAAATTTTCAAAAAAGTGAAATTGAATCCTAAAACTTGTTACTTCTTACCTTACAAAAAAAATCCTAAAACTTGTCACATTAGTGCAATCGAGTCCTTCTATTAACTCCGTCTAACTTGACAAATGGAAAATGACTAAATTGCACAAATTTGACAAGTTTTAGAACTTGATTGCACCAACTTGACAAGTTTGAAACTTGATTGCACTTACTTGACAAGTTTTAAGACTTTATTGCATTTTTTTGAAAATTTTATGATTCAATTGCATTTTTGTAACAAGTTTTAGGACTTGATTATACTTTTTAGAAGTTTTATGACTAAATTGCATTTTCGTGACAAATTTTAGAACTTCCACTGCACTTATCCCTATTTTTTTTTGTCAAACTTTCTCACATAGGATTAGAGTTGAGATTTGCCCCGGATTTATTTCAAGAATCACTAAATTTCACATGCGTTTTTCAATCCCATTTGTACAAGAGAGGAGATGTTATAGTTATCTCACGTTGCTTGTTTAAGTGGACCGACGGAGGCTATGCATGATATTCTTTTCCGCATTTCTCAAAGAATTCTCACGTAGGTGGCAAATGTTGATGAATAATTTCGCCCTTTCATATTTATGATATATATGTATGTATTTTCATTTGTGCAATTTTCGAATTTATTAACAAACCATGATCATAGATTTGTTGTTAGTTTACTTCACGTGAGCATTGTTTAATGCAAGAATGACCAAAGATAGGTGGCAGGATCTTAGGTAATTCTTATTTGTTTGGAATGTTTTAGAGAATTTTGCCTTGGTGGGCTTGGAGCGAGGCTTGTTGTAAATAGTCCAACCTATTCCCTAACCATTTCTACTGGGTCTAGTGTTATCTCATGTCATCCTGACATGCGCTAGCCCATGATTGATCCTTCTTCCCTTGACACATGGCAACTTATCTATCGTTAGTTTTCTACGCCAGAATAATCACCTCGCATAATCCCATAAAACAATTTTCCGATACTGTCACTGTGAGCACCCCATCACTACCCTCATTTAGGTGGACATTTTGGACTTCCGAAGTTCTAGACTTCATCACCTCTATTGATCAGGGCATCTCCGGGCTTTGGGGGGATTGTGGTGGAGATTCATTGAGAAATTCTCCATAATAAGTGACTCGACCTTTTTCACCTGCCACTTAGTATTTGGGTGTATTAGCAATGCCCGCTCCTTCTCTAATGCCCTTTCTATTTCATCCCCGCTACCGATGCTACCGCCGTGACACACTAACTATTCCGCAAGACTCAGAATCCTCGGGAGCAAACCTCCTCAACAGCTAGTCATATGATATATTTTAAGGACTAAACCTCGTTTTAGTCTAGACTGACAAAACCGAAAAAAACAAAAGACCAAACATTAGGGATCATGATATACTTTGTGATTCGAGAAGTTCATACTTGATTAAACTGCAGTAGAAGAACTGACTTATCAGGGACAAAAACGATTATCGGGGGAAAATTATCCAAAAAGTTCTAAACCTATTGTACAGTGACCAATTTAACCCTAAACTTTTCAATTTTGCTAATTCAGTCTTAAACCTTTTAAAAAGTTTTCAATTCAGTCTTATACCTTTCAATTGTGCTAATTTAGTTATAAATCTATTAATTATTTGTCAATTTAGTCCTAAAACCTTTAACGAATTGCTAATTTAGTCCTTCCGGCTAATTTTGGCCGGAAAACACTGACGTGGTAGTCCGATCGGCGTTGGCCATCTGACGTGAATAATTTATATTTTTAAAGAAAATTGAATTTTTTATTGATTTTTATTGATTATTTTATTATTTTTCTTTTCTTTTCTTTTCCTTTCTTTTTTGTTGAGCCAATGACCAAGGGCTGGCGAAGGTGGCTGGCCACTAGGGGAGGGGCGGCGACCCTTGCTAGGCCATGGGCCAAGGTGTCGCGCCCCTCGTCAGATTTGGGCGAGGGTGTCGCGAGCCCTCGCGGGCTACAGCGAGCACGTTGCGACCCTCACTGCGGTTGGCGGTGGCCTGGGCGAGGGCCACAACGCCCTCACCTCGCCAGATCTAACGAAGGCATCACAGCCCTCACCGGATTTGGCGAGGGTGTTGCGAGCCGTCACCCACCCTTGCTATGGTCGGCGAGGGCCTAGGCGAGGGCCACAACGTCTAGCAAGGGCTCGTGAGCCCTCATTGCGGCCAGCGAGGGCGTCAAGAGCCCTCTCCTAGGTCTTCGTTGGGCACAGCAAGGGCGAGCAAGGGCCACGATGCCATGTCCACGGCCGGTGAGGGCAACCCTCGCCCCCGGGCGGGTGGGGTTCACCGGCCCTCACCCAATGGTTGGCCACCTCCACCAGCCCCCAACCAGCAACTTGCCGGCTTAACAAAGAAGAAGAAAGGAAAAAAAAAAGAAGAATAAAAGTAAAATAATTAATAAAAATCAATAAAAAAATTCGAAACATTTTTTTAAAAAATATAAAATTATCCACGTCAATGCCATGTAGGATGGCCAGCACCAACTGGACTGCCACGTCAGTGATTTCCGGCCAAAATTAGCCGGAAGAATTAAATTGACAATTCGTTAAAAGGTTTAAGACTAAATTGGCAAAATGTTTAGAACTAAATTAACACAATTGAAAGGTTTAGAACTGAATTGACAACTTTTTGAAAGGTTTAGGATTAAATTGGCAACAATAAAAGGTTTAAGAATGAATTGGTTGCCGTACAATAGGTTTAGGACTTTTGGATAATTTTTCCTGATTAATGACACTGGGCCGCTATGTGATAATAACCCAAACTCCATGGCCGACGGGTAACTGGTTTGCCCTACAAAACTAAGATTGTAAGATGGGCCTTGATTCACACACTCGAGTAACTGCTTTCTAATAATAATAATAATAATAACAACAAAATGAACAACTCATGCAAAGAATTTAGATTCAGCGAATTTTTCAATAAAAGTTTGCGACGGCAGATCTGACCACCGCGGAACAACATCGTAGGGCATCACATCCCCAAGTAAACCCCAATGGGAGCTAGCAGATTGTTAGTCAGACGCAATAATAATGTCATATGGTGGCGCTTAAGCTTCGAATGAATTCTCTCAACCCCCACTAATTGCAAGTTGATTCATCTCATTAATTTAAGATTACAATAGTCACAACTAGCCTATTACTGGGCTGGTTAGGAGTACTCTAAGTAATACGTGGGATAAAGCTTTATTTTCTACGAACCCGAAATTCTAGGACTCAGGGATTTAGTTACATAAAAAAGTCTAACTCGTTTTAATTAATACCTTTTTCTCTTTTGAGGAAAGAAATAACATGCAATCTTGGCTGACTTAATTCGCCTTACATGTAACCCTAAATGAACATGTATAAGTATGCAAAAAATAGAATGAAACACTCTGTGTAAATAATAATAAATGCCTTATAAATAATGAGCGGCGATATTTACACTCCCATTATAACTAAGACACTCCTTTTTTGCTAGTTAACTTACCGAAATACCCTCCTCTCTCTCTTTAGTTTATTTTTTTTATCAGGCTAACCCACAAAACTACCTTTATTTCTCTCATGCTCCATTACACCCAACAAAATATCGTTTTACCATGCATCTTGTTATCACTTTGCCTAGACAATATTGTCAATTTTAATTTATGGTCTCATATCTTCAATTACAAGATATAACTATTTATGATAGCTTGTGAGTGCACAATTAATTGCCTTTTTTTTTCTCATATTGTATGAGCAAACTATATTTCAAAGTCAAAAATTAAAATTCAATTTAACTATCTAGTCGATCTTTATCAAAAATGGAAAAGAAAGATTGATCAAAATATGGAAAAGGTTAATTTGTTAGAAGCATGATCAAATTTCAAAAATATTTGTATTTAGATCATATCTAAATATTAACAAAAGATAAGAATATAAGGGAAAAAAATGAACTTCTTGCTCTTCTAATCCTACAATTAAGAAAGTAATTAATATCAATTGTAGATTCAATCTCATATCAAGTGAATTAAAACTTTCAAATATGCTTAAAACTCTCTTCTAAAAAATCCGATGCAACTTTGAAAGTGAAGAAGGTGTAAATAAATTGTTAACGCTCATCTTGCAATTCTTATTAAAACGTAAAAAGTTTCAAGGAAAGCACAAACGAACTTATTTCGGATAAACACCCACAATGTCAAAATCGGCTAGATAATTAGATGGAATCTTAATTTTCAACTTTGAAGTAAAGTTTCCCTCAAACTATTTGATAAAAAAAATAGGCAATTAATTGTGTGCAATCAAAACTAGAAATTTCTAACATTCTATGTAACTTTTGTGATTAGAAATATGAGATCATAAATTTAAATTAACAATATTTTCTAAGCAAAGTGATAATACGATGTAGGATAAGATAATATCTTGTTGGGTGGAATTTGGCATTTATATTGTGAAACTAATAAGAAAAGAGAGACGATAGAAATAAAAGGTAGTTTTGTGGGTCAGCCTAACAAAATAAGAAATGGGTTAGCCTGATAAAAGAAGAAACAATAAATTGAAGAGAGAGTGAGATAGGATAGTATTTCGGTAAGTTCACTAGAAAAAAAGGAGTGTTTTAACCAAAAGTGGGGTGGAAATAATGCTGCCCATATAAATAAATAATTAAAATTCAGCTCGAGCTATCTCGCACTAGAGAAAATCACCAAAAAAGTCATAATTCTATTGCACTTCTATCAATTCAATTCTAACCTTTTTAATTTGGTCAATTTAGTCTAAAACCTATTGTACTTATGTTAATTTAGTCATAACTCTTTCAATCGTACCAATTTAATTCTAAACATTTTGACAAACCGGCCAACTTTGGTCAGCAATCTCTAATGTGGTGGTCTAGTCAATGCCAGCCATCCTATTTGGCATGGTCAGCAAGGATAGCCAACACTGACATGGACAATTTTTTAATTTTTTCTAAATTTTTATTATTTTTTCTTCTTTTATTTTTTTTTCTAACCCTAGGACAAAGCAACCTCGCTGGCTTAGGTTTAGGATAAAAATAAAAAAAATTGTCCATGTTAGCAACAGACGTGTAATGTAGGACGGTTGGTGTCGACTAAACTGCCACGTTAGCGATTTTCGGCCAGAATTGACTAAAATGATTAAATTGGTAAATCGTTAAAAAATTTTGGACTGAATTTGGCACAATTGAGAGGTTTAGGACTAAATTAGCATAAATACAATAGGTTTATAACTAAATTAGCCTAATTGAAAGGTTTAGTATTAAATTAGCATAATTGCAATACGTTGAAGACTTTTGTGGTGATTTTCACTCATCTTGGGCAATTGGGTGAAGAACACTAGAAGTGCCAAAACTTGTGTACGGCACTCACTTTAGTGTCAAAAGTTTGTTTCGGATCACTTAAGTGCCAAAATCGGAGAAAAACGATTACTTAAGTGTCAAAGACGAGAAATTCCAGCCAAATTAATACGTGACTTTTTTAATTAAAAATTTAATCTATGTGGCATTTTCACATGTATATTTTGAATTTCTCAGTCCTACATGGCATTTCCACGTGTAAATTTCGAATTATTAATTATTTTTTTGATTTTTTTCTGTTTTTGCTTCTTTTCTTTTTTTTTTCTTCTTCATTTGGCCGGTTACTAGACACCGGCCATCGGCCGCTTGGCCTCGCCTGGACGAGGTCGCCGTCGCCTGCCACGGGCGAGGCCTAGTCGACCTTTGCTTGGGCGAGGGCGGGCGAGCCCCGGCAAGAGTCGGCCTTGCCTCGCCTGGGCAAGGGCAAGCCCTAACGAGGCGAGGCCGACCCTCACCTAGGCCACGGTGGCCTTGCCGGGGGTCGCCTTCCCCCAGGCAATGCTCAGCGAGGTCGTTGTGGCCTGGGCGAGGGTCGGCTTCGCCTTGCCTGGGCACGCCCTTGCCTAGGCGAGGGGAGGCCGGCCCTTGCTAGATCCGGCGGGGCCAGCCCTCGCCCAAGCCATGGTGGCCTCGCCTCGCCTAGGCAAGGGCGAGCCCCAGCGAGGCGAGGCCGGCCCTCAGCGAGGCGAGGCCGGCCCGGGTGTTGCCCGTGGGAAGGCAATGCCTAGCAAGGCCGCCATGGCCTAGGCGAGGGCTGGCTGGCCTCGCCTCGCCCGTGGTGGGCGATGGCAGCCTTATCCAGGAGAGACCAAGCGGCCTCGTCCAGGTGGCCAACCATCACGAAGAAGAAGAAGAAGAAGAAGAAGAAGAAGAAGAAGAAGAAGAAGAAGAAAGAAAAGAAAAAAAGAAAAATGGAAAAAATCAGAAATTTTTTTAAAATATTAAAATATTATTAAATATTGTCCTCGTTAGCGCCAACGTGCCACGTAGGACTGAGAAATTAATAATATATGGCCATGTCAGATTTCGGCGTCCCAAATCGGAGTTGGCATTTAAGTGATCGTTTTTTCAAAAAAGTAGCATTTAAGTGATCCGAAATAAATTTTTGGCACTAAAGTGAGCACCGTACGTAAGTTTTGGTACTTCTAGTGTTCTTCACCCTGGGCAATCATTAAACATATCCTTATCATGCCCGCCGGACAACACCCCTGTAAATAATAGATAGAAAATCTAAAAATGGTCTTGCACGTTCCCTAAAATAGATTAATGTATAAAAGAAGATTGAATATGCAAATGTGACATATTATGTCTTCAATAAATCACTTTCCTTGAATGAGCCACTAAACGTTGTAAAGAATATATTGAAATCTAATCCTCGATGTGGTAGTATGCAAAAATAGTCACTTTTATGTTTTTTTTTTATGATTCAGCAAAATATTAGCCTAAAATAGACTATGCATAAGAGGAAACTAAATCTAATATTGCAATTTTATCCTAATTAAATGGAAATGCTATCATAACGACATTGCTATGTGTTTTTCAATATGGTATTATTTCTGTTGTGTATTTCGATTTTCATGACATGTGAATGATGCGTGTAACCAAATATCCAACCTAGACGACTTAAATGTGCACTAAAACACTAATTTATTCAAATTGATTTTTTAAGCATGACAACTGTCATGATGCAAATATTATGTGAAACCCTATCCGAATCCCAAAATGCAAAAATATAGAAAATTCTAGATATGATCAAATATACAAATATGAACACACCCAGCTATGAGAATAGTACTTTTTCTAAACATTCAAGATGCAAAATAAGGGTTAATATTACGAAAAATCTCGAACTAATACATTTGTGATAAATTTACCCCAAACTAAATTTTTTACCAACAAAAATCCTAAAATGATATATCTGTGATAATTTTATTCCAAAAACCCTAAACTTGTACATCTTATGATAAATTTACCTTTCGCGCAATTGAATTAATACTACGAAAAATCACAAACTGGCACACCTGTGACAAACGAAGAGTAAAAACCCAAACCGATACACCTGTTAACTGTCACTTATTATCTAATTCAGAAAATTTGACGGTAAAATTTAACTAAAACTAACAAATGGTACAATTGTCACAAGTGTACCAATTTGGGGTTTTTAGTGGTCAACAAATTAGTTTGGTATAAATTTATCATAAATGTACTAGTTTGGGGTTTTTCATAGTATTAACCAATTTCTTAATGCAGAGTACCTAATTAATCCACTTTATGTGATTTTAGTAAACATTCCTCTAATATGCGAACCTACAACACGATGAATGTCTCTAATATAAACATGACATGAATGACTTATTATGAATTTCTAAATGCAGAGCCTGATACTCAAGTCTAGCACGAATCCAATAAGCACTGAACCCCCACTATACCTCTGCCGATAATGGGACTATAGCAAAGCAATAAGTCAGTGCTCGCCAAAGTGGACTAGGTGGTCGCGAGCGACATCACCGGCGGCGCGAGTGTATTGTGGCGGCATCGACCTGGATATGTGGCTTGGGTCGGGTTAGTTCCGGCAACCTCAGCGGCGATTGGCGTCCATCTTGAAGCGCACAATTCAAATTGGAATAGTTGGTTAATGCGTTAGGCGTTGAAGGCACCGCGCGCGCAATGACTCCTATGGAGGCTCGGACCAGCAGGGCAGTGGTGGCTCACCGAGGCGCGAGCCATGTGGGATCCTCGTAATCTACGGGCTGACATACACCCGGGCAACATGCCCCGAAAGGAGGCAGGCCAACAAGGGGAATGCTGAGGATGTGGACGTGCGGAATTTCCTGAGAGTTCTCTAACAAAATGGACTAAATGAGCGAAGTGGACCGAGACCAAAACACGTGTGGAGAACGCAAAACGAGCTAACCCAATGGACGAGGGCGGGTCGTGCATCACATCCAACTAGGTCACCAATCAAATAAACGAAATTCAGAAATTACATTATTCTAACGTTTTAAATTTTATAAAAACTAGTTTTTGTCAGAAAATATGCCTCAAGACCCGAATTCACTACTTTTTTATTTTTAAGAAAAACTTGCCAAAATAGAAATTGATTATGTAAGACCAAATTGTAATGACTGACAAAAACACTCAGCAACTCGATTTTGTCTCTCCACTTTTTTTCTCTTTTATGGCTAGAAGCCGGTCCAAACACTCCCGAAACAGTAACTGGGATTCGACGTAAATGCAATGCACGATGTATAATGCATTAAAATAAAAGACTAAAGCATTCTATGGCACGAAGCACAACATAAATGCGTGGTGACACTTCCTAGCACCTGGAACATGAAATGCCGTAAGTGGATCCGCAGGGTAGAGATGTTTTGGTGGGTGCCAATATCCCAGTTTTTGAGAAAGGGTAAAATCCAGATGTCAACACTCCATCAAGACGGCCTCAGGCGATCGCCGTGGCAGAGGCCTTGGTCTGAATCATCCTCCTAGCGACCGTGCACATCTTAATGAGCTTCGGGCAGAGGTGAATATAGCGGGTTCCTTGAGGTGCCTTTTAGGCTGTAAGGAAGCGACAATGGCTTGATCTTTAAGGACATGATTTCCTCCATCCCTAGCCGAAGGGAACTTTTTTTAAGCATTTTTGTGTCGGTAGTTACTAACATGGACATATCTACATTATTTTTAGTTTTGGTTGCATGTTATTGATATTTCGTTATTTGTAACTCACAGACTAGAGGTATGATTGGTGAAAGGAACTTTCTCCGACTACAGATGGAGGAAAATATTGTCCAGCCTTTAAAGTGAGAGCTTTGGGTAATGTTCAATGGGCCACACTCAAGAGTGGCCCATTACCTTTTTTATTCCTACGAGTATAAGGAGCTTCTTGCTGGTTTAGCCACATTAGGTTGCTTTCCTTACAACTAAGAGAGCGGGAAGGATTAATCAGCGCTCCTAGTCCCCTGGGGCCTTTACTACGAGGTTCTCATGCTCGCTGCGGAATGTTCAATTTGAGCCAAAACCAATCCGCATCACCTGCAATTTTGAAGGTCCGAGGTTGACGAGCCCGTCGCCTCAATCTTAACAAAATATTAGCAATCAAGAAGTCTCTCCACACGAGATACACTATAGCTAGGCAATGCAGCATGAGCTATTCAGAGATTCAACTTCCACATGAATCGAACTCATTACCTTGTGAAAGATAAATGACATCTTCAGTACTAGGCCAATCACCTTAGCCGTAGCTATCATATTGCTTGATAATCGTTGCATGGTTTATGTTCAATCTAAGGTCACTTTGAGTCATCGTCTTCTATCTCGTCCGCTTCTCCCAATTGTTGCAATGTCATCAATCATTTCACCATTGTCAACGTCATCTCTTCTTGCGTGTGATCAATTCAGCTTTTTGTACACCTAAGGAGGCTCTGAGAGTCTCTGCTTTGTTAGCAGTTTTTTCACTGCCTCAACTCGAATTAATAGGCATGATGAACCAAGGCTCTTATCTACTACTGTGTGGTGCTACACAAGGTCCCATCACTTTTCTGGTGTCAATGCGGCCAACCTTTTACGTGCTACATATGGGATGTTAAATTGTGGTTCTGAACTTTTTCCTCGACAAATTTTCACAAATTTGTGAAAAATTTTCCCGTCTACTCATACCGGATAAGGCTTCAGTTCTATGTGCTTTGAAACTTGCCCGTTAGTATGGATGGTATGATTCTGTTAAGAGTCTCATCCGAATAATCCAAGGAGCTCGCGATGTTCGTCCCGCAAAAAGATAAGTTGAAGTCACTTCCTCTATATGGAGATCAATGGAGTTCAGATACAAATTTGTCATCCTTTAGATTTCAAAGCTCCAATTACAAGAACATGACCTCAGTAATGTGAAATCTAAATGGAAGTTGAACTCCAAAGGACATCTTCATTCTTGTCACTTTTACGTAAAGAAAAGGAAGTATGACACTCTTTGCACCTCAGGACTTTCCCCCGGTCTCTTGAGGAATTGGTTTTTCGCGGGGTTGATAGCCGTTAAATCGTCACGGCGAATATCTCGGCTCTTATGTGTTCATATGTCACATCGCCAAACATATAACATTTAAAACAAAATGAATTCGGATAGATGATACAACGGTGGAGCAATCCCTCCCTAGATCATAAAAGTCCCTATTCGGGGACGTAAACTACCTCACTACGGGTAGGTCCGACCACGATCCCATGCCCAACACGTCTGTGCCTTTGCGCCAAAATCAATTAAAGCTTTTGTAGTGGTGGTGCAGAAATGATGTCCCACCAAGAAATTTTAGCATTCGCCGTAATGGAATGTCAACATCTCTTTTATATTGTCTCGTCTTATGTCACATGAGGCTGAGATTTGAGGATCAAGAGAGAACAAGAAACTAACTACCCCCATAGCCCAAAAAAGTGGAACAAGAACGTGCATCTCCAGGTAAGGAAGAGGACGTTGACACGCATACACCGAACGCCTGCCACTTGCATGTATGTGTGAGTTTTAACACGTGACTTATAGGATCATATTAGCTTTACATGAGACTTGTCTAATCCGATACATTATGTGTCTTGTATCTGCACGTACCTGTATGTTGAAGAATCCTTCCTCCGATTGGAGTCGCTTAAAAAGTTATGAGCTCACAAATTCGATTCCTACTCGATGCAACTATTTGGGGTCATGCTACAAAGAAGTAATCGCTTCCAAATATGGGCATTTGACCGAACTAAGGAGAAGGACTTAGTCTCGTGAGCGAAAACTAGGTTAAAGTACCACTTGATTCTGAAAAAAAATGAAAAAGGAAAGCACATCGGAGGCCGCTAATGAGATTTCCATAAGCTTGATTACATTATGAGGAAATAAAAAGTTTGCATATGGTATTGAGGGTATGTTTGGGAAAGCATTTGCATAGTGTTTGGTAAGCACTCAAACTTGTAAAGGACTTCCATTACAAATTTAAAAAGATAAAAAAGGAAGAAAGGGTGAGCAGGGGTGACCCTTGGCAACCATTGGGTAGGCTGAAAGCTCCAGCGGCAGCCCGTGAGCCATTGCCGAGGTCGCATGACCCCAGATGATGGGCCACCAAGGTCGTGCGACCTTAGGTGATAGTGATTCTAAGACAGAAGTTCGGGTGACCCTTGACAACAAAAGGAAGGCTAAAAGCTCCAACGGCAACTTGTCACTAGGGTCACGAGACCCCACTCAAGACAAGTCTTGTCAACCCTCGACTTGCCAAATCTCTCCTGGTTTGCGACCCTCCAGATCTTGCCTAAGAAACCCACAACCCTCAATGACCATCGACAATAATCAGCTCTCCGCGAATCCTAGATCCGCAGGAGAGTTAAAAAAGGAATACGAACAATTGTGAGGGTAAAATTTGGAAAAAAAAAATTCATCTGGCCTTGAGCGTTACAAAAATACTAGGATACCCAATGCTGATCTCTAGTGGCCTTGATAGAAAGGCCATTGGGGGCCTTTGGAAATGCACTGCATTTTCCAAATGGGTTTCAAATTTCTTCACTAAACACCTTAACATTTGCACAAGAACCTTTGAAGGCCCAAAACACTTTGGTAACGTGTTTCGAAACGCACCCTAACAGTAGCTAATCGATTCGTAGCATCTCATGCAGTCAAAGTTATTAGCAAAGACAGATCGACCGAATTCGATGGCGATATCGTAAGATTTGCCATTTTTTTGGGCCTTTACCTTTGTATTATCTTCTTTTCTTCATCGTAAGTTTCTCAAAAGGTCTATATCATTAAGGGTAATGCTATTGCCACAACCAAAATAAGCTAAGGGCCACACCATCTTGCTGACCAATGTAAGATCACTTCTGGCTGCATTCTTTACATCATGTATCTGGTCTGTTCTATTCAACCAATCTGCAAGTAGAAACATGGTCCTAGGGAAAACCTTAAAAGGCTTCGTTTAAACTCTAGGATGTTAAACTTGGAGGTATTCCCTGGGGTGAGGGAAGAAAAACTTTCCTCCAATTAGTGGGAATGGGAGTGCGGGTACCGATATGTTAAACAAGGATCGCAGTCCTATTAGTCCGTCGGATGTGTACACCTAGACAGGCAAAGCAGCCCCAATCGAAAACTTAAGCTTCCTTTGTTCTTGTGAAATACTCTCGGTAACCACCACCAATGTTCTTGTGAAATACTCTCGGTAACCACCACCAAAGATCCAAGCCAAAGCCTGATTATCGAGGACTGTCCAACCCATCTTCAAGTATAAGCTCACCATCAATGTCAAACCACGCTGAATCAGATCCTTTATTTTCTTCAGTTAAAATCAAGAAATTAATATCGATAATTTCTCATGCATACACAGACCCTTTTAATGTCCATTCTGTACATTAACGAATTCTGTTGTCAGCGACCGGCAAATTTGAGAGTAGGCTTCGTGTGGGGCTGTGGATGGTGGACGCTTTGAACGGTAAGCCATTTCTCGTGGAAAACGAGACCTCCAACTTCGAGCAACCTTTGAACAACCACCAAACCACGTGTGGCTGTGGCATCGTGGCGCAGCTTTTTTCTTGTCCGAAACCATGGGCTGGTTGAGTGGTTTCCAAATTGGACCATTTAATTGAAGTAGTTGAGATCTTTATGAACCTATATTTCTGTCGACCCTTCCGATCTAATTTGATCTAATTTATTGTTGTTCTGACTAACGTGAAAGCGGAAACAAACGAAGAAAGATCGATGGGACGGTTCCATTGAAATTGTCAAAGATGAGATTACAAACGGTCGATCACACTCGCTCACATGTGTTTCTCAATTATAGATTAAGTTACAAGACTTAATCACAAGAAAACTCTGAACTTTCTTGGATGATTGCTTTCAACGCTCTTTATGTATCTCGCAAGTTTTCCTGCATAATAAGTACACTCATCGTGCAACCAAACTCAACGACATAATATTTATATGCAAAAAACTACGAGTTGTTCTCCTAGGTCAACATGGAGTTCGTCTTCAATAACGAAAAGAAGTCTTTGTGGTTAATTAATTTTCCTTTTTACATTACCCACGATCCTGCTGGCAAGAGTTCAATTTGGACTTTCCTTACATGTTCAGAATTTCCTTGCAGTTCAATTATAATCACATTCCAAGTTAATCGGGATTAAATTCAAAACATAATTTTACAATTTCGGTAAGTGAACGTAAAAGAATTAAGATGTATTTCTAAAGGGCAAAAGTACAGTAGAAGCGCCATAACTTGTGTACGGCGATCACTTTGGTGCCATAACTTTTTTTCGGATAACTTTGATGCCAACTTTTTTGAAAAACGATCATTGTAGTGCCAATTCTGACATGACTCGCTGGAAATCCGATGTGGCGCTGACACGGCTCGCCGAAGAGGTCCATGGCTTGCCGAAGAGGTCCAGTCAGCATTAAAAACTAAAAATGACGCCGTTTAGCCAGCTAACGTGTACTTTTTTTTAAAAAATTAAATTATATTAAATAAATATATAAATTTATAAATTAAATAAAAACAAATAAAGGGGCCTACAACAGTGGCGAGGGAGCCCTCGCCGTTGCTGCCGCCAACCCACCACCGCCGGGAAGGGACGGCGATGGTGGGCTCAGTGGTCGGCGAGGTTTCGCCTCGCCCAGCGACCCAGGCGACGGCGAGGTCTTGCCTCGCCCAGCGAAGGCGAGGCCAACCTCGCCGTCGCCTGGGTCGCGACAGCGAGACGTGGCCTCGCCTTCGCTGGGCGAGGCTAGACCTTGCTGTCGCCTGGGTCGCGACGACAAGGTCTCGCCTTGCTGGATCCGGCTGTCATTGGGCTCGGCGAGGGTCGCCGGGCCCCGGCCAGGGGTCGGCGACCTTGCCGACCACTACGCCCACCAACGCCGGCCCTTCCTGGTGGTGGTGGGTTGGCGGTAGCAGCAGAGAGGCCTCCCTCGCCACTGCTGCAAATTTTTTTTTAAAATTAAAAATTAAAAAAATTAATTTTTATTATTTTTCTAAAAATTAAAAAATTCAAAAAAAAGCCATATAATTTTCATGTGTACAAGTCAGATCATTTTTTTAAATATAAATGCAGGTCAGCTTTTTGGTCGGAATTTTGGCCAGAGTCACTAAAGTGATCTATTTTCCTCTTATTTGGCACCAAAGTGATCCGAAAAAAAAGTTATGGCACCAAAGTGGTCGCCGTACACAAGTTGTGGCACTTCTGGTGTACTTTTGCCATTTCTAAAGTCTCAATCTAGTTACAAACATCTTATTGTATGATAATTTTTTTTATGGTAAAATATACTAGGAATAACGATTATGTGATGGGAAAAAATGCTTCGAAATTTATGTAAATGCGCTGTGATTCAAATTATAGGCAAAGTAAATTTCATTAGGTTGTACAAACTAGTACCCATGCTAAGTATCCTTAATAATGTGCTCAACCAATTTTATGAAGTGCAATATGCTGCTACATCAGAAAAAGTTTCAGCTTCAAATTTTATATGCATGAATTAATTTAATTAGTCAAAAAAGCGATTGATCTCTATTTATTTTATATTTTACAGAAAAATTTTCAGCTCATTAATTCTTTGCTTACAAAATTTTGATGCAATGTCGTTATAATCCAATTAGAACTTGAAAAATCACTTGGTAGAAGTTCTCGAATCATTCTTCTTCATAGTTTGAAAGTTGCCTTTGTAATACCTTTGCCAAGCGAAAAATCTTTTTGAAGGGAGAAATTGTTCAATCGGTCATAAATTTATTGTATGGATGCCAATTCAGTACTAAATTTTTTGATTTTGCCAATTTAATCCTAAACCTTTGCATGAAATTCCAACGCAGTCATTCTAGCCAATTTTCGCTAGAATTGCTAGCATGACATTGTACTACGTAAGACGGCCGGCAAAAACTGAACCGTTAAGACAGCGATTATCGAAAAAAATTGATCAAAAAGATTCCATTCAAAATTGGAAAAATTGTCCAAAAAGTCTTAATCCTATTGCACTTTGGCCAATTCAGTTCTAAACCTTTTAATTTTGCCAATTGAGACCTAAACATTTTCACATTTTGCCAATTGAGTCAATCCAATTAATTTTAACTAGAAATTATTGACTTGGTTGCTAGAGGTTCTATGTGACACAACTGGCGATGACAGCACTGACGTGGGCATTTTTTAAGTAATTTTTTTATTTTTTTTCCTTTTTGGCCTAAGGGCTGACAAGGGTTGCTACTCGACCCTCGCTTTAGGCATCGCAACCTCACCCAGATCTGGCGAGGGAGTTGTGGCCCTCACCTCGACCTTGAGGGGGCCGTGACGCCTCACTTGGTCCAAGCTTTTGGAAGCCTTAACTAGTTTTATTATGTACTTCTAACTCGTACGAATTCGTAATCCCTCGGCACCCTTAAGTGCATGCACGCAACTCCATATATGATTGAAGTAAATTAGAGATAGACAATGAAAAAAAATTATAAAAATTGAGAGTGATTATAATAATATACATTGAAATTTTTTTAAAAAAAATGGAAATTTTCTTTGAAGAATAAGTGCGACAACCGACAATTTAGCAATCCCAATTAATTGAAATAGGTATTGTGTCACCATTTTGTTTCGTCCTCTTGTGGTGAAGATCCAAATTCATGAGTTGGACACGCAATAACAATAGTAATGATTCGGATACAGAGGGGAGCTCAAATAATTAATACTAAAAGAATGTGAAATGGGAATAGTAGGATAAAAACTTACATTTATTTAGATTTTGCTTCGAGTTTGTTTTGATGGAAAACAAAATTACAAATGGACGTACAATCATGTAACCGGATATATTACTTAGCTAAAACACTATTTACTTTCTGATAACAATAATTATAATTCAACCATAACATGCAACTGGATAAATTGACACACGATGCCGTGACTACAGCATACGCTAGAATTTAATTGACGACAGATGACAGCCACGAAATAGGGAGGGGCGAGCAAGGGCCGCCACCCCGCCCCCCCAGAATTTATAGGTAGCACACCCTAAATGCCGACTAATCAAACATCTTCAGGACCGGGAATATTGCCTAACCCCCCGAACTCTTGCCTAGTTTCTTAAATTTCATATTTAAGGCAGGACCCTTCTTCTTGCCTAATTTAGGAAAAAATAGAAGGATCTCTCTGTTTTAAATGCTGAACCACTTTCTTGAGGAGTGCAAAGGAAAACTCCCCACGCGATAGGAAAAGAGGCATCTTGTCGCAAAGGGAACGCGGCTAAAGTTGACATTGATTCAAACTTTGTAACTTGATTAGTCCAAAAGCAGATACGGTAGGCACAACCCCAAGACAGAAAAACTGTCTTTGTCATCATCTGAAGTTCTGAACCCCAATTCAGGTTCAACACAAGAGGAAAATTTAGAGTTCACATTACCTAAAAATATAACTTATTTTACAATGTTTTTGCATATAACTTACAAGAACCAAAAAATTACCCCCACAGAATAAGGAGAAGAGAAAGAATCATATAATCCCCCTGTGGCACGATAAAACGTGTCATTGCCCTCGCGGGTTTGGGCAAGGGGAGGCTTTCGCGGCGAAAGCCTGGCTATCTCATTAGCTTTCTTGAAATGTAACGTCATCCCGGGGATTTAGTTCGTTACCACACATCGCGGAGATACCTCCCGCTCATTTGCAGATTCTTCACCATGCTCTCTGCTTTTGAACTATCGAGAGATCCCTGTGACAGCAAAAGTTGCAACTCGCTTAGTCGTGACTCAAAATAGGAATAGGAATCTAAAAGTAAGCGAGGACACTAAGGTGAGAAACATATGGTTGCCGGCTGAAAAGATAAATGGCCCCTCATGGTCCACCAGAAAGCGACGCAAAAAAAACATAAACAAGATGAAAGTGTTGATTTTGACAAACGAAATTGTTTTTATTTAGAAAAGTGTCAGCAGAGGGTAGTTGTGGGTCGCTATTGGAAAAGCTCAACCACTAGAAAGTTGCAGACAAGCAAAGAGACGACACACCCCAAGAGCAGGCCACCGATTGAGAAATTAAAATCATCAGTCTCTTTCACAAGCCCACAGATGTGGTAGATGGAAGCTAACATTTTCAACCAAAACCAAGATGGCTGTGCAGATGGCAGGTGGCAAGCACCACCAATAAGCGGCCATTTATGATGCTGGGAACTTAATTGCTTTTTCTCTTATTGTGGGTCAGGAGGAAGCATGAGTAAATGTCATTTACCTGTTCTTGCGCAATAGTGTGCAGTGTCCTGTGGACGTCCCTGGCCATGCCTTTGGCATCACCGCAAACATAAATATAAGCTCCCTGAGAAAGCATGTTCCAGATATCCGATGCCTAAAGAGAGGGAAAAGAGCCGTTAGTAAGAAGAGACCAATAATTACCCACTTGAAAAAACAGAAGCATGTTGATGCTACTAGTGGTAGTAGGTAAAGTATAACAATACCTTCTCCATCATTTTATGTTGAACATATTCTTTCGTGGGTCCGTCACGTGAGAAGGCCACAACTAGCTCAGAAAGTGCACCAGATTCAACAAAGTTGTTTAGTTCCTGTTCATAAATGTAATCCTGCAAAAAAGGGTCGACAAGGAAAGAGAAAATCAGTGGCGGACAACTCGGTATTACATTTTTCATAGCAGCTGTCCATTCAATCCCATTAACTCAAAAAAGAGCGCATCACAAACCATTCCACGATTTCTGCATCCAAAGAACAATATTGAAGGTCCCAATTCAGCTCCATCTTCTTTCTGAGCAAATCTTTCCTGGAATGAGAAAACACACGACAATTTGCTAGCTTAGATAGATTCAACAAGTATATTACAATATGCACCTATAACAGACACAGGTTCGTGATGAGACAAACCTGCAGAAAGCCCCTGAAAGGTGCCAATCCAGTGCCAGGGCCAATCATGATAATCGGCACTTTAGCATCTGTTGGAAGCTTGAAGTTTGATTGCCTTACAAAAATGGGTGCCCAACTGCATTCATTGCTTTTGCTCAAAGGCACAGCATTCTGGAAAGGAATAAAGGAACAAAATAAACCACCATAAGTCAAAGACAGCCATATAACAATTTGCCTCCCACTTTGTTCGTGCAGAGAATCTCTGAGTCAGAGATATAGCCAGAGAGGTTCATCCTTAATCAATCATCTAGCTTAAGAAGAATTCCTTTCAAGGAGACTCAGTCATAAGCTATGTTTAGTGGGGGAAGACGACTGGGACGAGATTGTAATAGATGGGACCATTTCAATGTATATATACCTTCATCCAAGTTGAACACACTCCTTTGTGAATCCTTCCAGTAGCAGTCTTATCATAAACTAGTGCACAAGTAACATGAATCCTAGAGGGAGCAATCCTGAATAATAAAATGGCAGGTAATAAGTAACTCAGTAAATACAGGTATAGTTGCATGAAACTGAAAAAACAATCGGCTGGTTGCCATCAAAGTAATAAATGCAACCTGGATAAAAAGGTTTGGCAAATGCAAGAACAATGAAATCTAAAAAATCACCTTGGGGATGATGATATTGAATAGTATCGGGGTTGCAACCTAGGGGCAACTGCTGCAAAGAAGACACCGAGTGGGGGCTTAGCAGAGGGGAATTCAGCCATGACTTCAAGGAGACTTCTCTGACTTGCTATTATCCATTGGGCGTACTCATCCTGTACAATTGGCATACAAGTTACTTCCACAAACATGAACGAGGATGCATAAACACCGATCAGGATTCAGTTCATAGGCTTGTTCACAACCTTTCCAGCGGGTGAAGCAAGGTGTCTCAATCGATCAGCATCAGCAGGATCAGAAGCATGAGCTGCCAAAGCTAGCAAAGCAGACTGAAGAGAAGACAATGCAATGAATCAGAATAGCAGCAGAACAGAGGCATACAAACTTCATTAACTCATAGTAATCCGTAGTTAATCACATAAACACAGTAAAAATATAATAAAGAAACCAAACCTTTTTGGGAGAACTCAAGAGATCTGCATATCGTGTGAGTGCTGATCTTAAAGTACAGGGTGGGAATGGTGGTGGTAGCGAGCTTCCACCCAGTGGTGTTCCATCCTCGTTATCGGTATGGATGGAGAAATACGTATCCGGTGACAAACCCAATTGGTTTAATCCTTCCTCCACAGTTTCAATCAGGTTCTCACAGTATACACCGACATGATCTCCTGTCTCATATCTGACAAGAGAAGTAGAAGGTGAGCAAGTGCCCACGTATTTCTAGACAGCATACTTGCTCATAAAAATATTCAGAGAGAAAATCAGAGGATGAAGGCAGTATGATTACACCAACATAAAGCAAGTGATCAAGGAGGAAAAATTACGTGAGTCCCGTGCCAGCAATGTCAAACTCAAGATGAGTGCAAGAGCGATCTGATGCAGGAGTGTGAAGCTCCTTCTTTATAGCCACATTAGCCCTTCATGAAGTAAAACAAACGTCTTAATGGAAGAAGACTGATGTAGTTTTTTTATCATAAACTAAAAGTACTAAGCACCTCATTACCTGCATGGGTGTTGCGCATCAACTATGGCATGGCCATTTGCAAAACTCAAGCTTCTGTCTACTTTAGCATATGCAGGTTCATGGAAAACAACCCGATATTCTGGCACAGCAGCAGTATAGGGAGTGGACGCAGTTGTGGCATCATCCTCATCCCGAAGCAACTGATCCAACTCCGGCCACAACAACTCACGCCTACAGAGTGAAAATCAAAATATTAGATTCGTTTTAATAGATTCAGGATTGAAAGAAAATTGGAAAGCTAACTGCCGGAAGCCGATTTAAGTATTTCTGATACCATGCAGTGAAATCATCTTCAATGCACTGGTCATCATCTCCAAGACCGACTGGCACTAAACGCTTTGCACCTGCAAATTATTAATCCAAATGAGAGAAGTACAAGCGACTCAGAAACTAGGCTTCTATTGAAGCCAACGAGATACAAATCATGGGGAAAATAATTTCAAGAGCATCACTCTTAACACTTTTTTCCATGGAATTTAACTTCCAAAGGACTGACATGAACATTGAAGAAAAGAATGATAGAGAAACGCATTTTTACTAGCTCAACTTCAAGGTAGGTAAATACCCTTAATCTAGCATGAATATGCCATGCTCTCAACTGTACAGCAATATATGCCAATGTGAAGTTGAATTGAATTGACAAATCCACCTTAAACTTAATAGTCGTCAGATATACACACAACTTGTCCACTTATGCGGTAAATACGTAAGCATGTGCATATGTTCCTTTGCCTAAGTTGCTGCTTGTGGCCTTTGCCTTGCATTGAGTCCTATCAGCAACTTGCATTATGTTACACAAAGCAATGTTTACTGTTTCAGGCTCCAGATATTAACATGTGCAGAATGGCTCACATTCGAGGAAGATAAATTCAAGGAAGAAGAATAAAAACTACCACACTTTACCCCAAATTAAAGCATTCAATTAAGCTAGGTTTAGTGCAAATTAAGCTACCCAACAGGAAAAGGAACCACCATATGGCAGGACTCAAATGACTACAACTAGAAACTCACCCGACCAGGGCATTCCCAACAAATGTTCATATGAGAAACCTAAAGAAAGTCATGACTACAATGAACCTCCATATGGCAGGACTCAAATGACTACATCTAGAAACTCATCCGACCACAGCATTCCCAACAAATGTCCGCACCAGGATATGGTAGCCCAGTAAACTAGACTTGATATAAAACGGCACACAACTGGCAATGGCAGCCAGATGAATGGGAACTCACCCTGCTCGGCAAGGATGTCATCCACTATCTTTGCAACCTATAATTGAAAATAGTAACCAAAGTCATCAGCAAGAGAAAAATGACATTTATACTGACTATTGAGAGGTCATGAAAATTCCTAGAATCCAAGCTAGCAGACTTCACAAAAGAGTACAGAAGAACCAATCAAGTTTAGTTCCAAACCTTGTTAAAATGTTCATACTGTCTGTTGCCAAGGCCAAAAACTCCATACTGCAAGTTCTGTAGCCACTGACCTCTCTCTTTACCCTATTTAGACAAACAATCCCAAAATTTGAGCTCTAGGAAAGAGAAGTCAAGTTAAGTCACTGCTGGCTAAGGCTAGCAAAGTTTACCTCACAAAACCATTTGTAGAATCTCGCGGCATTATCTGTCGGCTCGCCGTCTCCATATCTGCGTAAAGAGCATCGAGATAGATAGGGTATAAAAAACCACAACAGCCAAATGCAGAACGCAGACATGAACACGCCACATATCGTAGAACAGAACTCACGTTGCCAAGAAGAAAAAGGCCACGTCCTCTTTCTTCAATTTCTCCTCGTATTCCTCATCCTCAGCAGCGTAATCATCCTGCAAAGCGCACCCCCACTCAAGCAATTATTCAATACTTCCACCGTCCACGCAGCAATTACACGAGATTGACCAGAATTCTAAACTCGAAGGAGAAGGAAGTCATAAGCATACCAAGTCAACGACTTTGAACGCCGCCTTCTCGTACCTCGCTTTCGCCTCCTCCGCCATAGCCTTTACAAAGCCGAAAACCAACGCGGATCGTCAACGACGCGCGCACAGAACGGCCAAATTCCAAATCCCATTCAACTAAACCGACACGCGTACCTTAGCAAAGCCTTCGGCGGTACCAGTCTGGGTGCCGAAGAAGATGGTGACCCTCTTCTTGCCGTCGTCGACCTCCGGCTCGGGCTCCTTCTCGACCGCCGGCGGCTTGGGGGGCTCGAAGCCCCGCGGCTTCCTCCCGCCCGATCGGCGCCACACGAGCACGACGACGCAGCCGATCAGGACCGCGATGGAGGTGGCCAGGACCATGACGAGCTCGCGGTTCTCGAGGATGATGGAGGCGAGCTCGTTGGCGGCCGACTCGGCGGAGCTGTTGGACGGGTCCGCCTCGCCCCGGATGATCGCCGCCATGAGATCGAGCGGCGACGCCCCCCTGAGGGAGCCGGAGGTGGAAGACGGCGAGGAGTCCATGGAGCGGCCTGTCGCCGGGACCGGCGGGGGCAACCGGAGCCGCGGCGGCGGCGAGGGAGGCGGCGGGGACCGAAGCGTCCTCCTCCTTCTCCGGCGGCAGCAGCGGCGGCGGCGGCGGCGGTGGCGGTGGAAGGGGTAGGTGAGGTTAGAGAGAATCGAGGCTGAGCGGAGGAGGAGGCCGAGATTTTATACGGCGGAGGAAGAGAGAGAAGGAGGAGAGAGAGAGAGAGGGAGAGGGGGAGAGAGTTAGGAGGGAGCCAACGCCTACCAAACCCGACTGGTCAAACCCACCTAACCCCTGGGTTTAACCATGGTTAACTTCCCCCCCTCTCCCTTCGTTCGTCCTCCTTTCGCTTGCGCGAGTAAGGCGCGTATGGAATCGGTCGCCGCTCCCAGGACTGGGAGGCGGCCACCGCCGTACTCTCGTGGCAATGCACGCGGAGGCGGTCGGTGCCGGCCGTCGCTCGTGCAAGAGGAGTTGAAGCTGCTTCAGGTCTCGGCGATCGTAGTAAATTTCACTAATAATAACTAAATTTCATCTATTTTGATCGATCTGTTCACCAATAAATTTCGATTCTAAATCATCAAATACACAAATCTTTCGCATTTTTTTCCAATGGATCCATTTTAGTAGGAACCCGACATGTTTTTCAGCGAAATGCTCATGTTGTGAGCACGAGCGGTAGCACAACCCCCGGAAAATTAGACCCGGCATATCGGCATTTCGTAGCAAAACTAGCCGTATTTTAATATAAGCGCATAATTTCAAAGAAACAAAAAAAGACTCAATGCATCGAGCAATTGAAGAAAATCTAAGTTCAGTGCACCGATAGCAAATTTCAACGGACCCTCGGTGAGGGCAAGAGCGAAATTTATTTGCGGGCTCCCGTTATTTATTTTCCCTTTTAATAAAATGATTTCGTGCGATTCTATGTTGCTTCGAACGAGTAAGGCGATTACGACGCTCTCGCTACTCTTGACCCTATTGGTGACCAAGTTAGGAAGGCGAAAGGCGATCATCTCGTGCCGTTTCCTGCCTTCACGGGGCATGTCGGGTTCCGTGCGCAATCGGACAGAGGTCGTTCACCTAGGACGCAAAACGAATTCACTGGGCAAAGAATATCTCCAGACTCGCGAAACTTTGGAGCCCGACAGAAGAGCCACGGACATGATCCGTGCCTTCGTCTTTCGAATGTTTTAAGCCGAGGAAATTTGGTAAGCGTTTGCGGCCTTTGGTGGGATGCTCGGAAGACTCGATCGAACAAGAAGAGGTGCTTGGTTTTGTCCGGGGGCTCTTTCCTCGTTGATGCAAAAGGTCAAAACCTTTGGGGATCTGTGGGCGGCGAGACCGGGTAGGATCTGTGGCTATGTACCCTTGATATTATTTTTAAAGGGTTGGACAAGTTGGTCATGAGGCCTCCGTCCACATACTTGACTCACCATTCCAACTTGTTGGCACATCGATTTGGAATTGTTCCAAACGAGGAGTAATTTGCCCTCTTAAGGCGATCGTGGGTGCCACGTGAAAATGAGATTATGTAATTAAGCTGAAGGACTGAGTGTATCGAAAGTCCTAAAACTTATCGCGAGATTGCAATCGAGTCTCGAAACTTATCGAGAAAGTGTAATCGAGCCCCGAAACTTTCGAAAAGTACGGTCGAATCTTAAAACCTGTCACGAAAGTGCAGCTGAATCCTAAATCTTTAAAAAAAAGTGCAATCAACGGAATGATTTGATTGGATCGATTTGACAAGTTTTAGGAAATGATTACACTTTTTGAAAGTTTTTGAACTCGGTTGTACTTTTATAACACACATTTTAGGACTTCATTGCGTTTTTTTAAAATTTTAAAATTCGATTATACTTTTGTGATAAGTTTTATAATTTTCATTACATTTATCCCTACAATTAAAAGGGAAGCGCCGTTCGCACGTGAAAGATAGATTTTACGTGATACATGTGTATAAGTAAAATAAGGTGTGCCCTGTGGTTTGCGCATTACGTGGCCAATTAGATCTAGCGCGCATTGGACGGCGTGAATTTCACGAGCATTCCATTATAATCACAAAAGTGCCACTGGATTGATGGGACATCATGATAGAGCCATGGGGGGCATGATTGTCATACATTGAAAATGCCTGAAATGTCTCTAGGACACGCAAACTTTAGCTAGTCAAGTACATGATGCCCATGTTTTTTTTCACATATGGGTCACATTAATTTATTTTTCAATCACCTTCTTCCCTCTCCCTTTCTCATGACCACAATTCATCAGCTGCTCTTGGCATTATCGCACCACACAAAGTTTTGCCAACCGAAAGTTGGCCACTTGTCACTTGTTCATCATGCCACGTCTCCTAATTTCTTTTCGACCTCAAATTGTTAACCATGAGATGACCTCATCCAGGACGCAACTCTAGCCTTTGATAAGTTAATGCTAAAATGCTTAAAATATGAGGCTTATTCATCCTTAATTGTTCAACCCAATTCTACACTAAAAAGTTCTGAAAAGTTTCCATTTGGCCACTTGTCACTTATTTTTTTTTTATAACTCAGGGAACCCCCGCACGGCCGATAGCCGGGAAGTAAACCCTGGGGGCGACACGTGCTAGCCACCACATACGTGCCACCGGTTAAGTCACCCTGCGGCGCCCGGTTAAGTCACCCTGCGGCCACTTGTCACTAATTCATCATGCCACGTCTCCTAATTTCTTTTCGACCTCAATTTTTTAACCATGAGATGACCACTTATCCAGGACGCAACTCTAGCCTTTGATAAGTTAATGCTAAAATGCTTGAAATGTGAGGCTTGTTCTTCCTTAATTGTTCAACCCAATCCTACACTCAAACGTCATGTACCCAAAGGGTCCAAATTCTGAAAAGTTTCCATTTGGGTATTACGGACAACACTAGCACAAAGTGAAGTTAGCCAAGAGTTTCCATCTTTGTAAATCAAGAAATCTTTGAGGTAAGATTGTGTCACTTAATTTTAAGGTGAATTAAGCTCCGTGTTCATTCAAAACTGTCCATTCACGGTTAGCGAGTCTATAGGGACTTAAGTGGTTGATCCACTTAATACTCTTGATCCTTAGGTTTTCGGCTTAAAGTGTTGATAGTGCTATTGATCTACAAATAGATGATTACATGATAACCTAATGAGAGGCGAGATTACATGTATGAAAAGGTCTTAGATGATGGGAAGACTCTAGGCCATGAACTGGGAGACAGATTTTCAAAATTACCCTATTCTTTTCATCTTTTGATTTTGATCTTCAATTTTAAAGTTTTTTTGTTTTCTAAAGTTCGTGGGAGAGTTTGGGGGCCCAGAGTTTGAAAGTAGTAGATCGATTTGGTCTTTTCGATGTGGAAGTCTTATATGGAGGTAACGAGCTGACATTTTTCAATTTAGGTATATGAAAGTGGTTATTGGATTAAGTGTGAGATATGCTTTTTGGTATTCCCTCGCTTATTTTAAATAACAACTCGACGATGTTAACCCCGTGGGGTCGATTCAGCGATTAAGGAACCTGACCCGTTTGCGTCTCCTAGTCATATGGCATAGGTTCGGTTCCGACTCCAATACGAGCAAACGATTCACGCAAGGCAACCCACTTGAGCTCTGGATTGCGTCTTAACTAGATCATAGGGTAAATTACGATATTGCATGGACCGTCATTTATCAATTCGAGATAGGTTTTCTTGGTCACGAAAAAAATCGACATCGTTGAAGAGGGGTGAACACTATTTGAGCTCCGCTTATTTCGTAAAAAATGAATAATCTGAAAAATATTTTTCTAAAAATAATCATTCGTACCCCTCGAAACAATTAATTAATAAAAAATATATTTTGTTATCGACAAAAATACATATCTAATCGTTTTTGCGATGGATAATAAAAATATTTATTTATTTATTTATTTTACATATAATAAAAACGATTATTTTTAAGAAAATATTTTTTATTGTAAAAGCCGAGATCTCTGTCCTATGCCGAATCGTGTATGCCTTCGGATGCGCAAAATCATGTCAGATTGGCCAGGTCAACACGTGGTCGTAATCGTATGGCTCGCGGCTCATGTGGTGCCAAAGGATGGGGATCATTCAAGCCGGTCCACAGAGTCCGCATCGGAGGCCTATGATGCCTTCTCGTAAAAATTTGTCGTTTTCCTTTAAGCCGACATCGAGGAATCTTTTGGCACCTTTGGTTCGGCCTCTTTTAATTACTTGCCCCACCCAAAAACGATGAAAAAATAAATTTCAATTAAAAATAAGAAAGTTCAACCACGCGTGAAATTTGGCGAACGGGAAGTCGCGGCAGAAATAATTTAATCGGTCCTGAAACTTATTGCACGGATGTTAATTCTGTCTCCAGTGGCGGGATAATTTTTCGAAAAGTTATAAACCTATTATACGATAGCTAATTCAGTCTTGAACATTTCGATTGTACCAATTCAATCATAAACTTATTGTACGGTGGTCAATTTAGTCATTCCTAGTAATTCTGATCGGAAATAGCAGAAGGATTGCATTGGCAAATCGTTAAAATATTTATGACTAAATTGGTAAATCGTCAATATATTTAGGACTAAATTGGCACAATTGAAAATTTCAAGACTGAATTGGCCACCGTACAATAGGTTTAGAACAGAACTTTGGTATAAATAAGAGGTTTATGATTAAATTGGCCACCATACAATTTTCTCAGTTTTAACTTATTTTCGCCGGAAATTGCCAACAAGGACTGAATGGGCATATTGATTGGGTAATTTTGAAGAGAGTTTCATATGTGAAATAAACTAGGACTAAAATCGACTCTACTACCTCTGATATAGGGAGAGAAACTACATGTATACAAAGAGCATATGAATCTCGTGGACGAGCTTCTCTTCTAGACAATATGTTACATAGAATAGTGGCCTAATTAATGACACTCCTAATGGCTTTGGCCAAAAGGAAGTGAGATTCCTAGTGGCTAAAGTCGTGCTTCTAATCCTTTCTTGCGACTCACAAAACTTAACTCACGTGGTCCAACAAATCTAAATTGTACCATTAGATAAGGAGTTGGCATTGCTTCTTAAGCTACTAGTTAGGCAAGTTTCGTTTCCACACATCTCGTGGTCGTTTTCACTTAATTGTAGACATTAGTAAACTTCAGAGTTCGTCCCGCATTTAAATCATGCTAACGAGTGCTTTGGGGGTACTTACTTATCACTGTAAATATCTTTACAGGCTCGGAAAATTCATAGGCTTTTTTGAATTTTCGCATTGACATCACCTCGGGTTTGAAAAATCTATACTTTCGATTGGGTTAGTTGTTTTTGTTTTGATCTTTAGATGATTAAATGGGACCATCAATTTCAACAACCAAAATGCATATTCTTAAGATGCATTTGGTAACCATTTTATTTCGGGAAATAATTTCTAAGTATTTAAAAGAGTTTGGTAACGGCCTAAAATTTCCATTCCTAGGATAGAAAAATAACAGAAATGCATTTGGTAACTGCACAAAATTTTTTTTTATTAAAAATAGTTTAATATTTCTTTCTCTTTTTTTTCTTTTCTTCTTTTCTTCTTCTACTTCTTGGCCATGGCCGGGTCATTGGCCACAAGCCAGTGCCGGCGAGGGCATTAGGGCCCTCATTGATGAAGGTTGGACCCTCGCGGCTTGGGCGAGGGCTGTGAGCGGCGAGGGCAGCCCTCATCGGCCTTTTCCAACTCTCGCCCGAGCCGACAAGGGTTGCCATTGAGGCTCGCGGCCTGGGCAAGGGGTCACCCTCGCTGGATTTGGCAAGGGCTGGACCCTTGGCGCCGCCCTTGCCTAGGCTGCGAGCTTTAAGGGTGGCACTTGTTGGCTCGGGCGAGTCCTAGAAAAGGCGGGCGAGGGTCCATCTTTCACCCAAGTCGCGAGAGTCCAGCCCTTGCTTGTGGCCGGCGAAGGCTGCGATGCCCTCGCCGGCCCTAACCTTTGGCCGGTTGCTAGCCACAGCTAGGAAAGAAAAAAAAAGAAAAAAAAATTCTTTTTCATTACTGATTCTTGTTCCTAAAATCAAAAATCAACTTTTTTTTTATTCTTGATTCTATTCCAAAACTGATTCTGGGAACAAATTTATTTCCTAGAACAAAAAATTTACCAAACGGATTTCTATTTTTTTTATTCTCGAGAATAAAAGAATAGAATCATTACTATTTGGTAAATTACCAAACGCACCCTTAGTGTGTAAGAAAGAACAAGACCTCCCACGTAATGCAATAGGGATGTTTGGGACCCTTTTCTCTATTTGCCTTATTTTGAAAAGTCAGATTGCATCGCACATACAGATCATAGAAAATAATAATAATCGATTAAAATTTAAGGGAAAAATTACTAAGAAACTCATAAACCTATCGTATGGATATTAATTCAATCATAAATATTTTATTTTGCCAATGTAATCCTAAAACTTTTGACGATTTACCAATGTAGTTCTCCTGGGCCAATTTTAGCCAAAAAGTCGTCAATGTGGACGCCAACCTTCCAATGTGGCGTAATCGACGCTAACGTTGATAATTTTTGCATTTTTTTAAATCTTATGCACAGCCAGCGTCAATGTTAGTGATTTCTAATCAATTTTGGTTGAAAGGACTATATTGACAAATCATCAAATTGATTAAATTAAAAATTTTATGATTGAATCGGCATCCAAACAATAGATGTGGAACTTTTTTGGTGATTATCCCAAAATGCTGGTGATGATTGAAAGTTTAGAGGAAAACTTGTATCATCTCGATCCCATTCTTTTCTCTGAAAACCATCAATTTTGGAAAGTATTATTCATCTAATTTTGGACAACTTATATTGTTTAAGAAAACGGGTATATTGAAAAAGGCTCCTATACTCAACCAGAATCTACGCCTAGGCCTCTTTTTAATATCGAAGGCATCTTCTATTTTCTTATTTTCCAAAGTAACGCAAGACAGATCAAATATTTTTCCAAAATTGCTGACGTGGAATTCTCATGGCCGATATGCCAATACGACGTGGGTAAACTGCGACTTCATGTCCAAAGGTTTGCACGCACCGACAGCAACGCGGACTGGAGAATTTAAGAGCACGCGAATGCAGGTCTAGATCAAGATCTAGCCGTTGGATCTGAGGAAACGACGGCCGCGAATAAAAAAGAAAAGAAAAAGAAAAGAAAACCAAGTAATATTTTGGGATACTACGAAAATGGATTGGAGGCTGATGGAAAATTAATTGCTTGCAAGAGTGGGTTGATGGCGAGGGCCTTTTATGTCGGGTCGCATATGATTTGCATCTTCATAGACATGTCTAGTTCATCAAGTCTCTTTCCAATAAAACATCGATAGATTGTCTTGGTCACACGTCCTTTATATTTTTCCATCGAATGGACATATTTCTGAACGCTTGTATGTGTGCATTCTCGATTTTTGAAAAGGTTGGTTTCGCGTGTAATAGGAAAGTTAGCAATTTGAATACTTTCGGCAGGTACCATAAGGGCATTAATAGAATAGATATGCATCAGGGGTGATCATTTATGAGAACACGAGTTGAACACGATACCAATTTACTGAACAAAACTCGAACTCGATACAACACGACTTGACTCGCTAGGAATTGCATTAAGTTAAGTCACATCGTGGTGTTTCGTAGCTGGAAAATGAAATGGTCCATGGTCTTTCCAAGAATATCCTTAAGGCTTGTTTGTTTGGACTCAATTTGTAGGGGTCCATAACAAGGAATCAAACCGATATGTATTTAGTACGTTAATTGGCATTATTAAAGTTTTTCCAAATTGAGGGGGTCAATTGCACCCCAACCAATTATCTCCTTTTCATTCTCTTTTTTGGTGTTCCTTGTCTAATTATTTTTTATTTTCCGATTTTTTTTTCAATCAGGGTTTAGACAAATTTGCTCTTTTATTATCTTTGCGTTTTGCCGAGTCATGCCAGCTATTTGTAATCTTTGCGATTTTTCCATTGGAAGTCAACACTTTTGTACAGGATAAGAACACTGCAAGTATCAAAATTTTTGTACAGTACTTAAGTGGCATCCACGTGGTAATTTTTATATTAGAAAACATAAAACAATATGTTATGTAAACGTAGCAAAAGCTCGATACCTATTGCCTAGAGAGATTCTAAGTTTGAGTCTGTTAACATATTTAGTTGGACCCATTTTTACTCAAAAGCTTAAGTCAATGAGTTATTGGCAAACTAGGATATATTAACGGGTCCACAGCGTACCAATTATCCGATGTGAGATTTCTTTAACACAATTCACACGTGCATCTTAACAATTTGCCCCTTACAAATGAGTTCCTCCTTAATTCAGGTATATTTATCTATATTAAGATACAAAGTCATGACACCAGACCTACATTGTTTTTTTTTTTTGTCAAAAGATAAGATGTTTCATTAATTAACTAACAAAAGGATAACATAAGTTATGGGTTTCTGAACATAAAAGATCCCGTAGAGATGATGGCGTTTTTATAAGCCAATCTTGCGGTAGGGCTTTCTTGCGATGTGTTTTGGCTAAAAAATCTGCCACTTAATTTGATTCGCGGGGATGGTAGACGAGCTCTACAGCTTTTAACCGAGACAGCTTTTGTTTGCATTCTTCAATGATGGCCTGAATCTCCCACGGGCCCTGAGTCTGGCCCATTATGCTATCCACCAAAGATAAGCAGTCAGAGCTCACCACCATGTGCAGATCAGCACTCCTCTGCAGATCAGTTTTGCTTCTCCACAGATCAGTTTCATCTTCTAAGAACAACAGAGCCGCGTGCAAAGCTAGGGTTTCAACTTCCATCATCGAGGAGGCTACCACACTTTTAGCAAAACCACCCACAACTCTCCCAGTAAAATCTCGGCAGATCCCGGCGATAGCACCCACCCTCTCGCCTTGGACGATTGACCCATCGATGTTTAGTTTTAATCCGCCGGTCTCTGGAGGAGTCCACGAAACAGGTGAGTTCCCCTTTCGCTTTTCTCTGTTGATCACTTTGGGGTTCCAACGCTTGAAGTTTTTGTCCAAGGCATGTGCTTCATCGACTATCAAGCGTGGATCTGGACTTCGATTCTGAAAGACGACTCTGTTTCAAGCCAACCAAATTTTCCACAATACCCCGGCGACTAGTTCAGGTGATGGTGCGTCTATATTTTGTAGCAAAATTGCCAATAGCCACCTGTCGATTCTAGTAATTCCGTAGCGGGAGATATGTATTTGCAGTCGGTAGTCTGACCAAACTGCTTTTGTTCATTCGCAGAGTAAGAAGAGATGCTCTGTTGACTCAGGGGTTTGCCTGCAAACAGGGCAGAGGGGATCGGGCGTTATTGTTCTCTTGCATAAGTTCTCACGAGTTGGTAAGCTATTCTGGCACACACTCCAAATGAAGTGCTTGATTTTTGGCATGGTATTGAGGTTCCAGATTTTCTGCCATAAGGATTTGGGAAATTGATACGAGGAGGCCTGGTTGTGATTCTGCTGAAGTTCTGATGGCTGCATTCTGTTATAGGAGTCTTTTACAGTGTATTTCCCTATTTTATTCCATGCCCACACTAGTACATCTTCTTTGGGGGTAGAGCTCAGTGGTATAGCCATGATTTCCTCTACTATATGCTCGCTGAAAAGAGAGTTCAGTTTCTGTTCATCCCAACATTGCTTTCCCTGAACGAACAATTCTTCGACCCTTTGGGGGTCTTCTGAGTTAGCTGGTCCTCCGATCAAACCCTGGGGTAACCACCTGTCTTCATGAATTTTAATTGATTTCCCATTGCCAACAACCCATCCGATTGATGGGTAGGTGGTGTCTCTCCCCATTAACAAACTTAACCATCCCCACGATGGTCGGGAGCCTTTGTTGGCATTCCAAAAGTTAGCTCTGGGAAAATAGAGTCCTTTAATGAGTGGACTCCATAGGGCTGAGGGGGATTGGACTAGTCTCCAGGCCTGCTTCCCCAACATGGCTTTGTTGAATGTTATGAGATCCCTGAATCCGAGCCCACCCTCTAATTTCCTTGTCTTGAGTACCTTCCAGTTCTTCCAGTGAATGCCCGTCTTTGATCCATTCTGTTTCCACCAAAACGAAGCTATTTTTTGTTCAATCGCTCTACAAACGGAGAGGGGAATCTTAAAAATTGACATCGCATATTGAGGTATAGCTTGCACTACGGATTTTATCAAAGTCTCCTTTCCCGCCCTTGAAATAAGCTTTTCCTTCCAACCCTCTAACTTCATGTTGACCCTAGCCAGAATCCAGGCAAACATTTGCTTCTTTGAGGTCCCCCAATCAGAAGGAATGCCTAAGTACTTCCCAGTCTTTTCTATCACAGGAACTCTCAACTCCTCGGCCATATTTTTCTTCGGATCAAGTGGGCAGCCATTGCTAAAATAAATCACTGACTTGTTCAAGTTTATTGCTTGGCCGGTTGCGAAACAATATTGATTCAAAACCCCTGCTAGATTCTGACATTCACTAATTTTCCCATCTAAGAAAAATATGGCATCATCAGCGAACAGTAGATGCGAGAGTGTTGGACAAAACCTGTTCAATTTAATTCCTTTTATGCTGCCGTCTTCCAAAGCTTTATGCAGGAGATGGGACAAGACATTAGCCATAATGATAAAAAGATAGGGGGAGAGTGGGTCACCTTGTCTAATGCCTCGAGATGGTTGAAAATACTCTTGAGGTTCCCCATTAACCTTCACACTGAAAGTGATGGAGGATACACAATTCATAATCATAGTCACCCATTTCTCATTGAAACCCATTTTTAGCATGCAAGCCTCCAGAAAATCCCATTCCACTCTATCGTAAGCTTTTTGCATATCAAGTTTTAGAATCGCCTGGAATTTTCTTTTTCTCTTCCTGATTCTCAATTGGTGCAAAACCTCCTGTACAATCAGTATATTGTCCTGGATTTGGCGTCCACTGATGAACGCGCTTTGCTCTATGGTAATTATTCCAGGGAGCCAAGGTTTCATTTGATTTGCCAACACTAAATGATTTTATAGCTGACGTTGCATAGGCTTATGGGTCTATTTATACCACAATGTCCACTGCTCGGAAATTATGCCTAACTTCATTCAACAAACACGGCTCTGATACTAGATTGTTATGAATGATACGGAAATAATAATGAAAATAAAACTGAGAAGAATAAAGAACACCAAAATTTACGTGGATAACTCTTGAGGGAAAAATTACGAGGAGAGAATGTGGCATCCCAAAATTTCTGTCGGCTTGTTTAACGAATACACAAGTGAGTAAAGACAGTGGAAATTTGAACACTGTCAATGGAATTGGAGAAATGTTGACTCAGGGGCACTCCATTATATTTATTTCTGTGCGAACCGTCCGACGACTACCTATCTTTTCAATTCCTAACGCCATATTGCTCGGTTCGCAACTTACCTTATCATTCTTTTATTTATGTGCAAACCCGAATCCCAGTTCTATTTCTCCCGCCACCATCACCATAGCTGCTCAGCTGCTGCTTCTCCTATTTTTCTTTTCTTTTTCAGCTTCTTCCTCTTCTTTTCCGTTTTCTCTTTTCTTTTCCATTGGTTTTCTTTTCCTCCGTTCCCTACCACTTGGCGGGGATGTTGAGCCAAATGGCGCCGGGAAGTTGCCGAGCGGCAAACTCCCCTTACACCCCCAGATGCTTGCATGAAAAAAGGGGGTGGGGGGAATTGGAACCCCAAAAGCTCTCTCTCTCTCTCTCTCTCTCTCTCCATTCCCTACCCTTCCCGACCGCTCCCTCGGGTGATCTACCCAACGTCAGTCCGTGCCATCTAGCCACTGCAGCAGCTCCGTCTAGTGACGTTTCAAGTCGGATGACTCTCCCCCACCGTCCGTGAGCTCAAGGACGACGACCGGGAATCTCAGGGGGCCAGCAGATCTCTTTTCTTCCCTGGAACAGCACAACGTCGAGCCGTCCGCTAGAGGCAAGGAAATTCTAACACCCTATGCTAAACAGTAAGGGTGTGTAAAAAAATCGGGAACTGCCTAGACCGCCCGGAACCGGACTTTAACCACTAGTTCCTAAGGGAACCGGTTTGATTCCTAGTACCAATTTTTGAGAACCAGTGGGTACCGGTTCGGTTCTCGGCTCTACGTGTGGAACTGCCCGCCCGCCCACCTAGACCGAACCGGTAATATAATAATAAATATAATCTATTTATTTAATTTTAAAAATTTTTTAAAAAGAAAAATGCTAAATCCCTAAACCAAACCTAACTCGCTTGACGCTCATAGTCTCACATTGAGTCGAGAAATACATTCTTTCGCTTTCGCCTCACCCTTACTCTCACTCTCTTCCTCTTCTCGGTCAATGCTCGCCTTATTGTCTCCGACTCTCCATCTCCGTCTCCATCTCCATCTCCATCTCCGTCTCTGTCTCCGTCTCCGTCTTTCTGTCTCTATCCTTGGCTAGTGGGACCGGTTCCATGGACCCACCCGGGAACCAGACCAGACCAACGGTCCGATTCCCAAGTGGATCCATGGAACCAATGGGCGGTTCTCTGTTTTAATTTTTCGAAACCCGATCCTTAGTAGGCGATTCTCGGTTCTAGGGTGGAAATCGCCCATCCAAATCATGCTTACTCCTACTAAACAGTGACTACTTGCATGTTGAATTGGAGTCTCAGATGCGTGCAGGAAATGTTAGTGACTGTTGTAATTGGCTGTTTGGGTTGTGATGGTGTGTGGTGGATGATACCGTGGGTGGAAAAGAGGGGGGGGGGGCGACGAGCTCGGTTCGTGAGTCCGGATGCGTAGATAAATCGGTGAGGGAGTGAGTGAGGAGATTCTTGAATTTGTGATCAAAATTTTGATGGATGGAATCATAGACGAGCTCGAGTATGAGTAGGCGGCTGGAAGGAGCCGCGAGTTCATCGCCAGGGAAAGAAAATGGAGCTGTGGTGGAAGTTGCTGTGAGGAATAATAGGGGTGCTAACTCAGTTCATGAGTTCGAATTGTAAATGACTTGGTTGGGATACAAACGGAGAAGTTCATTGTTCTGTGAAGCGAGAATTTGATGGTTGGGGTTGCAAATAACCCAAATGGAAGTAGAATGGACATGGAGTTGTGTAATTGTCGGGCGCGAGAGGGCCGCAAGTGAGCCGTGATGGAGAGGAATGTTAGAGCGACATTTTGCTTGATTCTGTCCATTGTTCGAGAAGTTATTCGATGTGCATTTGGTCATTGGTAGAGTAATGGATTAATTGGGGTATGGCGTGAGTGGTACTAGCATTGTTTTGATTAAGGTGCAGTAGGGGGAGCTATGATTTCATTGTGCATCGACATGGATGTGATAAAGAGGGTCATAAGTACTATAATTCAATTGAAATGCGAATTTGAATAGACAGTTTGGAATTGTGGATTGTGCATGTTTAATAGGAAGTTGGTTTAGTAGTGATAGAGGGTCTGTAGGTCTTGCATGCTAGTTTCTTAATGAGTATGTAATATATTCTATTAGAATTATATTAGTAAGTTGCGAGTCTAAGTTGGTTTAAGAACTGGGTGATACTAAGATGTATTGATTATTGAGAGTAGTTGGCATAAAGAATGGAAGAATTCTTGTGTTTGTACTTGCTTGGGGAAAGTATCATTGAATGCCGTTGGTTAGCAAACCAACGATGCCCTACAGAGCCAGCAAGGAATAGTGAGATGCTTAGGGATTGTGGGAACTGGATGCTTAGGATGAGTGTATTCTAGATGCCCCGAGAGTGTGATCGGTATGCCATGGTCAGTGGATCACGAAGTCTGTGTAGGTCGATGAGAATACTGGCGTACACTGCAGTAGATCGAAGAGCGCACCAAACCCTGCCAGACAGGAAGTATTCCTCCTCGCATGACTAGCAAGCGCATTGGCCATAGGATTTGGAGTCGATGTTTAAGTGGCCTTGCAAGCATTTAATTGTTTATGCACCTATGGATTGCATAATTGCTTAATGTTATTGATCCTTTGAATCTCTTTACTTTAGAATTGATAATGTGAATGATCCTTTTTATGTGCTTGATGGTTAATTGTTTTGTATAGTGTGATAGATATTTCTTTGCCGGGTTATTGCTTACTCTTGTGGCTATTATATTTTTACAGATTAGTAAGCATGAGTACCCCACCACTTGCAACCCTCGTCATCCTCTTCGATGCCCTCGATAAGTTTGTATTTGTGGCCTGTCTTGTCCCCTTCACTGACCCTGACTTCCCACTGATCAGGCTGGTTCGCTATGAGGCCACCTTGTGGGTAGATGTCGAGTTATCGAGACACTTAGTGCCTATCGGTCTCATCTCGGTCTCTTGGGATGTTGGCGGGAGCTTGGTGGGGCCCATCCAATATTCGATGAACTGCTACAATGGCAGCGATGGAGCGAATGGAGGGGTAGGTGAGGCAGAATAGGTCGGCTCAGGAGTCAGCTTAGAGAATCATACTTGGAAAGCATGACTAGTCACTTTTTGGAATGTAGTCATACAGGTTAAGTGATAGCTTTTGTTGGCTTTAGTAAGCAAGATCAGGTAGGTAAACCCATTGGAGAATAGCTTTTAAGGATAGCTTCCCAAGTGTATTCTCGTTATGTGTATCACCCAATGTCTATAAAGAAAGAGAAGACACGGTTAATAGTAACTGTTTCCATTTACATGCGTGCTATCTTTATATTAGTTATTTAGCTAGCTCGATTTTAATATGGGTAATAAAAGGATGTGTTTGGCAGGTTTTGTGCTAAATAGGTAGTTTAAATTATTTAAGTGATAAGAGTTTTACCATTGAAATATGGTCTTGTCAAGGCTTTCCAAGAAGGAGAGGGTATTCCGGGTTAGTTTATATAGTAGTGTCTCATATGTTTAAATTTTTGTTATAAATGCTGACTTAAAAAAGGAAACATCTTCTGCTGTGATGCTAATTAGTGAACATAGGAAACCCGAATCCTAATTCTATTTCCCCTGCCACCATCATTGTAGCTGCTACTGCTTCCTCCTATTTTTCTTTTCTTTTCTGGTGTCTTCGTCTTCTTCTTTTCCATTGGTTTTCTTTCCTTGGGGGGGGGGGGGAATTGGAACCCCAAAATCTCTCTCTCTCTCTCTCTCTCTCTCTCTCTCTCTCTCTCTCTCTCTCTCTCTCTCTCTCCATTCCCTACCCTTCCCGACCACTCCCTCTTTTGCTTCTTCTCTCCCTAGGTTGATCCACTCCGCGTCGGTCCGTGCCATCCGGCTACTGCAACAACTCTGTCCAGTGACGTTTCAAGCCGGCGACTCTCCCCCACTGTCCGTGAGCTCAAGGACGACGACTAGGAATCTCGGGGAGCCAGTGGATCTCCATTCTTCCCCGGAATAGCATAGTGTCGAGCCGTTTGCTAGAGGCAAGGAAATTCTAACACCCTATGCTAAACAGTTACTACTTGTATAATAAATATAATGGAGCGAATGGGTTTGCGAACCTATATGAGAAATAGCTTCCCAAGTGTATTCTTGTTATGTGTATCACCAATACAAAAGGTCTAGGACTGAATTGGCACCAATGTAAAAGGTTTAGGAATGAATTGACACAAAAAAAAGGTTAAGGACTAAATTGGCACAAACACAAAAGATTTATAACTGAATTGGCACCAAAAAAAGGTATAGGACTAAATTGGCACTAATGCAAAAGGTTTATGATTTTTTTGACACTTTTCTTGCTATCTTTATATTAGTTATTTAGTTCGCTCGATTTTAATATGGGTAATAAAAGGATGTGTTTGGCGGATTTTGAGCTAAATAGGTAGTTTAAATTATTTAAGTGATAAGAGTTTTACCAATGACATATGGTCTTGTCAAGGTTTTCCAAGAACAGGAGGTTAGTTTGGACTAGTTTATATAGTAGTGTATTTTATGTTTAAATTTATGTTATAAATGCTGACCTAAAAAAGGAAACATTTTCCGCTGTGACGCTAATTAGTGAACATAGGAAGTTGTATGGATCGCATTAGTAAGGGGCATGCTTGGGATGCTAAAGAGAAGAAGCAAAATTTACTATAGAATATTTAGGATTACAAAGATAGCTAAAAAACTAAAGACTCTTTTTGTCTTAACTTCTCAACCTAAGAAGTTGAGAAAAATATTATTTATGTTGCCCCTAAACCCTAACATTAGCCCAAACTCATAAAAAATTTAAGACATACTCAACGCAATATTTTTGTTACAAAAAACTAAAAGTAGGAAGAATGGAGGAAAAGAAAGTAAAAAAAAAAAAAACAAAAGTATGGAGAGAGAGAGAGAGAATGACCAAGGGGTTAGCCGACTGTGAGTACATATGGCCATGATGGTTGCCACCGTCATTAGGTTCTTAATTTTGGCTAAGCAACCTCAATCTCGATTTAGATTATGATTGAAATATCGATAGCATCTGATATCCATAGGGAGAATTACCAAAAAAAAAATCTAAATTTATTATAATTATGTCAATTTAATCCTAATTTTTTTTTCAGTTGAGTCTTAAACCTTTTACATTTATGTTAATTTAGTTTATTTGACTAATTTTGGCCAGAAATCATTGACATGGACGTTGATCATCTTACGTGCTACGATTGAAATTAACATGGGCAAATTTTGATGATATTTTAATAAATTTTCAATTATTTATTTATTTTCTTTTTACCTTTTTTTCTGTACTTTCTCTTTAATTTTTTTCCCTTCTTCCTTTGGCCAACGAGGTGACCCTCCCTGGTGGCTGGTGAGGTCAGAGGAAGAAGGGAAGAAAAAAAAATGAAAGAGAAAAAAAATAAAAAATAAAAAATAAAAATATTTTAAAAAAATAAAAATATTATTAAAAATTGTCAACTTCAGCGCTAGTCATGCCACAAAGGATGGCTAGTGTGCATGTCAGTGATCTCCAGCCAAAATTGTCCAGATAAACTGAATTGACACAAATGCAAAAGATTTAGGACTTAATTGACAAAAAAAAATTAGAACTGAATTGGTACAATTACAATAAGTTGAGGTACTATTACAAAAGATTTTGGTAATGTTCCCGATATCTACAACCTCAAATATATTGAGATTCATCAACCTTAATGGTTGAGGTTCAGGGATCTTGGTTGCCATCGAAGCTATGGTCGGGGGACTTTAGTCTTAATTGAGGTCTTTACGTAGCTGACAAGTGATCTTAGTCGCAATTGATATTATGGTCTCGCAAATTGAAGTACCTGCCTTAGTCGTGGCTTACGTCACCCAATAGTGAAGCCTTAGTTATGACTATGGTAGACGTGGTGGTTGATACCATCATCGATGGGTGCAATAACCACGGAGCTAACGAAGAGCAAGCAAGGGCTCCCACGCCCCCTTGAGCACCCACAACTTATTACAATAGGCATTTGGCACCTCAATTCGATGGCATGTCAACGGCAAAATATAAAAGATGAGGTTATTTTTGCCAATTGATCTAAAAATTAGGCTTTATTTTGGATGCACAGAAGTGATGAGCATATACTAGGGCCATGCTTTTTCCACTCCCTTTATGGTTAAAACAATCATTAACACAGTATTCTGACAATATTCTTTTTGTGGGTCCCACTTTTTAGCATTCCTTTGTCCCCTTTTTTTACATTGATTTTCCATTTTTTTTTCTTGTGGGCCCCATATTCAAGTTCCTTAATCTTCTTCCTTCTCTCTTTGTTTTCTCTCTTGTTTTTTTTGGTCGAACTCTATTCTCTCTCAAGAGACAAAGAAATGGATAATCATGAAGGTCACATCCTTGTACTCATACATTCTAGGCAGGGCTTGTGACATTCTAAAATCCGACCCACTTGGAATTTATGAAATGAATAGTTTATGGACGTGCTTATAGTTAGATCTCACCCAGAATTGATCACTTCGGGACTACTAACCGTTAGGGAAAGGCTAATTTAGGATTTAAATTCACGTAACCAAAGAATTCGATCGTGAACCGACCTTCGACCATGACAATTGTCGAGGTGACATTTTGAGTCAATGTAGGCCGATTTAAGAATAGCTAGGGATCAGTTCGCCATTGTCCTACGAGTGGATCGCGGGTGATTCTGCTTGACCACGAAATGAATTGACGAATGATCCAAAAACCTATACCAACCGATCGTGTCCGTCGGATCTAGCGATAAATCCTCGCGATTAAGTGACAATCGAGGTCATCACAACCTGAGTGAACTTGAATGTGGCTTGATTTAGTATAAGCCACGAGTCAACAATGCGAATTTCCCCAAAAACCATCCGTTGGTATAAGATATGCGCAAGTTACGTTATTTAGAACTTAGTCATTAATTAGAGACCAAGTTTGGCATTGAAAATTTAGAAAGTCACAACAGATCATTTGGACGATATTGTCATTTGCTCGGGTAGTCTCGGATTTGCCCGAATCCTTTAGAAACATTGAATTTCAGTGAGAAATGGAAAATGACCATTTTACCCCTAAAAGTTTGTTAAGGTCAATATAATTGGGGAATGGCATTTTGGTCATTTCGCCTTGGCCTTAAAAATAGAGATTTTTAGACAATTTTACCCTTGGACTTTTTATGAAATCTCTAAATTGCCCTTAGATATTTTGGAAAAGATTCGATCCGGACAATTGATTTTAGGATAAGAACGAATCTCGGCCGTTGATTGGATATGTGAGAGAGGGGCAAGATGGTCATTTGGGCTTGGTCAATACACCAATTATTAGTGTCCTTCAATTTAAGCCAATTTTCTCTCTTTCTCTCTCTCTCCTTATTCCCTCCCTCTCTCTCATTCGACTTACTCTCTCTCTCTTTCCCTCACCGATTGCCGCCCCTCCCCCTTGCTGCGCAATCGCTCGCCAGTCGCCGAGCTACCCCCTACCCTCACACCGCTGTCTCTCTCTTTCTCTCTCTCCCTCTCGGTGATCTCTCTCTCTCTCTCTCTCTCTCTCTCTCCTCCCGTGGCTGTGAGTAACTGCGGCCAAGGAAGCCGTTCGCCGTACACTGTCGCCGAGCCACCTACCATCGCCGCTCGCCACCGTGAGGCTGCCGATGGCCGCCCTTTTCACTCTAGCTAAGCCAGTCTAGAGTCCGGGTAAGTCGCCCCCTAAACCTTATTTAGGACGTCAGGTATTGATAGACGCGATTATAGTCATAATCGGGTTAATTAGGGGCCGTTTAGGGGTTATTTAGGGGCTGTTTAGGAGTTAATTGAATGGACTGATTTGGGGACTGATATTGGTTGATTTGAGGCTGAATTGGGAGTGTCTCAAGGTTGATTTGAGGCTGAGTTAAGGGCTGGATGTTGTGGATTAAATTGACAAACTTATGGCTCGATTTAGGGGTTAATGGTGTCGGTTTGGTATGTTGTAGTGTGGCTGGATTGTGGTGTTTGATATGGCTTGAAATGAGCATGGAAATGTTGAATATGTGCCTATGAATGTGACCGTAATTGTGGACACGATAGTGGCCTCGTATGTTCGTTGGATTGCGACTTGATTGATTGAATTGTGGGCCGTAATATGCACACATGGGCTTAATCGAATTGTTTGTGAATTGGCAATGTTTGGGTGCTTATTAATCATGAGAAATGTGTGTGATTCGGTGTGTGCACAGACCAAGTGTGATCGGCCAGTATATTGGCATGTGGGTGTCGAACAAGTGAACGAGTGAGAAATCATGTGTGGTGTGGTATGTGTGGTTACGGAAATCCTTGAGGCGGTATCATTACGCGAGAAATTGATCCATCCTGAGGCGGTATGACTACGCAGGACGATGTCCAGTATTACCGGAGGACAGCCAACCTGAGATAATACCATTACGCGGGTTGTGTCGTAGGTGGTAGGTGTTAAGCCCGAGGCGGTACCATTACGCGGGCAAGATACATGACCTGAGACGGTACTATTACGCGGGGCGAGAAGTGTTATGAATATGAGTTGATTGCAGTGAATTTGAGGCGGTACTATTACGCGAGTCACTAGCAAGTTGACTGGAAAGTATGAGTTGGTCGCACTGAACCTGAGGTGGTACTACTAAGCGGGTCATTGGCGAGTTGAGTAGAAAGTATGAGTTGGTCGCAGTGAATCTGAGGCGATACCATTACGCGGGTCATTGGCGAGTTGAGTAAAAAGAATGTGATAAGGCAGGAACGAATGCGTGAAATGTAATTAGAATATGCATGTGGTTGAAAATGGTACTATTATGGCTAATGTGCAGGTTGCATGCAGGAAATGCCCAGGTAAGTATAAATTATGTGCCTGCTATGTGATGGCTGAGTGTAGTTGTGTTTGTGATTGTCTGGAGGTACGTGATAGTCTAGATGGGGTTTAGGATGTGTACTTATTGAGATGTGATTTCATGATTGTTTTAATCAATAATTTCAGAACTCTAGCCCGAGCAATGAATCTCCCACCGCCGCCATCTGAGCGTTTTGGAGTACCGATGCACACCAACCACAATGTCGTAGAATACCTGATAGACGATAATATGACCCGGATCAAGCATACTACGGTAGTTTGGGTAGACGCAGGGTTACCCCTTTGTCAGGCCCATACCTATATCGCCTGGTACTTTAGAGATGGGGTAGATGAGTTTGGCTCCATTCGTGACTTTGATGTCCCCTTTGATGGAGTTGAGGATTGGGATCCATTAGCCATACCCCCTCTTGATGGCGAGATGACTAGTTTGGAGACTAGTCTAGCACAGTTCGGACTTCAGCTTGCTCCTACAGTACCTGAACCTCCCGTGGCCGAGCCCGATTCGGAACCAGAGGAGTCATAGGCAAGGTATGATCTCATTGATGTAGATCTCGAGGCAATACCAGAGGAGGAACCAGAAGATGAGGACCCCGAGGACGAACTAGAAGAGGCGCCGGAAGAAGAGCCTGAAAATGAGCTCGAAGAAGAAGACCTAGCGATGGGGCTAGAGGACACACTCGAGTATGAGCTAGAGTACGATCCCGAGTTCGTGCCAGAGGACGAGTCTAATGAGGAGCCGGAGGAGGAGGAGCGGGTCGAGGTTCCAGCAGAGTCGGGTGATATAAACAACCCGATTGAGATCAAGGCTGAGCTGGAGTCCTTAGAGGAGTAGACAGTTCAGAGGGATTTAGATTTAGGTGATGAGGAATTAGACCCTGAGTGGACGCCAAGCAGAGAACATAGGGACTAGAGTAAGGGTTGGGTGTAGGCTTTTGAAGGGTACCATTTTTGGAGATAGAGTATACCTAGGCTATTGATCCTTTTTTACGTTGGTGGTTTATAGTGTATAAGTTCGGTGTGCTTGTATATATAGTGGTTTTGTAAATTGTGGATATTATATAAGTTTGAATCGATAATGGATGTGTTTATCTTCCCTTCTTACCGCAGTTGTTATTGTTCGGGTATTTGTGGCTTTCACTGATTGATATAAATCTATGATAAGTTTAATTGGGTCGGCGATACCCTGGGATGTCGCATTATTCGACCAGAGAAGGGTGTTACGTGCTCGATGGGGTTTGGGACGTGATATGGCCACATTAACCGGTCATCGGCATGTCAATGAAGCCATCCTCCTTGGCCACCTCTATTTCCGTAGCTATTGATCTGACTCACTCAACCTCCATGTAATTAATGCTCTTTGCAAGGAAATTTGGCAAATTGATCAGTGGATATTTTCGACAGCTAGATGAGGAGAAGGCACAGAAATTGATTGTTAGGCTCTTGGGGATAGTGAAATGCTAAGAGGAGTTGCTTGTCAGTAATGCTGCTTTTGTGAATTTCATTGATTCCTTGTGCATATAAAGGTTTTTCAATGAAGTGTTTTAGATTGCAGAGAGTATGCCTTAAGGTTGCTGCCCTTAGCTTTCCCATCACCCTTCCCAGCTCCTCCTCATTGGCGAGAACTACTCCACCTTCACCAAACTTATCAAATACAGAGTGCACAACCTCCTCATGCCTTGCCAGATTGTGCCACTTTCCGCGAATACCATTCCCTTATTACCATAAGACATTTGGTGTAAGGCCTTCACTCAGGCAACTCGAGAATGTGCTATCGTGAGTGAAGAACTAGTTCAATTGCTTCCGCCTACACAAGCGTGGAAGTCTCGATTTCTATACCTCTCTATTGTTGTGAGTAGATACATGAGAGAGCATGTAGAGAATAAAAAAAGATAAGGAAATTAAAAGTGGAATCCACAAGAAAAGAAAAAGAAAATTAATAAAAGAAAAAGGGGTATGACTAGAAAATGTGTAACAACACTTTCTTAAAATATTGACAAAAAAGGGATGTTAATAAGTGGGACCTATAGAGGGTAATATAGTTAAATTATTATGTTGAGGAGTGTTTTAGCCAAAAAGAGACTGGAAAAAGCACAATCCTAAGACTATTAGGGAAAAATGTCAGGAAAGTTCTAAACTTATTGCATCGATGTCAATTTACCTTGAATCTTTTGCTAGTGCCAATTTAATCCTAAACCTTTTAACCGAGAGTCAATGCAGTCATTCAAGCTAATTTTCATAGGATATTGCTGACGTGAAAACTAGCCAACCTACATGACACGGCCGGTGCTAATGTGGATATTTTAAATAATATTTAATTATTTTCTTTTTTTCTCTCTTTTTTCCTTTCTTTTTTTCCCTCATCTTTCCTCTGGTGGTTGGCGAGGGCGGCCTTTGTTGCCATAGGTGACCATTAGCTTCGCTGGGGTGAGGGTGAGCATTGGCAAGGCCAGATGTCGCTTGAGCGAGGGCGGCCTTACCGAGCGTCACCTAGGCTTGCTAGATTTGGCAAGGGTGGCCTCGCCAGCACTTGCCCTCACTGGCTATGGCCATGCTAGCCATTGAAGGAAAAACAAATAAAAGAAAAAAAGAGAGAGAAAATAAATACAATAAAGGAAAAAAATGAGAGAAAAAAAGAAAGGGAAAAAAGAAAAGAATTCAAAAATTATTAAAATATTATTGAAAAATATCCATGTCAACGTCAATTGTGACATGTAGGCCAGCCGGCGTCCACGTCAGCAATATCCGGCCAAAATTAGCTGGAAGGATTAAATTGGTTCTAAGTCAAAAGATTTAGGACTAATTGGTACCATTAAAAGGTTTAAGACTAAATTGACACAAACGCAATAGGTTTATAACTTTTCTGACACTCTTTTCAAAATTATTATTTCTATTGGAAATGACTATGTATATATTTACATATATGCTGAATTACTCTTCATATGATTGCTAATTCAGTTGAATTGAAGTTATCACTATGTAAAATCGCATTCTTACGAGCATGCGTTAATTTCAAATGTCAGGTTTGGTGACATCGATGGAGCCAAGTACCCATTTGAATTGAGGAAAATTCACCTATGCTGTAAAATTGTATGGGTAAGCACCTCAACAGTCCATGCAAAAGCTTGGTCCTTGGTGGGAAATTGTGCAGTCCAATGATAGCAACTAGAAACAACCAAACAAAACCAAAATTCTCAAAGAAAATTAATTATTAAAAGGGTGTTGTCCCATATATTACGAATTATTCGTACAATTGGCATATGAAATGAAGTGAGAGATTGTAAGTGAACATTTAAATAATTGAGATATATTTAATAGCCAAAATTTCAATTAAAGTCTAGCATATTTATCATTACATAAATTCTGCAGAAAGTCTGTTCGAGGTGACTTTTTTCAAATTTGAGACCGTATTAACTTTAGACCTTTTTTTTACACAAAATATGAGCTTATGTAGACATGTTGATTTGCATATCAATTTACACATAGATTTTGCACAATTTAGATAACATTACAAAAATTTGGCAGGAAAATAGAAAGATTACTTTTATCTTTTTTTGTGGAAAAAGTGGAGTTCGTGAGAACGAATCCAAATGCACTATTGACCGCATCATTGTCATATTATACTAATACCGGAAAATAAGTATTATATGATGAAAATAAGCGTGGATCCAATGAGCTCTGCTTCAAGGTCACGATCAATATCGTCACTATCCTTGGTCCACCGCCTCCGGTCAAATTTGATGGTCAGACTTTCATTCATCTAGCCATGATCAATTTGGGCCAGGCGGAAGTGCAAAAAAAAAGGGGGTTTCATATGTGCTTATCACCCTTAGGATGAACCATGAAACAATTCATAAACTGTGTTTCGAAGGGACTCACTTTAATTGAAATGATAGATGCAATCGTGCAAATAATCGATTCGATGATATAAAGTACTCTCTTGATAGTTAGGGGCGAATAATTCCTTATAAATCCACGCATATTCATCGATATCAGCTGTGCTCGTGAAAGATACGGCATAGCAATTTTAGGTCATAAGGCAAGACCCTCAAATGCATTTTTGTTTTTGTTGTTGCTCGAGCCCTCATTACATGTTATAAACAAGTTGATTTTATGGAATTTTTTACGATGTTCGAGCACAGTTGGATTTGCCTTAATTTCTTCTATCCAAATGACGGATGTCATGCTTCTAGGATTGTTCTCCAAATGAAAAGTTAATTTTCAGTTGTGGTTGTGTAGTCCACGATAATGCAGCATTAGTATGCTCCATGTTGATTAAGTTACTTTTGTCGCAGTCAAATGGCTAGAAGAATTCGGCCAAAGAAAAAGCATGCGTAGAAATCATTCGTTGAGGCCATCGATGGATGACTTGCCCGGTCAATGTCCGTATGCTTTAAATCTTTGCTTGAACTTGACCAATTAACATATCTTATACTCTATTTATTTAGCGGAAAATGAATGATTTAAAATATATTTTCCTAAAAATGATCGTTTGAAATTATTAGTCGATAGAAAATATTTTCATTATCGACAACAATACGTATTTAGACATTTTTTTGGGCGATAGAAATATTCTCTCGTTCATTCATTTTTATAAACGATATGAGCGATCATTTGCAGGAACATATTATCCAAATTATTTATATCTTCCACGAAACAGATTTTTCCTTATTTACACTATAATATTCTACGGCTCGAACAATTGGAAAAATTCAAGTCACGATTCTTACACATAAATCACAACATAATTACATAGTAGTAGACATTGAAAATCCACAAACAACTTGAAAATATCCAAATTCAATGCAAATAAGAGCTAGAGTCTTCTTATTCTTATTTTAGAGGGTTAAAACCATGAAAAACCCTAAATTGATATACCTGTGATAAATTTACCCCAAACTAATTTTTTGGCCACAAAAAATCCTAAACTAGTACACTTATAACAAATTTACTCCAAACTAATGTTTTAACCATTAAAAATCCCAAACCGGTATACTTGTGACAAATTTATTCTCTATTAATTTGAATTAATACCACGAAAAATCACAAATTGGTAAAACTGTGATAGGAGGATGAAAGCCCCAAACTAGCACACTTATCAATTGACACGTGTCATTAAACTCAGTAATTTGACGATAAAATTTAGTGGAGGGTAAATTTGTCACAAATGTACCGGTTTGGATTTTTTGTAATAAAAAAAATTAGATTTGGATATTTGTCTCAGGTGTACCAGCTGGGGTTTTTTGTGGTATTAACCATATTTTAGAATATTTAAAGGGGTTTCCGATGTAAGTTTTAAACTTTATTTACATCAAATTTGATATTGAGAGATCTAAAAGGGGTCGATAACAATAGAATAATAGGGTCAAACTGATATATTTTGGTACATTAAGTGGCATCACTAAAGATTTCTAAAAAATTTAATGCATCAATCGGACATGACCAATTTTTCTCCTATTTTCTTTCTTTTTTGGTTTTGCTTAGTCAATGAAAAATGTTTCATTATCGATAATAATTCATATCTAAATATTTTCGTGGACGATGAAAATTTTATTCGTTCGTTCATTTTTGTAAGCAATACAAGCGGTTATTTTTAGTAAAATGTTTTTCAAATCATTCATTTTTTAGTAAAACAAAAGCACCATTATTTTCCGGATTCTTTTTTTCTATTTGAGCTAAGACAAACTTAGTATTTTATACATCCGAACGATGTGCAATGGGCCAAACGTAGTGGGAGTAGGAAAATGGTCAAAATCATTGTTGATTCCACTTGCATTAATTTGGATTATATGATGGTGCAAAGTCAAGTGATTCAACTCCTGTTGTTAAGGTTGAGTTAAGAACTCCATTAATTAATGCAAAAGTACAGGTAGAAAACTTTTGCGAGCAGCAAAAGGTTGATCACTAAAGGGAGCTTAAATACAAATCCATTAGCACTACTGGTTACTTAAAAGTTAAGGTTGTTGAATTATGGATTAATAAAAGTATATCGGTTGTGGCGTTAAATATTTTTATTCGGCTTTAGCCATTTTTAATATAGAAAGATATATATGTATGTATAGGTTGCTCCTTTGGTTACCCGATATGGAAGTTTTCTTTGCATGAATGCACCAGACAAATCTCAATTTTGGATCCTCGGGGATTGGGAATATCGAATAAAAAAGAAAGACAAATCTCAATCGTGCATCATATATAAGGCATTTGGTATAGGAGGTATGATAAAATGCACTTGGGCATGGCGTTTTTAAGATAGTGAATCGATCTCACGAGACGTCATGGAAACCTCCGTTGGGAGATTGTGACAGCAGGCATTATATTTCATCTTAAGATGGAGTCATTCTTCTTATATTTTTCTCTTTACCTATTTTTCTTATTTATTCAATTCTTTTTATACGCATATCTATCGAGTTCCCTTTATTGTTTTTTTTTGTGATTAATGCTAAATAACAGATACTTATTTCTTAACATAATCGTTTCCAATCTACACAAGTAAATAGACTCACAATCTTGTAGATAATTCAATATTTCCTTTTGTTTTCCTTTCAATTGAAAACGAAAAAAAAAGTATATTTCATTATTCACTTTCTATATCAATCATTTATGCAATGTTCTCTTGTACATTTAATAAAGTACATATTATTTTTAAGCCTTTAAGACTAGTACATATGCATTTTCACCGAGAGCACAACTTGAGAAAGTGCCCACATGTACGTTATGGCACAAAACCGTGAGGCTCGGTATGAGGCGGGCGAAAACAGACAGTATTTCAAGTGAGTTAATCTGGGTCGCCACATATCCTTCCTTGATAAATTCAAAAGATGATTTTATTTTTGAAAATTGATCTAAAGATTGGGCTTTAGTTTGGATATTGGGCCGAAAATATTAAATCAGTAGTTATGCAACTAGCATGCGTCAATTTTAAAAGTTAGCCTTCGTGACATCGATGAAGTCAGTTACTTCCCCCTTTGAATTGATTGGAAAATTTCTGGCGTCCAAGCGAAAAAAGTATGCGGACCACCTGAAAAAGTCCAAGCGAGAGCTTAGTCTCGGTGGGAAAAAAGGATATTATAAAGTCAATCTCTGGAGTCATGATAGCAACAAGGAACAACCAATTAAAAAAAAGTTAAAAAATTAATCACTAAAATTTGTTGTCCGGTATATCCTATGAATCATTCGTACAATTGACATATGGAATGAAGTGACAGATTGCAAATAAACATTTAAATAATCGAGTCATATCGTATCGTCGATATTTAATTAAAGTCCTCTACATTGTCCAGAGTGATTTTTAGTTGCGAACCCAATTTTCATTTTCTTGATGTGAAATACTCGAAACCTTAAAAATGAGCTTATATAGATACATAGATTTATATATATGTTTTTCATAATAATTTAAAATTAAGATATTATTTTAAAATTTGAGGGGAACTTTGGCCTTTTTCCAAAGAGAACGTGGAAATTGCGACAACCAATCCATTGCACTTATTGACCGAATGACATGTCACGTGCACGTAATTTCCACAGACGTTTTATACAAAGTTGAAAAGTGCTTCCCTCTTTTTTCTCAAGAAAAATAATTATAAAAAGGAAAAAGTTCAGCAGGGAAGCGGTGCCCGATCAAGTCCACCACCTTCGGTCAAATTTGATGGTCCGACTTATTTGGGGAGAAAGGTCGCACATGTGCAATCTCACTCTTTAGTATGAAGTGCGAATCAATTCGGAAATTCGTGTTTTGAATGGACCCGACTTTCACTCAAAAGATAGATATAATCATGCAAATAATAGATGCGACACTATCGGCTTTTATTTTATTCAATTGAACCCTCTAGCTTTTCGGATCTATACGATTTGATCTTTTAAGTTTTCTGTTGTGCAATCGAACCCTCTAGCTTTCTCAATGTGAGCGATCGAGCCCTTTGATCAACCACTCTAGGTAAACAATTTGGTAATCATGTTTCCATATCAAGTACTTGATTTTTTTATCCTCCATGAACTACTGGTACAAGTCAATAGGTGATAGCATATCTTGTCGTTAAACAATACTATTCGACAAATCAAAGATTTCAAAAATAATATGACGGCCTTTGCATAAGCATTTCGGCTGCATTAAACTCATAAGCTGTGAGCGAATTTTAGGTCACAAGGAGATTATCATACTGCAGTATCCACCTAAGTTGTTTATGCTACATATTTTACACACAGTAGGATTTTAAGCGGTACCCTCGTATTCAAATTATAGAAATATTGATTTTACAAACTTTTCTACCACGTTCAAGCACGGCGGAACTTGCCCGAATTTCTTCGAGCCGAATGACAAGAGTCAGGCTTCTAGTATCATTCTCCAAATGAAAAGATAATTTCAATAATGGATGCGAAGTGCACAATATTAAACTCCATGTTGATTACGTACTTTTGTTGTAGCCAAATGCCTAGAAAAATTCAGCCAAAACAAAAACAAAATTGCATAGAAATCATTCGTTGACGCCAACAATGGATGACTTCCGCTGTCGATGTCCGTGCTTCAGCGTCTCGGTTTTCTCCGCGAGACGTCAAAAAGAAGAGAGAATGCCCGACGGCGTGGCTCCAATGTCAAAGCTGGATGGCGGCAGATGCTCGAAGTTGTAGCGTCGACAAAATCTTGGCTTTCTTCCTTGGTCATCACCGTAATGTGGTATGGCTCTTGACCCTCTAAAGGCTCGCGCCGAGATCGGCGAGATCGCTAGTCGTGGCTGAATCTGGAGGAGCGGCCTTCGAGATCTCGTCACCGGTGCTCAGCACCCTCACCTACCACCGATGGCAGTGGCGCGACCCTTGCCGGTGGTCAAAGGGGGCGACACCTCCAATTTCCCTTCCCCCCACCGTTGCCTTTAGTTTTTTAATTGCTGAGGTGTGGCACCAAATTAAATCCCGTGCTAAATTTCGTAACGCTACATCAACCATTTGATGGTGTTCAGTAATGGTTAATGATAAAGTGTTCGATTGCACAAACTGTGAAAGAGAGATGATTATATTGCACAAAAAAATAATTAGAGGACCAAATCGAACAAATGGTAACACTTAAATTACTGAAAAATTGTATTTTTTTACTTTAAGAAAAGCCTTGGTTTTGATGATTCCGTCCGCTTGGAGCTGAATGATGCCTTGGGTCCTCTATCTTGTCCTTTTAATCGAGCGTCATTCCATGATTTTGGTGGAGTTCCTTTTGGAATCTCAACCGAATTTAATTCCACGGTTCCATAATCTTTTTTGAAATTTTTTTATTTATAAGGCCTTCTTTATTTACTCGTTCATTCATTTAGGAAACAGAGTTCTATGAGCAGTTGACAAGAGGACTGCAGATTTATTTGCACAGATACTTTCTCATTCTTAACGCGGATTGAAAATTGTTCGGGATTCTAGCTTATTATTTGATTAGAATTTTCCTAAGGTTAATCTGAAACTTCGTATGAGCCAAGAAATTTTCATTTTCAATCCAATCCGTTAAAAATACGATAAGTTTCTGAATGGAGGGTTTGACAACACGGATCGTGAAAGATAGAGGTTTGCATTGCAACGAAAAATAGAAAAAATAGTTAGAGGACCAAATTGAGCAAACGGTAATACTTAGAGGATTAGAAGTTGTATTTCACCAAAAAGAAAAAAAGAAAAAAAAACATTGGGATTCGATCATCCATATATATGATTAGAAGAAGCTCAGTTTCATTTCCCCTGATGCATGGTTATGCCCACACTGGGTATGGGCTTCATCTCTTCCCCCAAAATGGGCTTTTTTCCATCCAAAGTTGGTACTTATGCAAATGCAGTGTTGCTCATTCTAACTCACATTAAAACGTATTGATAAGTGGTTTTCTACAAGATTGGGGGGTCAATTTTTATTACACTCATTTTAGGAAAATTATTTTTCTTACAAAGTATCAAGAGGTGGAAGAGGGGCTCTCTCGATCTCCTATTCTTGGTCGGTCCACCCTCACTGTCACGTAAACCCCTCGGGGCATTAGGAGTAAAGGCTCGGCTTATGGATCTAGCAGATTGAATTGAAGATACATAGACAAATAAATCCTTTGTGAAACCTTGATCGGGCATGGTACAAATAGATTTTAGCTTGAGATTTCCACCAATTTTCTTCAAATTTTACTTTGGAAGAAGCACCTCTAATGTTATCTATACGAGAGCAAAGAGGACCTTCTACTTTTAAAAGATTTCAACTATTTTTTTCTTCCTCATATATCCTCAATACTTATTTTACAAATATTCTCTCCACAGGAAAATGGGAAATGAAATGATCATATTCATCTCTCACATATTAATCATAAATTTTGAATCTATTTTAAGATTCAAATCTTTTCTCTCCTACAACAACGTTCTTAAAAAGATTTCAAATCTTGAAATGCTTTTTAACATAAATTTACACAATTTCTTGTTATTACATTCTTGATTATTTCTAGCAAAGGTGGTTTTGCAGAATCTTTCAAATATCAATTTCTTAAATACTCGCAATTGAGCATGGACATCTACAAAAACTAGCAAAAGTGCACACGCCTTGCGGGTGGGTTAAAAAAATTGGCATTTTAAAGATTTTGCAGAATCACGTTCTTGGGAAACATTTGAATAATTAAGGGATGGAAGAAAATGATTGACACAATCGAATAAATCGTACACAATATATACGGAAATATAAAATACATTTCAAGATTTGAACTTTTTTGGGAAAGGGTGTTGCTAAGATAGAAAAAAAATCAAATTATAAAAATGATATAAATGAGATATAATGTAATATTTTAAAATTTACACATTGGTCCATCGATAGAATATTTTTAAAGTAATTAATAATTGGATATTTCGTGGAAGAAAAAAACAGAATTACAATCCCTTAAAAAAGTGGGAGGTTCTATTTATTTTATATAATAACATGGACACTAATACTCTCACCTATGCTTCTTGTGGGCTTTTATCTTTCATCCTTCGAACGTGTAATTAAGAAAAACTATTTTCCCCACACTTGAGTATCCAATTTGACAAAAAAATATTATTAGGTAATTATGTAGCCGAAGATTTTTTGGGCAATATATGTGAAGTATCTATAGTATCGACATATATCAAATCATATATAGATATTTCATCCCATCTTTACTCTTGCACGTTCGACTTGTTTGACAGTATGGAGTTTTTTGGGTTACGGCGGTGACGATTTCTATAGTAAGATGAAGAATAATGCATAGCAAAAAAGAAATATCATTTGAAAACCGTATAAATCGCTTGGTTAGATTATCGAATATCGTAAATTGAATTTTTATAGAAAATAAATGATTTGGAAAATATTTCTTAAAAGACGATTGCTTATATCGTTTACAAAAATGAATTAAAGAAATTTTTTTTCATCGTTCACAAAAACATTTAAACATAAATTGTTGTCGATGATGAAAATATTTTCCATTGACTAATTATTTTAAGCGATAGAAACGATCATGCATTTTTAGGAATATATTTTGTAAATCATTTATTTTCTGCAATATAAACGGAGCATAATATTCACTTTGCAATTGTCAAACATCTTACATGTCATATTACTACATAGAAATGCTACTTTGAGTTTGTTAAGGAGTATTTTTACTTTTAATTTGACTCAACCATCCTTTTAGTTACATAAACAACACAAATCTTGAATTATCTTACATGTTTATCGTAGGGAATGAAAGTGATTTTTACTCTATATATTGTGGTACGTTTTATGTCTACGATGGTAGATACTTTCTTCTTATTGCATAGTATAGTGTCCTGGATAAAGATAATCTAAGCTGCTATGTATACTATTGCATTATACATTGACTATTGGATGAAACAAACTGAATTTTTCTTATATTTTTCGATACTATTACTTAAGAAAATCCAATGGTCAATAATACATCCTCAAGTTTTTGCAAAGAAATTCCATGAGAAGTATATATTAGACATACGCTATAATTACGCATATTATAGATGAACCAAGTTGAAAATTACTATAATCAAGATGATTGGTAAATGATCAATCAATCGCTTACATTCCAAATTTTAATTTAAAAATAATTGTCAAATATTCTATAGATCTCTCATTTTTCCTTTTATGACAATTGAAATTTTATTGAAAAATGGATGATAGTATTTAAATAATATTTATTTGTTATTAATTCAGTTTTAGGTTACAATATATATATATATAGAGAGAGAGAGAGAGAGAGAGAGAGAGCGAGAGAGAGAGAGAGAGAGAGAGAGAGAGAGAGAGAGAGAGAGATTCATTTTAAAATTGAGATTTTAAAAGATTTTTCTTAAACTTATCCACATTTCGTTAATGAGCATCCTCATTGAGTACATAATGTATAAAAGTCACTGTTATTGGTGATGTGTATGGCAAATCATGCCAGATAGGATTGCAGAGAAATAGGAAAAGGAACGCTTTGACTAAATAATCTATTCCATGGACTACAACAAAATAGAATTAAAATTTGGGTGCATTTACTACTTGGAAAATGAATAATTTTAAAAAAATTTTCCTAAAATGATTGATTATATCCCTTACAAAAATGAGTACTTTCATCTTCCATTAAATTGTTTTGGTATAAATTATCGTCAGCAATAAAAATATTTTTCAATAAAATCTATTGTTTAAAAAAAATAAGATGTTCCAAATCATTTGTTTTCCACCAAAACAAATGGAGCTTTAGCTTTTAATTAGATATACTAAGACCTACTACACAATTGTGAAAATAACTTAAAATCCGGTAGCTGTACACGATCCACTTATTCTCTAATTGAGATTGGATATCGGTCTCAATATGAAGTGCTCGTGTAAGAGAAAAATTCCACACACCATGTTTATTTCATAGATAAAAAAGATAAAAAAAAAACAAGTTATTGAGCTAACCTAATCTCTTGGAATCAGTCAAATCTCTAGCGTGGTATTTCAAATTAGGATGAAAATTACAATGAAATATACCTATGCAACGAGAGATCTATCATACAATTTCCACCATCTAAATCAACACAAACCATAAGTTGGCCCAAAGGAAAAATGGAGAGAGATCAACAGAAACATGTCTATACAAGTAAATCTCAAAATCCCAAATTGACAAATGATTATCAGAAACGAGAGATTAAGGGAGAAGAAGTTGCCCAATCTCAAGTTCGCTTGGCAAAGTGAACCGCAAGCGTCTTGAAATTCCAAGGAGTGCAACTCCTCGGCTGGTGATCCAGCGACTCCACCGAATTCGCACCGTTCCGGAAGGACATCGTCGCCATCGACAAGGATGAAGCGCTAGAGTTGCGCGCGCTTGAGTTCCCGGCAGTTGAGTTGCATGGCGACGCCACCAGGTCGCAGTCGGAGCTCCAAAACTCGAAGCGCTCGGCCTTGTCGTGGCCATGACCTGGGTCGTCTGCGCTAGCTTTCCCATCATCCGGTCCCTTTTGAGCCTTACCCTTGTCGTAGCCCCGGCCATAGATCTTGATCTTCTTCCAAAACTTCAGCTTCGACCAGGTCGCCGACCCTTTAGCCCGTTCTTCGCAGCTGATGCACCGCCTCGGTAGGCCTAAGCTCACCACTGCGGGGGGTGGGCTGAGCGGTGGGAGATCGTGCTCCTTGGTGGGCGGGTTCTTGGGCGTCCCGGGCTGCATTTCCCATTGGAACGGGACACCCTCCGGCCTCCGGTCGTAAGAAACCTGAGAAGAGTGGCCGACGGAGGAGTTCCTCGAGAGGACCCTTTGGAAGAACACTTTGTCTCCCTTCAGCACCGAACCAGGCGCTTGATCTCTAACCCTACTTTTCTCGGAATCCATTCTTGAGCTCTCCAAACTCTCTAATGGCGGTTTTGTGTTATCAAGTTTGGCGATGCGAGGAATGCAGAGCGGTGTTCGTTTCCTTGGTTATATAAGAGAAATCGGTGCAATCTATGAGGGTGCATGATCAGATCCTAATGGTTTGACTTAAGGAATAAATCATTTATAATCGCCATTGAAAAGGAAATGTAGATTTACAAATGCAAACTACCGAAGATATTTTATCGATAAAGAGCGCTCGTTTGTTGACTTATTTCTCTAAGTGATATAAAAGGACCAAATTCGAATAAATCTTTCTCTTCGGAATATCGAATTTTTTACAGAAGAGATGGAGCCTCCGACCCTTCGTTACTTGACTTTGGAGTGATTGAAGTTCTTGCAAACGAAGGAATACATCGTACCTTGGTTCTGAAGGTTACGGTAAAAGTCTACGGTGTGTTGGGCGGCCTCGATGGCATGTGCAAATTACCAAACCTTTAAGGTACATGGGTTTCACTTTTGGTTTTGCTAGTTTGTTTTTTAGGGTTTAGGATTTTTGATGCATAATCTCCAGTAATCCGGCAATTTTCGCATGTATTGACGGCATGAAAATTTCTAAAGTGAGAGGAGCCGCCCCCCTACCCCTAACGCTAGAGTGCCACTCAAGCTTCTTTTTTAAAGGGTCTTTCGGAAGTCATTAAATGGAAAAATTCTACATTTCGCCAGTGTATTTTCACGCCTTTCTTAATCAGTTCCTTGTACTTTTAATTTGTCTTGTCAAGAAGTCCTTCTTTCGTAAAATTTTTCCAGATTAAGTCCTTCATACATCGAATTTGACCGAATTCAGTCGACATGGGCCGTCGGCCGATATCATAGTGTGGCTTGGATAAAATTATTCCAATAAGGATGCCCCAGTTGTCGACGAAATTTGACCCACATTGTACTCCGAATCTGTCTCTACTGACTAAACTTTTCAATCCACATCCACATATTTTAACTGCATCATACTTTGGCATCGTCAGATGGCCACATCAATTGAATTTGATGAGAATTTGTGTTGAAGGGACTTGATTAGAAAATTTCTGGTAGTATGACTCGATTAGACAAACTAAACGTACAGAGATTTGATTAGAAAAATAGTGAAAATAGAGTTCCCCAAATCTTTGGAGGATTCAATATTTTTCACCAAATTTGAACTCCTTACAAAGCCAAAGTGGGACTTTCTTGGAGGATGGTGGAGTTTCCATATTTCCACATAAAAGAGTGATTCAAACAATGACACGTCTCCCATTTTTGGTACGTAACTACATTTCATTTCATCAAATAAATAAATATTTTATTTCCAAGACTGCATATGTAAAAGAAATATTTAAGATATCAAGTAACCACACAGGACTATAAACAGACAAAATCGCAATTTATGATGATGAAGATGATCGGCAAATGAATATCTTACCTTGTAAATTAGAATTAAAAGTAAAATACAAATATTCCATATAACAATTTCTCGTCCCGTTGTGTTGTTTATCCATGAGATTGATTATAAAATAAGTTAACACGAGATTTTCCACTGATAATGGGGTTTGAAAATTTCTTCAATCTTCACACACATGCTACTATAGAATGAAAAAAAAAAAAGAAAAGTCGTTAACCAAAGAAGATTCATAGCCAAGCTGACTAAAGAAGTCAAACACTCCCCAACTTGAGATCAAAGGTAAAGTGTGGAATAGGTTGCGTAAAAACTTCATCATTTTCTATTCATTTAGGAACCGTTTCTTACTTGCCTCAAGAAAGACAAGACCCACAATTAGATTTATATACACATAGTAATAACTTGATTGATCATGACAAGTTAATTAAAGGTAAACTCCTCACGATTTTTTCATAAGAAAAAATACAAATAAAAGCACTAAACCTATTTCATTTGTGACAAATTCAGTTATAAACCTTTTAATTGTGTCAATTGAGTTATAAACATTTTGACATTTTGCCAATCGAGTCCATTAGATTAATTTCGTTGGAAATCACTGATGTGAACGCTAACCATCCTAAGTGGCATGGCCAATACTAATGTAGACATTTTTTTAAATAATAGTTCAATAATTTTTTGAATTTTAATTAATTTTTTGATTTTTTTAAATTTATTTCTTGATTGAGGGCTTGCAAGCCCTCATTGTGGCCGGCAAGAGTGTGACGGTTAAAGGTGGCAAATGGGTGGGTCATAAATGGGTTTGATCCAAATCTACCTATTTAACTCACATTGACCCATAGATTTGTTAAACATATATAAGATCCACATCCAACCCAACCCAAACCCACACACATAACCCACTCAAAAAAACCAAAGAATAAGCTTAGCATATCTCCAAAATCAAATAAACGAAAATAAAATAATCTGCAAAATGAAAGAAATTTAATGGAAACGCACCCTCGTGGAATCCCCTGAAGGCTGCTCCCCCTCTTCGAGAGCGGATATGTGGTCAAGGACTAGAACCAAGTTGGATCATCAACAAAGTGGTCGCGGTCAAGGTCAAGGACAAACCACTCCCGTTGCCTAGAACCAAGACGGTCTTCATGACGGCGAAGTGGGGACGTCGAGGATTTTATGACTACTGTTGTTGAAGCTCAATCCCACCGATCCCGGGCATTGACGTTGACGCTGGTCTCGACGAGGTACTTGAGGTGGTTGATGTTGTCGGCGCGAGAGGCCTCGAAAATGTCGCTATTGGGGATTCTCCTGAGGGCGACGGAGCAATCGAAGTTAGAGGGGTCGAGGTCGATGCCGTCCATGTTGGGGTCGAGCGTCCAAGGAGTTGTTCAATATTTGTTGGGTGGATGTTAATGGTGGTATTTGGGTATGAGGAGAGAGAAGGAAGAAGAGGAGGCGAAGGAGGAAGAAGAAAGAGGAGGGATAGTTTGGTCTTTTGGCTTAGGTAGGTTATAAGAGGAACGGGCAGTAAAATGAAAATGGGTTTGAAATGGATGTATTTTCAATCCATTTAGACCCATATATACTTAGGCATTTGTTTCTTGGACACATTTAAACCCGTTTATAACGTTTTAGCCAATCTATTTATGACTTGGCCCCGTAAAAAAATGAGTTAAAGAATGGATTTTGGACACATTTTGACATCTCTAGTGGCGGCCCTTGTCCAAATATGGCGAAGGGCGCGACGCCCTCGCCAAATCTGGGTCAAGCAAGTGTGTCACGACACTCACTAACCTCAGGTGAGGCCATGATGCGCAGATTGTCTAGGGTGTTGCATCCCTTGCCGCGATCTAGCAAAGGGCAGGATGCCCTAGCCGATCCTCAATAAAAAAATAATAAAGAAAAGAAATGAAAAAACCAAAAAAATATAAAATATTATTAAAAAAAGTCAATGTCAGTAATTTCCGATCAAAATTGATCACATGGACTCAATTGACCAAATGTTAAAGTGTTTAGAATTCAATCGACACAATTGAAATGTTTAGGATTAAATTAGCATAAGTGCAATATATTTAAGACTTTTTTTCGTACTCTTCCCTTTTTTTCGCTAGTGTAAAATGATTTTTCAAGTTAATTATAGTAAATTCTCGATATGGAGCAATGCTAGGGTTTCCAAGACAGTTTACCAAAGTTTGTGTAATGGATGACGGATCGCACAGAGTGTACGGGTGGTTGGGTTTCAAATTAATTAACAAATGAAGCAGATTTACTCATCTTCGGAGCTGAGCAAAGATTCTCCTAAGTAGGTTGGTCTTCTATCATTAGTACTCTTCCACCAAGTTTATGAGCATTAGGTGAACTTCACCCAAATCTAAGTTTAGTTCTCTAAAAATCTTACCAAAGAGGAGAGATACCGCAATTCCGGTATATTTGGAACTAAATACAATGGTGAAATGTAGTTTTAGAGTTTTAAGACCATGTTATCTCTTCTCTTATTAGCTCTGCTTGACAACTTTCACCTAATTATTGTTTCAACCTTCAAGCTTAAGAGAGAACACAATTGGCATCTTGAGGCAATGGAGTTAGAATATATTGGTGTTGGATTAGTCCTACTTTTCTATCGAATTCTTCAAGTATTTGAATTTTTAAAGAAGTGGCGAAAACTATAAGGCTTGCTTCGATTAAATAATGTAGTTTCCAAATAGATACTATCTAGCTGAAGTCATATTAGTCCATCTCTCTCCCTCTTGTCCCTTGAGCAAACAATCCCCACATTCTTAAGTTTGGATTGATTCAGGTATAGAGAGGCCACAATGGTGCTTTGAGTTTGAAAAAGCATTGGGTTGTACAGGATTTGGGGACCGTAAGGGTTAAAAGCACTGGACTAGCCACTTTCTCTGTGCGATCAATACCACCAAAAAGGAGAGCAGCTATGATGACGAGAGGAGAGGATAACTAGATTCGACGCTAAGTACTCGAACAGGTCAACCTGAAGTTGATACTGATGCAACAAAGCATTTTGGCTCAGCCTGAAGTAAGCATTTGGGTTAGCTTGAAGATGCACATGAGTATTTGGGAGAGAAATTAGGTATCAAGTTTTCTTTTTCTTTTTTTCTATCTTGCTCAACAAAATTAATGAACTTTTAGGACTTAATAATAAAGAACTGCTTTTATGTGATACTTTTGGCTTATCCTGCCATGACATTAATAATAATAGCTTACAGTTGTTTAACACATGTTGTCACGTGGTAGGGTGGTTGTGTTGATACCGTTGAATTATGTTTTGAGTTTGAGCCATTTACGGAATTTGAACTCATGCACTAAAAGGCAAAAGAGAGGGTTACACTTACTAGTTATTGCATGGTCAAACAAGTGGACTCATTTGTCTCACACCTATGGTCATATAAATGAGTAAGTGGGGCCAAGAAGAAAATAAAAACAAATGGTAAAATAAAATAGGTTTTCCATTTTGTTCTAGCTTTAGGTCATCCTTTTCCTATGAGTACAGCCGCACAAAGAAAAAAAGAGAAAGAAAACCTAGGCTATCTTTGTCTTGAGAAGTCAACCATAAAAGGGTTTCTCTCTCTCTCCTCTTGAGTGGCCAAATAGTCACTCTTTATGTAGTGCACAATGGCTGAACAACGAAGGAGTGTGGGCTCTTGTTTTTTTGGTCAGTCATTGGAGCCGCACAAAATGAACAAGGAAGCCACACGAATGTGAACACGGGTGCTTGATTTGTGATGTGAGTATTATATTCATTTGAGTTGTTTATCTGTAAACATTTAGGGTTTGGGTTTAATTTAGGTGTGGGAAACACTTGAGCGAGTGAGTGAGCCATTCTAATTTGCATTATTTGATTATTAGTGGATTATGTGCTACTGGATCTCTCCGTGGATGTAGGCACTAATATGTTGGATCGAACCACGTAAATCTTGAGTATCCTTTATCGTTCTTAGTTTATTTCTCTAGCGATTTTTGCATTGATTTAATTTACAATATCTGGGCTAGCTTCCGCATATATTGATATTACAACAATTGGTATCAAAGCTATGGATAGGGTATTCTGAATTGTGATTTGAGATTTTTGCTTCTTTGATTATTATTTGGAAATTCCGTTATTACAATTATTTCTAGGGTGGAAGTAGAAATTGAAAAGTTTAACGGGAAGAATAACTTTGAGTTATAAAGTGTTCAGATTGAGGTGTTATTAATAACTCAAGGTTTGACCAAAGCATTGTGGGCAAAGATAAGATATCCAAAACGATGAAAGATACCAAAAAGGATATATTCATGCGGAAAATGAGGAGTATAATCTTATTGAACTTATCGGATGAGGTGTTATTAGATGTGATTAAGGAGAATGATGTCGTGGCATTATGGATAAAACTTTAAGCACTCTCTGTAACGAAGGGTAGGGTTGTCCACCAAAACCGCACCGGCCTGGCCTGACCTGCGTCGGCCCGGTCCAGTCCTAAAATTTGGGATATTTTGGGGTTAGGGTCTTAATCTTCTTCGAATATGACCCTAAAATTTAGGATATCATTAAGGTTGGGTAGGATCAGGCTGGCCCATTAAGACTTTGGGCCGACCCATCTCCTCTCTCATTCTCTCTAAGATCTAAGCCAGCCGATAGCCAAAAAAATCGATCGCCTCCATCGCCGTTTCAATACAGTTTCAAGTTTCTTATGCAAGCCTCCATCACCACATCTGCGATAGCTTTAAGTTTTTTTGCCGGTTGTTTCTTGCAAAAAGTTGATTCACGGAGATCTCGTTCCTATCTTGGTGGATTGAAAAACTTTGCAGGGTATCGAATTGATCGCAGGAGGCAAGAGCAAGAAGACCAAGCGCACGGCGTCGAAGTCCGACGATATCTATCTCAAGCTTCTCGTCAAGGTCTGTCGGTGACTCCACAGCGCGGTTTCGTCTTCCTTTGCACGTGCTTCGTTTCGTGTGAAACCCCAAGCGTTCGTCGTTAGGTTTTTATTGTGGGGGCGGAGGTTCAGTGTTAGCACGATTTGAAATTCGTTTCCGGAATGCTGAAAATCATGGAAGGAAATGCATCTGCGAGCCGAGACATTTAGGGTTTCATTTTAGTCATTGACGTCTCCGTGCGATCTTTTGCTTCGATTGACTTTTTGCTGGTCTTGTTTTCCTTTTTCAGGGTTGGAAAAACTTCTCTGATGAATCGGTATCTTTTTGAAACCCAGATCTCCTCTTTCTTGTTGGGCTTGATTGATTGATTGATTCATATATATTCAGAAACCCAGATCTCCTCTTCCTTTTGCTTCGATTGACTTTTTGCTGGTCTTGTTTTCCTTTTTCAGGGTTGGGGGACCACTAATTGTGCTGTATAGGTATGTGAATCGCAAGTTTAGCAATTAGTATAAGGCGACGATCGGAGCTGATTTCTTGACAAAGGAAGTTCAGTTTGAGGATAGGTTGTTCACATTGCAGGTGAGCCCCGAAAAAATAGTGAATTTTTTGGATGGTTCCTAGTTTCTTTTCTGTGTAAATTGTATCATTTGAGCATGGATTTTGAATTGCATCTGTTGTGCTCATGGGTTTATGCGAATTTAATGGCCCTTATTTGATTAAAACGATGTTGATTAGCTGGTGACACCCTTTGGCTTTCCTGCTCTGAAAAATTTATCATGATTACTTTGTTACCGGGCTTTGTCTACATATGACTCAAGCTCAATGACCCAAGGACTCCGTAAATCTTTGTTTCCCATTTTTTTTCCCGATAAATCTGGTTACCTGGAATGCAAGAACTCACCATTGTGCTGCTTAAGGGACCTTTTTTTGCAAATATATGTCATCCAGATTGGTTGAGCCAATGGCAATACAATCAAATTGCTTAGGTGATTTATTCCAAACTATTCGGTCTAACAGATGGTCTGCTGTTTTCAACATGGAATGCTATTATCAATCTCACTTAGATGTTAGCAACAGCATAACAACTTATCACCATTAGCATGGTGGTTGCATTCCCTTTGGGATTTTGTTACTCATAAGGCGCATTTGAATCTTAACTGATGATGCAAAATATTACTAGGAAGATATGGTTTCCCTTCTAGGTCTGACTTGGTGAGAATTCAGCTATGCAAAGTTCAGATCTAAATCTCTAAAAAGTCAAAACATGGAGTATAAGTCAAAATTAGGTTGTTGACTCGATAATTTCTCTGTACTTCTCCAATTTGTTTCAAAATGGTGGAGGACAGGAGTTGATGGTCAGTTAGTGTTAAGGTTTGATGCATGAATATGATGTGGTTATATGCAAAAATATATTTAGTTGATTTATTCTACCAACTTCTTTGAGTTCTGGTATAGTTTTGATTCGATCAAGTTTTGATCTTTTAGGTTTTATTTATCTTTACAAACTTAGTTGGCTGTCTAGAGTATGTGGATATAGGTTGCAAGTCTGACTATTGTGGAGAACTAAAGTTGGAATGTTGTTTTTCTTTATTCGAATCGAGTTATGTGTAGTGAAGTTAAAATGATTTTGACTTTGCGAATCTAGCGGAGAAGCGGCGTGTATGGTTGTCAATGATGGCGTTGGACTTGAACATTTGATTGCCTTGGTGTCGTTCAGAGCTTGAGGATTGAGCAGAAGAAAGCCTAATTTAATTGTAAGTTGTTTTAGCAGAGAAGACCTTTGCATGATTTTGAAATCTCCGAATTTTCTATCTCAGTTCATATCACTTTAACCTAGAGCTCTCTTTCTGATCATTTCTGATAGTAATTAATTTTTATGCCCTACTCAATGTTTTGTTATATCTCTATCTATGATAGAGTTTGGGAATTCAACATCTTCTGATTTAGTTATCTTGTAATCAACTAGAAATTTTCTTGTAATGACAAAAAAACATTATTATTTTCGTTGTCGTCCTCATTATTATTACTATCATCTCCAACTTAACTAGAAACTTTCTTTTAATGATAACAGCATATTCATCCTTCTTTTTGTCCCCATTGTACTTTATGAACGGTCAATGAATGTTTGTTCTTTTGCTTTGATCAGGGCTGCATACAAAGGATATGCTGACATAATCAAATTACTTCTTTGTAGAGACGCATCCCGGGGAAGACAAGATAAAGAAGGTGTAGTGAGTATACGCATGGCAATCTTACTTCTGTTTTGTTGGTCCTCATGATGAGATGGTTTATCATTAGCTCAGATCCATGTATAAAACCCATGAGCACTTCTGGTGGATAATCTTAGAAGATATTGTGATTTTGGCATGTTGTATTAGGTTTTGTACTTTATTCAATCAAAGCAAGTTTTAATGCTAAGAATGGGAGCAATCATTGTTTCTAATGTGGTACTTTTTTTGTATTGTGTGTTGTTTCCAATCTATCTACGAAAAAAAAAACAGGCCCAGTTCGACCCGACCCGGCCCAGCCTAGACCTTGTGGTGTACAATGAACAGGGTCTTGGGTGGGTCTGGGCGGGTCAAGCATGACCCTATAGATATACCTTCAGTATATCAAGAAAGCCTGACCCGACCCATTGACATCCCTAACGAAGGGTTTAAACAATCGCTTGTACATGTTGAAAATGATTTTTTAGTTTAGATATACTGAGGGTATATCTATCAGATCCTACCTAGATGAGTTTAATAAACTCATGAAGGATTTAAAGAAAGCGGTAAGATTCTAGATGATGAAAAGCAAGGTATGATGTTGTTAGCTTCTTTACCAGAGTCATGGGAGCATTTACTGATTCATTACTACATGTAGACACTATGATTACCTCGAAAGTGGTAAAGTTCACTTTGTTTTCTAAAGAGTGCTAAACAAAGTTGCGAGATGATAGTCCGGTGTAGGATATAGCAGAGGACTAGTGATTCAAGGTAGAGATTAAAATAGCTGTACAATATCAGCAGAGGTAAATGCAGGTCGAAGTCACACCATATAAAGTCCAAGGGATGCATGAAATGCTTTGAATGTCACGAGGAGGGGCACATTAGAAGAGATTGTCCAAAGCAGAGAAACTAAGGTGATAGGCAGAATGGCACAAGCAATTTGGTGAAGGGAAAAGTACCAAAAAAATCCCAAACCTATTGCATTATAATCAATTTAGTCTTAAACCTTTTAATTGAATCAATTTAGTCCTAAACATTTTTATATTGATACCAATTCAGTCCATCCAGCCATTCTTAACCGGAAAAGGCCGATGTGGATTCCAAGTTAGCACTGGCTGGCTTTGTTGATACTGACATGGACACCGGAGTGTGAAACGACATTGTTTTATTTACTTAAAAAAAAATTTCTCCCATAAATCGTCGTTTTCTTCTTCCCAATAAGGAAGACAATCTTCACATACGCTCGTGGCCTTGGCTCAGCAACTCGTCCAAACCCTATTATGATCTCCCCCAAAATTCTCAGCACTTTGCCCTAGATTCAATCTCGTCTTGCCGATTCCCTCAAGCCAAGTCATTATTTGATCACCCACCTTTGTTAATCAAGCCCCTTTAGGTCAACATCTTTATCCGTCGCAATTCTAGAGTTGCTTATCTTTTTTAGACAAGACCCGATTCACCAACGACCTAGTTGAGACCCGATTTGCCTATATTCCAGTTGAGACCCAATTTGTCCATCATAATCTGTAGCAAACACGAGGAAGTGTTGTGGTCCTGCTTTGATTTTGTTATTGCAGTGTTAGCAACAACTCCACGTGGTGGTTCTGACGTCAGCAAAGAACAGTGAAAAGTATGTTGTTGTGCTCCCAAACTAAGTGTCTTGTCCTTGACTTATTTTCTGGCTTCTTTGCATGTGTTGTTGTTGGTTGGAAGAAATTTATTCTATGCGTATACTGTCATGAACCTGGGTGTAATAATGGATATAACACTCAAGTCTGGCCAAATGCAATTGTAATAAACAATCAGATGGGTGCTGAAATCTTATATTGTATCACCATGCATGATCTAAAGAGAGAGCTTTTGTTCTCTCGCACTTTTTTTCTATTTTTGTACAAGCTTTTCCATTATTTTATTACTTGAGGCATGCACAATCACAATTAAGTAGTTGAATTGAGTGTATACATATTTAGTTTCTCGATAAATAAAGGATCTCTTTTGTGGAATAACCATAGATTTATCATATGGGTCACCCACAGACCCCACTGTCAATTGAGTCCCAATGATGATTTTCTTACTAAACGCGTGAAGGTTCACAGTGGTCTTGTCAACAAAAGAAAAATAAAGAAAGAAGAGTTCATGGTGGTGGCTTTGAGTTCTAATGTTTGATAATGAAGAGAGACTGCAATTCCACCTAATGTACTTCATTGATCAAATCCACACTGTTCACTCTACTCTAATTTCAAGAACCCATAATACTTTCCTTTTGGGAGTTTTTGGTTTTGAATCTTTAGATGTTATTAACCTTCCGATCCGAGTAGGTAATCATAGGTTTTTCATTTAGAACATGGCATATAGAGTGTTACATAGTGTCTGACTCATGGTTTTATGTGTTGACCTGCTCATAACATGTGTTGCGTTCTTTGTGTAGAGTTGAGATAAGCAACAAGTCAGCATGGGTCTGTCTTTTCCATGGTGGAACTTTATCTCGTCGCCTAATGCTTGAATATGCCGGGAGGAAGTTTGACTTAGTAAAAGTTGATATCAATTCAACTAGCTATGAAAGCTTCATAAGGGACATTGAGAATGGGGTAAATTATAAATTCCAAAAGCTTTATTTTAAAATTCTTGGAAAGTCTCTAGAAGATGGGTTAACATACATATGGAATGATAAAATAGTTGTTCTAATTCTTACTTATTTGCATTATGGGTTAATTAAGGCATATGGAGAAAATTTTAAATCTGGTGAGACGAGTGAGGGTGAGGGTTAGGGTGCAGGTATGGGTGTGCATGAGGGTGCTAGACAAGGGGTCGATGAGGTTACTTGTGCTAATGTTGGTTTAAGTAACGAGACAATAATTGAGCACGAGAGTGATTAGTACTTGATGACTTAGTTGATAAAGGTGATTATAATGTGTATGACAACGACAATGAGGAGACTGTGACATCCCTGGATTTTGGACCTGAGAAGCCAAGGATAAGTAGTGAGCGAATAAGCGAGTGTGTCGAGTCGAGGATCGGTATTGAAATGGACAATATTGTCGGAATGAACGTACTGAGGGTTTGTCATGGTTCAATTGAAAGGTTGTTCATGATATGGCCTAGGGATCGATAGTGAAATGACTTCCCGATCGCGTAAGTTGATTAGAGTAATATGGCTATGGCTTGACCCTTCAATCATAAAGGCCGTTAGTGGTACGGTCCGGGATAACTATGGATTAGTATCGTGTTGGCATGTGTCAGTAGCGGGTGATACTGCATGGCCATGCGTCGATCAGGGTGACCATAAGTTGATTTTGGGGGGCTGGTTTTCACGAGGCTACATGACAATCGAGGGTTGATCATGAGTGATTGATACTCGAACGTGGCTTGGTCATGAATCGGCCATGGATTATTGCGTCGAGTTGGATAAGCCATGGACGAGCCATGTGCCTAGTGGCTTGGTCGCGGCTTGGACAAAATTGCCAGTCGCACTGACCAAGGTTATGTACCTGGTCAGGCTTGGCCATGTGCCCCGTGACCCGACCAGCCTGGCTACGAGCCTAGGCTACCCGAGAGATCCAAATTGGCATAGTTTGGCTTTAACTTTTGTATAGTTATACTTGATCACTTTTGAGGGCTTTTCCACACCAAACCTCATTTGGAATGGGATTATTAGAAGTGTTTTATCGCGAAAAAACTCTCGAAAATTATGAGAGTTAGTATGCTGTGGGGTTGAGATTTAAGTGTCAATTAGTCGGTTTTATGATACCGATCAACCAAGCCATTTCGGGTGAGACCAATAGCTTTAGAAAACTCAGATTGGCCTTAGAATCTGGTTAGGAAGGAAGGAACTAGAACCAGTCCAACCTTATCTCTTCTTGGTCTCCATTATTAGTGCAAGCCTAGGTGACCCTCTTTATTTAAGGCTTTTGTGCTGAGTTGTACCCCTCAATTATGGTTTATTTATGGCTCATGGTGACTCATGGCCACCAATAATGAGCCTTAAAGCAAGGCCAATAATCGGCCAAGGGGAAGAGGAGCCGAGAGGGAGAGAAAGAGCCTCGGCCAAGAGAGAAACCAAGAGGAAGAGAGAGAAGCGGAGAGGGAGAGGGAGAGAAATGGACCAATAATGCTTATATTTTCTTGGATAGGCTTGGCTTCCTTCATCATTATTTTTGGCTCTAGTTCATAAATTGCATTTAATGCATGTCATGATGATTTTTGACTTGAAAGCCCTTCTATTATTGCCTTGTTCTAGGGTGTTCTAAGGGCTCTATAAATGCATGAAAGCACCCCCTTCTTCCTTTCTCATGCCAACACCACCAATCACCTTCTTCTCTTTCTTCTCTCTTTGTTTCTTGCTTTTCCTACTTCTCGACCAAAGAAGCCTCACGCCCAAGGAGTCTCGAACTGGCCCGTGTTTCTCCACATTTCCGCCCAAGAACCCCTGATTTGGCCTTAGTGTGCCTAGTATTGGTCGTCCAAGCAAGGAGAAAAGCTCGAAAATCACCAGAGCTCACTCATCTCTAACTCGTTCTCTAGTTCTTGTTAGTCGTTGAGTAAGTACCTTCCTAATACCGGGAAAGGAAATTGTGATGCGTTGTGACACGGTTTACTTAGACCGTTTCTCGGTCATTTAGTTGATCGTAGTTGGTTCAAAATCACTTTCTCTTCCTCAGTGCATCCTAATACCTCAAAAGTTTTTTCCAACTCCTCTGCCCAAAGCGATGTAGCCTCAAGATCGTCTCTACCATCAAACTTAGGAGGCTTTAATTTCAGAAACTGTTCGACTAACTGGTGCATCTGCCTATTCACATTCACTTGCCCCCGCCCTTGATTCTCATTATTATTATTGGCAGTAGTGGCCACAGTGGCCTCGGCAGCTTGGGCAATAGTGGCAACTCTTTCCTAAGTCTGCCGTCCTATCAAATTACCAATCTCTTATAGGGTCCTTATGACCGCATCCATTCTCGGATCTCCTGCAAGTCGAGCTCGTGAGCTGAATGGACCTCCAGTTCCTCTATCTCGTGAACTCATCCTCATGATTTCTACCACTCGTCTACCTACTATAATTCCATTTAGAAATTATAAACCTAGGCCAATTATACTAGTCTAGTCCTAGACAGTGAATTAACACAATAACTCACTCAGGAGGTAATCAACCATCATAACACCAGATTACAATCAATAAGTTTCGTGTAATTACCTCAGCTCTAGATGCACCTGTATTTTCATTATTATAACAATCAAGTCACCCAACAATCACAACAAACAGTTTGGAGGCACACGTAACTCATTCCACTCTATGACTCACTAAGGTCTCCCTAGATTACTACCCCAGGTTCTTTGCTTCTTATCACTCCAAATTTCGACCAACTTAGATTGAGCTGTCCTCGCATTGATACCAAATCAAACCGTGATGTTACACCTCGAACCTCATCGAGCACGCTATACACTTCTCTGGTCGAATATTGCGACGTCCCAAAATATCTCTGACCCGATTTAACTTATCAGAGATTTAAAACATCAGCGAAAGCGACAAATACCCAGACAAGAATTGACTAGGGGTAAAAGGGAGCATAGACATCCATTACTTATCCAAACTTATACAATATCCACATATACAACCCATACTATATTTTCCATGCACACCGAACTATCCAAAACTACACGCCACCGATATCAAAAAGATCAGCAGCCTGCGTATACCTTACCTCCAAAAATGGAACACCTCAAAAGACTAGCAATCAACTCCTACTCTAGCTCCTACGCCCTCTGGACGGCGTCCACTCTGAATCCGACTCCTCAGGACCTGAGTCTGAATCCCCCTGAACTGTCTACTCCTCTAAGGACTCTGAATTAGTCTCAATCTCAATTGGGTTTTCTATATCACCTAACTCCACCGGAACCTCGACCCGCTCCTCCTTGTCTGGTTCCTCTTCCGACTCATCCTCTAGCTCATCCTCTGGCTTGTTCTCGAGTGCGTCCTCTGGTTCCCTCTCTAGGTCTTCTTTGGGCTCATCTTCGGGTTCTTCTTCCGGCGCCTCTTTAGGTTCTTCCTCAAGGTCTTCTTCTTCTAGTTCTTCCGTTTCTGGTATCACATCAACATCCACATCCATAAGATCATACCCCGCTTGGGATTCTTTCGGTTCCGGCTCATGCTCGGTCCTCGAGGGCTCAGGTGCTACAAGTGCAGGCTGAAGTCTGGACTGCGATAGATTAGTCTCTAAACTAGTCATCTCACCGTCAGGAGGGGGTATGGCTGACGGATCCCAATCCCTAACTCCGTCAAATGGGACGTCAAAGCCTCGGACGGGACCAAACTCATCTAACATGTCCCTGAACATCCAGGAGATGTAGGTGTGGGCCAGCTAGAGAGGTAGTCCTACGTTTACCTAAACTATGGTAGTATGCTTAACCCAGGTTGTATTCTCACCTATTGGGTACTCTACAACATTGTGATCGGTGTGCATCGAAATCCCAAAATGCTGCGGCAACGGCGGCGGAAGGTTCATTGCTCAGGCCGGGGTTCTGAAATTGTTTAGTTGAAACAACCATGAGAACACGTCTCAATAAGTACACACTCTAAACCCCACTTAGGCTAACACATACCTCTAGACAAGACCAAACATGACATCACCCAATAAACATATTATGCACATAATTGTACTTATATGGGCTTTTCATGCGTGCAACCTGCACGTTAGCCACAATAACATAATTTCCAACTACATGCACATTCCAAATACATTTTACACATTGATTTCACTAAACTCGTCAATGACCCGCATAATGGTATCGCCTTAGATTCATTGCGAACATCTTATATTTTCTATTCAATTCGCTAGTGACCCGTGTAATAGTACCACCTCAGGTTCACTGCGACTAACTCATAATCATAACACTTCTTAGCCTGCGTAGTGGTACCGTCTTGGGCTATATATTTTGCCCGCGTAATGATACTGCCTTAGGCTGAGCATCCACCACCTATGGCACAACCCGCGTTATGGTACCGCCTCAGATTGGCCGTCCTACGGTAATACCGGGCATCGTCTCGCGTAGTAGTATTGCCTCAAGACGGATCAATTCCTCGCGTAATGGTACCGCCTCAGGGATTTTCATGACCACACATACAACCTCGCACACCATTTCTCATTTATTCGCTCACTCAATTTACACTAAACATGCCAACAAACTAGCCGATCAAGTTCGCCTGTACACGCACCAAACCACATGCATTTCTCATACTTAATAAACACCCAATCACAGCCAATTGCCCATCAATACAATTCAGTCCATGCACGCACATGACGATCTACATTTCAATCAATTAATTTACCACTTAACAAACATACAAGGCCACCATCAAGCCCACAATCACAGTTACTATCGCGAACATAAATTCAGCATTTCCAAGTCTATTTCCAACCATAACAACCACCACAATTTAGCTGCCGCACAATACACCAAATTGACACAATTTGTTCCTAAATCGAGCCATACGCTCGTCAATGCGAGCCACAATTTTCAGCACCCAAATCAACCTCAATTCAGTCCCAAACCATCACCAATTCACCCACAATTCAGCCAATTCAAGTCAGTCCTCAAACAGCCACAATTTCCACCCTAAACACCCACCAATTTAACCAAATTAGCCTCTAATTAAGTCTATTCAGCCCCTAATCAAGTTTATCGATGTTCGATATCCTAAATAGGGTTTAGGGGGCGACTTACTTGGAATCTAGGCTAGCTCGGCTGAAGGGACAAGAGGCGGCTGACCGGCGGTGAGCGGCGTTGGTGAGCGGCTGAATGGCGGGCGGCGGTGGTTGGCGGTCTGCTGGCCTGACTCGGTTGAACTAAAAAGGACAGAGTGAGGATGATGGTGATTCGGTGGGGGTAGAATAGGGGAGAGAGAGACGGTAGGGTGGGCGATGGTAGTGAGGCGAGCGGCGGTGGTTCCGTCGTGCGGCTGCTCTGGCCAGGCGGGTGGACGGTGGCGACGGCTGGCTTGGACGGGCAGCCACGGTCATGGTGAAGGGAGGGATTGGCTTGATCGAGAGAGAGAGAGAGAGAGAGAGAGAGAGAGAGAGAGAGAGAGAGAGAGAGAAATGGGGTTAAATAGGAAAAACAACAATAATTAGTGTCTAGACCATGCCTAAATGACCATCATGCCCCTCTCTCACATTTCCAATCAACGTCTAAGATTTGATCTTATCCTAAGATCGACGGTCCGGATTAATTCTTGCCAAAAATATCCAGGGGCAAAATTGAAATTTCACAAAATTTCTAAGGGCAAAATTGCCCAAAAATTGTCATTTCTAAAGTGAGGATAAAATTACCAAAATGCCCTTCCCCATTTACACTTGGCCTTAACAAAGTCTTAAGGGTAAAATGGTCATTTTCCTTTTCTCACCAAAATTCGATTTTTCTTAAGGATTCGGACAATTCTAAGGTTGATCATGCTAATAACAATGTCGTCCAAATGATCTGTCATGACTTTCTAAATATCCAATGCCCAACTTGGTGTCTAATTAATGACTAGATTTTAAATAACGCAACTTGAGCATATCTCAGATTAATAGGCGACTTTTTGGGGAAATTCGCACTTTTGACCCGTGGTCAATACTGAATCAAGCCACGTTCAAGTTCACTCGGGTCGTGACGACCTCGGTGGTCACTTATCGTGAGGATCAATTGCTAGTTCCGACGGAGCGCAATCGTTTGGTATAGGTTTAAGGTCATTCGTCAATTCATTTCGTGGTCAAGCGGAATCACCCGTGATCCACTCATATGATAATGCCGAACTGATTCCCAACTATCCTTGGATCGGCCTACATTGGCTCAAAATGTCACCTCGACAATTTTTATGGTCGAAAGTCAGTTCACGATCGAGTTTCTTGATTGCATGAATTTAAATCCCTAATTAGCCTTTCCCTAATGATTAGTGTCCTAGGAATGATCAGTTCCGGGCAAGATTTAACTATAAGTGCGTTCATAAACCATTCATTTCATAAATTTCAAGTGGGTCGAATTTCAGAATGTCACAAAAATAATATATCTCTAGTGTTGAGATTGAAAAACCAATTGCATATGAAACAAAAGAGTGCAAACAACTCACTTCATTCATGTTCATACTCTAACATGCGAACAAATGCAAACAGCGTTTTAAAAATTTATTGAAATAGTATATAAAACATGATCAGCATTAACACATACTATGACAAGCTCATTACATCATTCATATTCAACTTACCAAATAGCATGTTTCCTAGAATTACTATAAACACTCACGACACAACCAACATTGTTTTCAATGTCGAATTTTGTTTCTTCAATTTTGTTGCATCTTGTTTTACACGTTTCAGTTGTGCCTTGAGAGCTCTGACTTTAGCATCCATTGAGCTGCCCTCATCCTCATTATGAGTCGACACTAGTTTTTCTTCAACATTGCCTAACCTCAATAGCATCCTAACCTGTAAAGAATTCATTCTATCCTGAAATCAAGTCTCAATAATAGAAAATCAGGTCCCAAATGCACCTTATAATGCCTGACCCACAATTCCTATCCCTAGTTGGATGCAACTAACTTACCAAAAGAAAACGCAAATAAGAACTCCAAATTTCCCCCTGAACTATAGTTGCTTAGCACAAACTGTATTTATGTTGAAATTTATTTCATGCCAAGCCAAAGCCAAATGTTGAATAGACAACATTAGAGTAGATATATTTATGCCAAGCCAAAGTCAAACCAAAGCCAACATTAGAGTAATTTTCCTCCTG